>CM053169.1:532846-612427 GCA_012977825.3 Pteromalus puparum
CCCCCCCCCCCCCCGGCCCCTTTCTATAACTGTAGTATCCTTTTATTTGTTTTGCGACTGCAACGCGCGCGGCCCTATATTTTTCTTTTCGCCGCGTGTACCCCGGCTTCAGAGGCACCGAGACGCGCTACGGCCCACGAGACGATGGTTTTATTTGATCCCCCGGCGGTTCGCTCGGTGCACATAACAGTGCACTTCGGCGTGCAGCATTGCTAGCTCTGTGCCTGGTTAGTGGAAAATTCCACGGACTCAATAACGTCAAGAGGTTTTCGTTCGTTAGCCCGGTTTTGCGGTATTGGTGCGACCGAATATGCCACTGCGCTTCTTCTTTAATTAATTTTTCTTGCCCCGGCTAATTGGCTTTCGAATGCAGTGACTTCGAGAGCCCGGTCTACGGCTGTCGTGATTTGTGGAGGCCGATCTTTCTTGGCGACGAGCCTCTGTACGAAATCTCCGAGTGCCTGTAGTCGAATGCTCGAATCTCGAGAGGATCCCATTAATTTCTCTTCCGCGGTTGATTTATTTCAAGTTCGCGAAAATTCGGTTCCCGGTACACCTTTAATTTTACCGATTTTTTGATGAATGGGATGGAGTTATAAGCGAATGGTAATTGGCAAATGAAAAAAGCAGCGCAGCGAGCTGCAAATCCTGTCTCTTATATGTTCCTTCTCGCGAAACGCGATTATTGATTTGGACTTTCAGTGGAAAAGTTGGAATCGTCTTCTTGTCCCAGAGCGCGCCTGTGCTGCTGCTGCTAATTTCCCATTTGAATTTATCACGCCTGCCGCTTAATTTACTTCATTATTCGTCTGTTTTTTTCAGCGTCGTAATTGAATAACGAAAAATTGCTTTTTTACAGCGTCGTCCTATTCTAACGCGAGAGAGACGGGAAATTGGAAAATATTCCTTAAATTAGTGCTTTCCCTACTCCTCTCCTTAACGTTCTTTGTGCTTTCTACAATTTCTCAATCTTTTATAATTTGACGCGCCTCGTAATCTTACCTATACTTTTTCAAGGAAATTAGGAGCGTTTTGATAAAATGAAAATATTTTAAATTAAATGATAAGGCGGTATCGCGCGACGCTATATAGCGAGCAGCATAAGTTTCAACTGGCTGAAAGCTCCGGTACATCAGATTTTCACCGATCAATCTTTGTGGTCCCTTTGTCATTTCCGATTGGTATAAGTTATCGCTGCTGTACGTTATGTGACACTGCATTATTTTATAGTGTAAAACTTCGGCAAACCTGCGTACTCTTAACTGATAAATTTATTGAATTTTTATATTCTTGTTATCGCAGTAATTTTTACATGTATTATCTATAATAGCAATAATTCAAATCGTAATAATAATCAAATAAACACACAAGCACTGATAACTCTACTTGAAATCGCGCTTGCGATCGGCGGATGATTTTTAATTACGGAACGTATCAAATAAGCGTCAATCAAAACCAGTTTGAAAAACATTTCGAAAAAATGTACATGCAGCGTTGGAATGCAGGCGCCGACTCTTGATGCTATACGTGACGCGAACATGCAATAAAGTGCACCTTCGATAAGAGGTCGCGATTTCGCTGAAAGGACGTTCGGCACTACAGGTGTACGAATATGCGTTTGATGTGCTTCTTCTCTGTATGCGGACAGCAAGCGATTCCCTTTAACGAAGTCGATCGATATTTTTTTCCGCGCATTAGCATCGCGTTCGCGAACTGCGATAAAAAACAGCCATTATTTCACACTACAAAGGTGCGCCCGCGCCTCGTGCCCGCAAACGGTAAATACCCCACGTCCGAGCTTAAACACTTTTATATCGACAATATATAGCCTGATATTTGCTTTTCTTATACACTCCGGTTATATGGATCGCAAAAGTCGCCGCGCGACTGTTCGTCCTGCTGCACGTGACGGTTGTGCAATAACGCGCGAGTGTAATTGCAGAGCCGCGCGCGAGCTGCGCGAGCACACACACACTTGCCCGTCAGGATTTTACTGCCCACGACCCTGAGAGGCGTACGAAAATATCGCATGTATATATACGCGCCGAGGGGAATCACGTTCGCATAGGCGAACAAGCTACTTCCGCTTCCAGGGAGCCGCGAGGTAAACGCGACAATTGACACGCACGCGTATGGCCGGAATAAAAATTGAATGGAAATTAGGTGAGGTGCCCCGACGAGTTTGACATGATAATAACGCGACGTCCAATTTTTCTTTTGTTTTCAGTTTTGACTCATTCGTCGCCTTTGGTATAAAACTGCGACTGATGGCAGATGGCAGATTGAGAAATAATCAGCTCCCGTCTAAAGGTCAGGCAGATAGAATCATCGACACAATCGGCATTGCACGATCGCGCGATAAGTTTGAAATACGAAAAAATTACAGAAACAGATCGCTCATCGTGGATTATTATTTACAGAGAGAATTTATTTCCGAAGAGGATCGATAAGTAGCTTTTCGCTCGGGTCCCATCTCGAAGCTCGGAGCGATTCTTTTTACAGACCTCCCGGCAGACGTCGAGATCTATTTCGAGTCGTTATTGCTCGCCAGAGTATAATTGAGCCCTTTCGTAACGACAATCAAATTCGTATACCGCTCGCGAAGCCGATCCGAGCTTGGCAGTATTACAGTACAGTGGCGGCGGAGCTTTTTTTTCTTCCTAATAGTAAGGTTTCGCCGGAGCAATCACCATATGAGGCCGCGTCGCTCTGCAACGAGATGCACAGCACACAGCTCGTGCGCTTAAACGCTCCAACGGGCTACACATAAAACCTCTCATGCTAACGAGTAGCGAGCTCCGCGCGCGATTACATGTTAAAAACGCGGACATGTGACAAGCCAAAGTCTCACGAGACATGCGATGCTTAATTATTACGTGCGCGCGCGTATGATGGAAAAAAATTCGAGCGCTCGAGTTTGTATAGCGTATGCGCAGTACGATCGTTTCTCGCGAATAACGTGTGCGCTATGGCCGAGAATGAGAAGATGGCATAAAGATACGCAAGTCTGCTCGCGCAGAGGTTCTATTTAGACGGCTGTAATAACTTTATCAAGTATCGATTTTCATTCTGGTTCGGAGGATAAGGTTTTACTAGTCTAACAAAATCTCAGCTGGGAGCTGAAAGGAGATTCAATTTTAGATTTGATTCTCTGCATTGCGATGCTTTAATGGCGCCTCGTTAAATCCCCGCCAAATAAAGGTCTTAATTCGATAATTGAGGCTCTGTTAAGAAAAACTCGTTAATTAGGGGTTATTAAACTTTTATTGTGCATGCGATCTTAAATATTCTGCAGAAAAATCCAACATAAGCCTCGAACGATTTCCCGCGGACACGCACAGCTCCTCGAACTTTTAATTGCTTTTTAGATACAGATCCACTTTTACGGTACATTATAAAAACGTTGAGACATTTTACTTTCTAGAAACTGCAATTGATGCGACGCACACCAACAACAAAAGCTACAAATTACCAAGAAACTTCCTGAAAAAAAAGCCTGTTGACAAGTCAAGCACTGACGACAGTGTCTCGCATCAATAATAATCGACGATAAGAAAGCTCGCACTTTCCCGCGAGAAAAGTTGTTATCTAAGCGTCTGGCAACGCGAGGAGACGATTTATCCGACGAATTCCGACTCTCTATTATCTACAGTGACGCGAGCCCCCGTCAGCGACATGCGCGCGAAAGTGACGCATTTCTCGGCCTAACGAGACTGCAACTCTTCTTTTTTTTTTTTTTTTTCGTGAATTTCTCGCGCTCTCGGCAGCGCGGCGGAACGAAAATATTTGTGCGATTACACGCGCGCGCGCGCGACTAGTCCAAAGTTTATTGTGTGTAATGCAAACAAGGAAAGAGGATGCGCCCGACTTGACTACTTAAGTGTTTTCCCCCGCGGTCACGCATCGCGCGCACTTGTAAATATCGTCGTTGTTTGTGCGCCGCGTCGAGTCGGAAGTGGCTAATTGGTCTCAAATTTTCGCGCGCTCGTTATTTTTTCGACTCGCGCAACTGTTCCGCGAAGGGCAATACCGTCGATACTCGAATTTACGCGTTCCCCATGTGCAAAGCATCTTCGCAATAAAAGCCGGCACGCGCGCAATCGCTTCCAATAATTTTTCAGCGCAGCCTCGCGTACACCCTCGAAATTTCGCGCGTTCCCTCCCCCAGCCGACGTCGCATGCAGGCGCGCGCAAATACTTAGGCGAGGCAAGGAAAGGCGTAAACAGCGGGTGTGTGTTTAATATTAGCATGCATGTATATATACGTATAGATAGGGACGCGCGAAATACATCGCGCACTCCTCGATGCGCCGTAATATTTTCCGCGCACGTTTCTCCTTTGGCTCACCTATACCTAGCGCGGCGCCTCGTCAGGCGGGGGAGGCATATATAGTTATGGAGGTATATGTACGTATTAAGTATATACACACACGTGCGCTCGAGAGGGAATCGCTGGGGGCTTTAGGCGCTCCGGCGCTCGGCAAAACACGTATATGGGGGGAGCGGCGCGCTGTGTACGCGATATTTTCGGATGTATAAAGTATTCGCGTTCGTGGTATCTTTTTAACATTAGGAGCCGCGCGTAGGCACGTACACACACACACACACCTATACATCTATATCCGCGCATCGCACGGGGGGCGAACGCGAGCGCGCCGGATAACGCAATATATCGAGAGAAATGCCTTGTCGCTTTTTCTTGCGCGCACATACTGTCGCATCCTCCGCCTCCTATGCGTGGATATTAATACATGCACATAATGCGCCTTCGAGTACCTGAAAGTTGAATTAAAATGCCTCGGAAAAAATAGCCGTATTTAGGTTAATAATAATTCCAAGGATTTATTAACTCTGAAAACGGTGCACGGCAAGCTTTTTCAAAAACATCTTCCCAATTCCCAAGGCTCGAAGTACCAGAAATCTGCCTTACCGACCAGCCGATTCGAAGCAGTTGGCGACACCGCTGGCAGGTGTCAGCAGCGGTCTGAGCAAGCGCCGCGCGAAAAATGAAAATTCGTCATCGCCTGAATGACGAAATCGGCTGAAATGACGCATAAGAGTGAAGGCATTATTTATTCACACGCGAATGTATGTTTGTTGATATCGCGGCGGGTATGTACACACCCGCCGAGATTATTCGGTTTACTCGACGAGAGAGCGCGCGCTGATGGAGTTTAAATTTTTCATGCCGCTGTCATTATTCCCACAGCTGATTTATATTTAAATATCGCTGGACGCGATCGGCGCCGTCCTTTTAACGGAATGCGAATTTCAGGCGTGTGTACAAAGTGCGCTGGTGACAAATGAACTTTTCAGCGCGCAGTAAATTTTGATGAAGTAAAGACTCCAAAATTGTTTAAAAGCGTAGTTAGCGTTGTCAGGGGCGCACGAATCGGATGAGATGAAAAACCAAAATATATAACATTCAGCATATGAAAAGCTGAAGCTGCCGCCACGTAGATTTGCTCATACATATGCGAGTGCGATAAGAAAGTTGGCTTAAAAAAGGCTTCGCCGCGGCTCGGCTCCTTTCATCCATAATCTCGTCGATGATGGCTATGCTCGCGAAGAAAGAAGTCTAATAACGCAACGAGAGCAGCTGCTGCTTCTCTCCTTCTCGAGCGTGTGTACAGTGTACACTGTACACCGTGCTCTCGAGTTTTCTCAAAAGTTCTTAAGTAACGGCGCGCAGGAGCAAGAGCGTACACGTATATGCATGAAGGCGAGAGGCGAAGTGGATGAAGTGGATGGAAACGCGCGCGCAAGAGGGTGGGAGCGAGGAGTATAGGTGCACCTCCACAAGTCCACGCTCTCCTTTGTTCCCGGTGGGGCGTCGAGTTGCAGCGATTAGAGTTATGCTAGTTGAAAAAAAGCGCGCCGCGCGGAGGACATTTTTCTTCAAATTTACGCGCTAAACAGCGAGCTCGCTCGGTGACAAAAGTCGCGTAAAAGGAGGTGGAGGTAGGTGCACTTTCGTTAGCGGCGCTCCTCTAATAGAGCCACTTCTTCTTCCACCCTCTTCTCCCGCGCCGCCGCGCGCTCTATCTTAAACATTCCGGTTCAGTTGGCGAATTCCTCGCAGCTCGGCACTATTTATCTCGGCTGCAGCGCCTCCGGCCTCCTCCCGGAACACTCGTCGCCGTCGCGTCCTTACATTATTATTACGAGGACTGCGAGAGACGAGTCCGGGGGCTCCTTTACGAGCTGCCTGGCCAAGAAGGAGAACGAGAGGAAGAATAAGAAGGCAGTTCGCCCGCTCTCTTTGCGCCCCGCGGATAGGCGTGTAAATTCGAGCTTTTTCTCTCTTATCGCGTCTCTTGCCACGCGTACGAACTTCGTTACGAGGAATGATAATAAATTCTATTCCGCGCGTTCGGGCGGCGCCGCATGCAGATACGCTCGCGCGCGCACGCATTGCCAAATCGGTTTAATGTGCCGCGAGACGTTTATGTAGTCGCAGTCCTCTTTTTTACGTTTACTGTCTTTGGGATATATGGCGCGACTTCTTGTTTCTCTCTCTTCTTGACTCTTCTCCTTTTAGTTTTCAGGCTGACGGAGATAACAAGGTCCGATTTCTCCGGGCGAAAATATTCATTCTCGCGGGCCACATTGTGCGACGCGAGAAGCTTTTTGCTTCCGCTCGCGCGCTGCACAGACAATTAATTCCTCCGCGCGCCGCTCGATATCAAAAGCAGCGTCGCGAGAGAGCAACTCGACGGGGACTGCCGTGTATAGATATCGCTGCGGCAGCCGAGAGAAAGCGACTCGGGGGGGTCCCCGAGGCATCAATTACGGCCGCTGCGCCCTCTCGCTCCTGCACAACTGCAGCCGCGGCGTGTGTATGCGCGCGCGATCGCAATTAAAATGCAAAATTTAACGATCTGCGCGCGGGCGAATCCGCTTTGCTCCTCCGTTGTTCTCGTCCTCTTTTTTCCCGCAGCAGAGCGACCGCGACTGTATCTCCGTTCGCTCTTCATTTATTTTTGTATTTTTCTCGCCGAGGCTCGACCATTGACGCGGAAGGAAGCGCGATTACGCCTCGTGCGTGCGCGTTTGTTCTCCTCGTCATCTCGCGACTCGAGTGGCAGTACGCATTGCGCAGAACGCAGTCGCGTAATCGATGAAAAGGCTGCTGCCGGGAAAATTTCGACGATTTCGAAGCCGAGTGAGCGAGGCACGCCAGGCGCGCTTTGTCTCCGTCTACGTCACGACGATATATCGCCGTAAACGCGCGCGAGAGATACGAGCGATAGATGATGTCGAAGGGGTCTGGGAGGAGCGACGGGAGCTTATATATCGCCCCGTAATTAAAACTTTACGAGGAAGACGCTCGCGCGCGCGAGGCATTAATTGTCGCACGGTTACGGCCGCACGTATACGTCGCGCGGCGCCAATGATCGAAACGCAACGCGTCTGCGGCGCGGCGGCGGGCGTATATGAAGTGAATCGGTAATTTTACGAGATCGTCGTCGCGACGCGCGAGTCTGATGCATGAATAAACAGTCGCGAGGAGTTCCTTGCAGCTGACTCTTGATTTTCGCGCTTCCTTGTCTATTTCCTTCGCATTTTTACAAAATACAGCCCGTCCCACAGTCGGCATCTTGAAAATTGAATTGCGGATGCTCATGCTTTACGATTCTCCCGCCTATGAATTGTGTGAGCGTTCTTTTACCGTCGTATAATTGATAGCTCTGGAGTATTCATACGCATCGCATATCAGCATCAGACGCTAATGAAATTCTATTGATCCGATGCTCGGAGAAGCGAGATCTTGAATGTATAGTGAATTAACTCTCTCTCTTCACAGTTTCACAACCTGTGCATATTATTGCAGCCGGATGAAAAATACATTCGACAAAAGCGGATTTCACTCGGTGCTTATCGCAGCGCGCCCGCAAAAAGCAGCCACAAAGGACGCCCGCACGCAAGTGCATCGGAATGCCAGCCACGTTAATTCTCTCGCTCGTGCGGCGAAAGTCCCGGGCGATTCGCCTTATCGCGCGGCCATAATTTCTCATTCGTTTAAAGCTGCAGTCGGAGGACGAAAACGTCGGCGGAAGAAAAGCCCGAGCTACGGCGGCAAAGAAAACAGCTCGAAAACTGACCTGTCAACGCGGCTTCCGTGCTCGCGTGCGCGCGAATAATGAAAAGCCTCGCTCTCTTCTCTCGAAAAAAGCCGGCCGGCAATAAGAGGCTCGCCTGCAGCTCGTTATATTAATGGTCGAGGAAGGAATGCGCTCATTTTTGCTCCTTCCCTCGAATTTCATTACACACGCAGCACAGTAGTCGAGAGGGTGTCGCCGGCAAAAACTTTGGCTGCTTGTCTCGAAGAATTTTCGTCTGGCTCCTCCTCCCCCTCCTGCTCTCTCCCTCGACTACTACTCCCGGCAATTATTCCTGCTTTCACGCTCGATATTTCTTAACTTACGGCCCGTCGGCCAAAGTTATACGGTCGGACGCGTGCAGGATCGCGAATTGCCCAAAGAAAAAACTCACGCAGCCTCTTCTACAATGTTCTCTCTTCGATTCGAGCTTTTCGAAACAATCGGAGCGCAGAGGCGAGTAGAACGTGGCCAGGTTTGGTCAGACGCGGAGCGAAATCAACAATTAACAACCGAAGCGATTTTTAAGAGTCGTCGAGTCCTAACTTCGAGAGAGAGAGACTCAAACTATACGTACGCCAGATGTTTCGCAGGGCGATTCGCATATAGAGCGCGTGCTCTTTCGCAAACTCATCCCCCAACTACCGGCATTCGGCGCAACAAACCAGATTTAGCAAAATTACATTCCCTCTCGGTGCTCACAGGCAGAGAGAGGCTCGACTTCCTCGAAAACTGCAGTGGCGGCTTCGAAATAGACTGCTCTCTCTCCAGCCCGGGCTTTCCCTCTGTTCTCTGTTTTAGCGCGAGCCCTTGTGCGCGCCAGAACTATTGTCCGGTGTATACGTAGAGGAGAAAGCCTAGGCAATTGCGAAGTGGTGGCGCTCTTTCTCTGCGCAGCGAGCTTTCCGCGGCGGGCGGGATGTTTATGCGAGCGAGCAATTACGCCCGCTGCTGATGCTTCTGCTACTCTCCCGCGGACGAAGAGAATGCGTCCGGCTTCGGCTTAAAGTAAAAGTGTTTCACACTCGGCTGGGCTTGGAGATTCCAGTCGGAAGCTCGCGTCTAGGGTGCATGTCATTAGCGGTCGGGAACACATTAAGTAAACGTGATATTCAGTTCTTCGTTGCAGAAAACAGACGGCGTGTGCAGCGCGCGTTCTTTTGTCGGCGAGTTACGCGCGCGCTCCTCTCGCTCTCGAGGTTTTGTTGGCCAGAGTTATTAGCCATTGCTTCGTTACGCGCAAACAACGGAGACGCAGGGGCCGAGGCAAGGAAAGAGAGGAGCGCGTTTATGCAGGTTTTGTAACAAGCATATGTGGGTCGCTAGCGGTGGCCGCCTCTGCTTTGTTTGCCTCCGCGTTACTCTCACGGGGGAGTGACTCCGTTAATTAGGCAAACGCGGCTAATTCTTTATTGAAGTTGCGCGCGCTTTGACATTCCATGGCGTGGAGAGAAATACGTAGAGACGAGTCGAGGGGGTTTGCTTTTCATCAAATCCTGGGGCTTCAATTATGCCGCATGTCTACATGCAAACATTTATATACGTAATACACATACGCAGCCCGGCGCTCTCGAGCAAAGCCGCGACAAGCGGGAAAACCGCGCGCGTTAGAGGCTGCATCCCGAGAAAAAGCGTAAAAAGCGACGATGCACTCAGCGGACATCAGCCACTTACCTATGGGAAACTTGAGCGCGGTGCACGCTAATTTCTCACTCGAGCTTTTTTCCGGCGCGCGCAGTCGACGAGGTGCGAGAAAGAGAGAGAGAGAGAGAGAGCCTGGTTGTGTGTTCACAGTGCGGTTTTTGTGCGTGGATGGCTCCGTTATGAATTGTCGCTCGAGTTTGCGCGAACGAAGAACGGCTACATTTTCTCAGAAACATCGGAATCATCTGCGGCGAGAGAATATCCAAAGATCTAATGCCTTCGCACAGAGGGAGAGCCAACTACGATCTCGCAAAAAAGCTTTCATCGCCTTTCCCGGCGACACGAGAGACACGCCGGGGAATAGAATAGAGAAAATCCGGTGGACGTGACGCATGTAGCTATAGCCGGAGAGCAGCAGCACTGGAATTACAACGGGTCGTCCCTTTGAAGCCGGTGTGGCTCTCTCCGCTGTAGCGTGGGCGTTGTCGGAGTGCATAATCACCGACAAACAGATTAATCCATCAACAAGACGACGCGCTGCTTAAAAATGCAATTACACGTGCAAATATGACAAAGATAAAGGGAGAGTCTGTGTCAGCGATGCGAATCGCAGGACGCGTGGACTTTTTAGCCTAGCGCGAAAGGGGCAGGCAACCGCTCCTATACGCTGAGCCCTCGCCGTGTGTATGTGTGTGTGCGCGCGTGTGCGAGAGCCGTTTAATTACATTAGTCCGACTGCCGGCGTTGCCCGAGCTCCAAGTGGATGCTTACGGGCGCTTTTGCCCTTCGGCTTGCCTTTCATCTCGTTCTCTCTTGCTCGCGGCATATAACATCCGAGAACGTCGACGTGTGGGTATTAGCCGATGTGGATCCACCTCTCGTCTCTCGTGAAATCGCGCTGATGATGCTTCGCTGAGTACACGCCGTCGAGTCGCAGATGGTTTATTTATGCGGGGCGGCTGTTGTTTCTGGATAATTTTGCTTTTGTTTCTCCGGCTGCGAGTCGTGACTGCGTGCGCTCTTGCGTGACGCGTCGAGTTTTCAGATTAGAGATTCGCTATTTATTTTCCCAGCCGTGTATAACAACCAAAATGTTTACGCTGCGTCGGGTAAGCAAACTCGGAAAGGCACGCCGTGCAAAACGCGTAATCTAATTTCCTAAGCTAAAAGAAATCTAATACTAGATCCACAGCAGCGCTACCGTCGAGCTCGTATTAAAGGCCGCGGAAAATGCATGAAAGCGCCGTTTGAAAATTAAGACTCCAAAGCTCTCTCTTTCTCGGCTGCGCGACCGTGAGCCAAGTGAGCTCCAGGCTTTTTCCCCCGACTCGTTTTGCCAGCATTGCCTTCTGATGAGAAAACAGCTCCTGGAAAAGCCCGGCGACCACAGTGCGCGAAAGAGAGAGAGAGAACAGAAGGGAGAGAAAGTCGGCAGTTAGTTAGCGCATCGAAAAGCAGTCGAGCGTTGCAACGCGAGCCGGGAAGAAATGAGGCTGAGAGGAGCTTTTTGTGTACCTGCTCGATGAAAGCGCCACTGCAGCTTTTAATCGCGATGAAACGCGGAGGACAGTTGCGGAATTTCATTGTTGCGCGACGGGCGAATAGAAACGAAAACTCTCCGATGATTTGTTACTGAAAACGGTGTTTATTCATCAGCTGTACGACGCGACGACAAAGCGGGCAGTGTTTTTAATTTAGTCCCGGTGGGGCTTTGCAGCAGCGGAAATTCAGAACAAGTGTACACAGACGATAAGGCAAAGCGTAATGGAAGCGCGGCCCGCCTGAAAACTTTGGCAGGCCTGTATTTTTAGCATTTCCCAGTTCGAAACCGCATGTATACGGTGTGCGAATGGTATCCTAAATTCAAAGTTTGCAGCCACGTCCTGGAAGACGTCGGGCTAATTTTCAAACCAGCGAGACCAGTTGCGTCGGGCGATATCGACGTCGTTGAGATTTCAGTAAAGCTGCCTCCAGCCGCTGAGTGGCGCACAAAGCAGTAAACCAGGCGCGCGTAACGTTTCCAGCCAGCGGTGGCACGCGAGCGCGGTATGAAAATAAAAGAAGAAAGAAAGCTGCGCAGAGTGGCATCAGTCGTAGCGCATTACGACGTCCGCTCATTTCAGACTCTGTTTCTCTCTCTCTCTCTCTCTCTCTCTCTCTCTCTATATATATATATATATATATATATATATATATATAAGCCACCGCGGCTGGAATATCTCTCGGTCTGACGCTCGCACAAAGGGCCGCCGGAGAGACGTGCTTTCAGCGCTTGCAGCGCTTGCGGTGCGACGAGAGTGCGCGGAAATGTATTCGCGAATGCGCGGCGCCGCTGGAAAAACAATCTCTACGGCGCGTTTGTGCAGCGAGAAAGAGAGAGAGAGAGAGAGAGCAGATGGGGAAAAGTGAATTCCGCGGCACTTTTCCAGGCTTCTTTGCCACCTGACTTCCGCCGCCGCCGCCACCACCCCGTAATTATTCATATTTTTTCGAGTCTTCTGCGAGTCGTGCCCAAGTGGCGTGCTGCAGTATTTCTTACCTTTTTTACCTTTTCAACTTTTGCCGTTGAGCGGACGTAATCATTCGCTCGTTGCTCTGAGAATTACGCAGTCGACGATTGTTCAACGTGGGGAACTGAGACGGCAGCTGAGGCGATCTTTAATTAGAAAATTTCGAACTGCATGCTTTGCTTCTTCGAAGAGTTATTTCACATACCGTGGCAGCAGGATTGACGACAACTTCGTAAGACAATCAAATTTGCTTTATGTACAAGGAAAAAGATTGTAAGCGCTTGGTAAGATTAACCAAAAATGTGGTTGGTGCGTATTTTTCCATGTACGATCGATGAAGATTGAGAAGACCGTCGGTAATTAAGAAGCGATGCGCTGCCACAAAGAAACTACCAGTCACGCTTGCGAGTCAACAAAAAAAAAAAAAAATCCGAGCTTCCTGTATTTCCTGGCCCAGATCGCTCGGCTCGTTTTTCTCGGCGAAATAAATGAGTGGTATCTCGATGATCGATATCGGCCTGCCCTTGCACATACGCGCTAGTAAAAAATATCGCTAGTAATAAATGATCCTTCGTAAGATGTTCCGAGCTCTTGAGCACACTTCGTGCTAAATATATAGATGTATATGGGATATTATATAGTGTAAAAAATCGAAGCAGGGGAAGGACGGATTGGGGATCGGGCCAGAAAAAAGACGCCTTTCGCTACAGTTCCCCTTGCTTCATCATCCGGAAGACGAAAATCTCGCGGCGACGATCAATCAGAACAGACAACTCTTGTCGTTTCATCTCTACAAAGGAAAAACTCGTGCGTGTGCGAATTCGTACGGATAAAGCGAAGGTACATACACTGCGCGGCTGAACACGGGGATCGTTTTGTTACTGACAGAACCTTTGTTGGGTCGAGAAGCGTGGAAAAAAAATATATGGGTGTCACATATTTTTTTCAACAAAATGTCATCCCATATTCTTCGAATCAGCGTACTCCGGTGAGCGAAGACAGGTGGCGCCTGGGCGTTTTCTAGCCTGGGCGTTTGCGAGCCGAGCAGTGCATTTTTTTCCGCGAAAATTATCTCATCTCTATGTCCCTCGCGTCCAGGCTACTCCGGCACACAACAGCCACCGCCGCCGCCGCCGCCAGAGAAGCCGACAATTACCCCAATGGTTTTCTTGTAGCGTGTAAAGCAGATTACCAGGCGGTTTTCGGTAAAAAGCAAGGAACCGAGCGACGAGAGCAGAGCGTCGGGGAGAGGGGACAGGCAGGGCAGGCCGTAGAGAGAGAGAGAGAGAGAGAGAGAGAGAGAGAGAGCGCGCGCGAAGCAACTCTTTTGAGCTGGCATAACTTGATTGATTACTCCTGGGGAAAAGCCCGGGGATATCGGGTCGCGTCGAGTCCTCCTCTGATGCCTTCCCCCGGGACCTCGCTTTAACGACACGGAGATTAACATGTCCGACTAACGAGCCTTCCATCTCTCTCGCTCTCGCCATGCTTTCTTTATTCTGTCTTCCCCTTCGAAACGAGGATGACGCGTGCGCGACGTTCGGGACCTCGTAAAAGATCCCCGCTCTGCAGTGTATGTAGTGCAAGGGTGTAGATGTCCGTGTCGAACCGGAAGAGCGAAAATTAAAAATCGTCGGAGCAGCTGATAAACGAAGCGGCTCTTAATTTGCAATTAAAGAAGAATGCGAGTGAAAGGTGAAAAAATTACACACACCTTTAAAACAGGATACCGTTTGCTGCATTGAATCGTTCCTCGCGCGTTTTATATTATACTTATTCGGCAGCAGTCGGCGCGCAAACTCCTTAAACGATTGAGCAGAGGCTGGCTCGAAGCCGGATTCATTCGTATGCGCGGCTTGTACGGGGAAACAACTGTAGATGTCGTACGCACGTGTGTTTGAGACACGCTCCTTGTGTATTAGATCGGAGATTCGCGATTGGGAAAGTCGTGCAAGACGTTTCCTCATCGATTGCCGAGAAATCGCTTATTTTTCCCGTCTGTTGTATTGACGTCAATTACTGTTGCCGCTTTGATTTTTATTGACCATTTGCTTCTCCGATTTCCCAAGTCGCTTTATATCGGTCGATCATGATAATCGCGAGCGCACGAAATAAGATAATATTATTGTAAGCAACGTTTTCCGGTAATGTATAATAAATCATTTTAATTCAGCTTGATAGATCGATGGCGAAAAATAATCTCGTTCTGCATTCGTGTGATTTGTAGTCCATCGAGGCTGACAAATGAGTTTCGATAATTTATGATTTTCCTTTTTTGTCCCGTCTATGATATCGGCGAAGAAAGAACTTTTAATTATTCTTCTTTTTTTCACGTACGGCAGCAGCAGCACGTGCAGCTCAACAAAAACGAGATGAAAGTTCGTAAAAGGGATTCCTTGTTCGGCGGTGATTATCAAGGATTATTGAAGGGATCGGTTCGTTGTCCCATACGAAGCTTCCTCATCACACCATGGGGTGCTGAAAATTTATTGATCAGGCCAAAGAGATAGAGAGACAGAGGGCGAGGCAGGGCCGGCAGGGGCGAGCGAGACAGAAAAGGAAAATACGAGACTACGCATTTAAGGCTCCATAAAAGGTCGGTGAACTTTAATTAACACACATTTTTGCCTTCGAATGTTGATGCATTATTGAATGAATCACTCGTTTTATCACGCCGACTGGTAATGAAACTCGTTCTCGCAACAAGAGAATTTCATCCCTTCGTCCCTTCGACGTCGTTTTCCCCTTTCTCGTCGACGAAGAAGAAGAAGAATCTGAAATTAGTTGCACTTCAAAGCGACAGCCAACTAAGACCTTCACTGTATAGAGCGCGTACACTCTGGTACGGAGACAGAGCGCGGCATCGAGTTAGCGGAGGCGTTTTATTAAATCGCATCGCGCGCGCGGGGGGCGGCCTATTTATATGTATGCAGGGCAGGTCGCCTCGAATTTCCGGCCAAGATTTACGTGATTCCGTCTCGAATTTTTCATTAGGCTGCGAGCTTCTGCAGTAGCAGCAGCAGCAGCAGCGGCAGCAGCAGCGGCAGCTGAGATTGTTAAGAGAAAGAAGAGGAGAGAGGAGAGAGAGGGCCTAACGATATCCCGCGGCGCACGAACGCGCGACGTAGTCTACGTGACGCGATTTGCATAATTCGAAAAGGGACACGAGGCGCTTCCCTCCCTCCGGGCCTTTTATTTGTTTCAATCAGTGCCGGAGCTCTCTGCAGGTACACCCACTCCCGCTTCTTGTCTCTGTATACTTTAATTCGCGACTGCAAGGACGAACTCGAGGACTTTGGCCGAGGTTCGACGCGGAAGGATGCGCTTTTCGTTCGGGAAACGCGAGAAGTCTGATGGGGAGCGATGTTGTTGCAAGTTTAATGATGCAGCTATAATATACTGTTATAAAACTAGTGTACTGAGTGACAACAATATCTTTTCACGATGATATCAACCATCATTGATGTAAAAAAGAACGTAGGGGCTCCTCATTTGAATTACAGCTAATCTGATTAGCACCGCTATTAGCGCTTGAAAATGACCGAGTTGAATATAGTAACAAGCCAGTGGCGTCTAGACGAATGAAAGATGTATCCTCATGAGAAGGACTTTTATATCCGAAAATAAATATTGCACCCGCCAATGTTTATTTCACCCCAAGACTGTTACTGCGCTTATTAGATGACGGATGAGTAGGTATTATATACATTATTAGCCTCATTACTAGCAGCGTTAACGACGACGGAGTGGGGTGAGGTAAAAATGGTTCTTTCTCATTCGATTACTGCGAGAATAAAGCAAAGGACACAGCAGCTGAGAGAGCAACTCGCTATCAGGGCATCGCGACAAGAGAAGGACATCGAGGCAAGAGGAGAGCCGAGCGGTCGAGTGGAAGAAAGGGATAAAGATCAAAGAGCAAACTCGTTCTAGTCATTCTCCGGCTAGTGCGCGCGGGAGCAAATTATTTCATCGCAGTTGGCTATACGGCGTAAGTTATTTATCTAAATAATTGCCGGGGCCGGGCTTTGGCTTTGTGCTCGCTTAACCGGGCTGGCAGCCCTTACGTAAGCAGCTCCGGCGTACATTATACACACACACACACACACACACACACAGATTGTGTACACGTACGTATACCTATATTCGGCGTCACATTGCGTGGCCTCAACGACGTCCTGCGTCGGGTCAATAAGTCGACGGGGGGCAGGCAAAACTAAATTCTATGGTCACGTCACGTGGCGTGGCGTAGGACGACGGCAACGTACACAGTATACACGCACACCTCCGCGGAAGCCGAGCTGTTGCTGCATTGATGTTGCCAGCGTGCGCCTGCTGCACGAGCCCTAAAATTGTCGCATGTCGACTAACGATCGTTTAGCAGTTTGCCGTTCGGTCCCTCTCTCTCTCTCTCTCTCTTTCGCTCTCTTCGACTCCCTTCGCTGCCCCGCGTCATGGGATTCCAAGGAGTGAGGGGCAAAATTATATGCACTTTAACTGTTGCACGCACTTGGGGTGCTACGGTGCTCGACATGTGCGCGCGTGTGCGGGTTATACTGCTACATACGGACGCGGGAGCCCGCAAGGGCGGAGCGCTAAAATATTGCGCTACAATGTGTCCAGCAGGTGATTTAAGAGGGCAATCGAGACTGTTTTATGGCTTTTAAATGCTCTTGATTAGTTTTATTGTTATGACTTTTTTTTGCCGCTGGCTTAATGAGCATTAAGGGAGTTGTGCCTCAGCTCTGATTTATGCTTTATATGTTTATTTATTCTGTGTTACCTTACTCACATGGGGATCTAATTTTTTCATGCAGCGATCTATTGACTGGAATGTCCATTAAGCAGAGCTCTCTCGGACTCACAAAGAGCATAAATACCCGAACCAGTAGTGTGTGCATTTACTCTCGGCAGTAACAGCCCTCGTCGATCCCGGGGCTCGCGAGGAAGCGAAATTCGATCGTCACTGTCGCTCTGCGCACACTTGATCTTCCGAGCGTGCGGAATGTTCATTTAACCCTTTTCCCGGGTGCATCGGTCACGTGCGTGCGCGTATACGTAGCCGTCCCCTCCGCAGCCTGCGAATGCTCGACAATAAGATCCATCTCTTTCGCCGGTACCGCTGGCAGTCACTGGCATCTCTCTCCGTACATTATCCGCTCAGCCCCCGATATAGCGAGAGTGAGGGAAATCATTCATTAGCGGGTAAAAGAGAGAAATGCGACAGATGGAAAGGGGTCCCCGCCATTATAAATGTCAATCACGCTCCTGCGGTGGCCGGCGCTGGCTATATATGTGTATACGGCGATTGAGAACGGCTCTATGGCAATCATTTCGAATGTGTCCGTTTTCCGCGTGCGCGTGAGTGGACTCGGACCGCCGGCCGTCATTCCCCGCGTGACAAATCAGCGAGGGGTGCTCGCGCGCGGACGGCGGAGCTGTTTATCACCGCCGATGATGCTGACGATGCTATATGCCTTCTTTTGCTTTTAGCGCTGATTGGCCGCGCGGCCGGGGGAAAAAGTGATTTACGCGACGGTCGACTTGTAATGCGGAGGGGTGTATACACACGGTCCTGGCGCGTGAGTGAGCTGATTTGCATGCGAGACCCGAGAGGAAAACGTCTTTTTTTTTCATCCGTCCGTATAGGAATAGGAAAAGATGATCGATTCGCCGAGACAATGGACCTCTCTTGCTATTAATTGAAAACTCGTTTACTGCGAACGAGTGAATCGTTGGAAAAGAAGTTGGAATGCTAATTAGATTCGTCATAGCCGTACGAGGAAAAAGAATCGTCCGAAGATTTATCACTTAATTGCGCAGTACATGTCACTCGTCAAAGACAATAACGCGCCGAAATAGACGAGCGCGGCGCGTTTATATGCTCGCTCCCTCAGCTGGCGCTTGATTGGGATGGCCCATTGATCGGGCTGAATAGGCAACGCGTACAAAGTAGATGGAGGGGAAGGCCCGCGAGTTCGGCTCCCTTCTTGCGTATACCTCGATACGTGTAATTTTGCGAATTAGAGGCCGACGGCGCCGCGGCTTTTGTCGCACTCGGCTCGCTCGACGTCTCTCTGCGCGCTTCGTGAGCAATGGGGAGGAGGATGTGGAAAATGCCCCGGCAGCCGGCGGCGTCAATGCCGCGGAGGAAGAACAGTCGCGCGGCAGCTCGGCTTTTTTATTAAACGCGAAATTGATGATGCGCACGGCTGGAAGGAGCGAGAAGGAGGCGAGGAGGTGATTAATTGCCGAAGAAGGCGCGCGGGCGCTTCGAGTGTATGATTCCG
This sequence comes from Pteromalus puparum, assembly GCA_012977825.3. Classification (NCBI taxonomy): domain Eukaryota; kingdom Metazoa; phylum Arthropoda; class Insecta; order Hymenoptera; family Pteromalidae; genus Pteromalus; species Pteromalus puparum. The sequence continues at coordinate 551,390 of CM053169.1, forward strand.
ACGAATTTTATTGTTGCCGTCGATGCGCAGGCAGGGGAGGAGGTGCTCTTTCTCTCCTTTGATCGACTGTTTTTCGGCTCGATGGGTTTTAATTATGACGGCGAGCCGGGCGAGTCGTCGCTGGCGCTTTCTTTGGCGCAGCGAATCGCTGTCTCTTTAATTAAATTATACACGGTGCACGTGTTTGGAGCTCGACTCTTTTTCCAAAAGGGGAGAGCGAGGAATCGAGCGTCGTCGTCGGGGGCAGTTGAATGCGGCGGTCATACGTTTCTAATTAGACGCTGGGATCGAATTCTCGTCCGCACAGACGACTGTTAATTATTGGCAGTCCTCTCCCGTTGTTTAACTCTCGTATTCTTTATGAATTCATCGAAACCGAGATCGCAATTTTAGTCAAAACTCGCTCGTGTTCAAAATACACTTTGACTAAATAACAATAGCGTGCTCCGTCTCACCGGATATTTGTTTCAATTATAGAGCAGCCGGGCTGCATTTTCTGCATCATTGAGCGGATTGCTCTCGAGCTACATCCTCGGCAACTGCGACAAAATTAAACGCACTGCTTTGCTGCGAATGAACTCTTATTCCGCGTAAACTTGCACGAGCGAGCGGAGCAGATTAAGCTTCGCATGTCCCCGCATACCGCACACGACCACAGAGCAGCCGAGTCATACTCGTAGCGCCCCAATCCATCGTCGCCGCTCGGCGTTCGTTAGTAGACGCTGCATAGGCAGCTGTATGCTCTCGAAGTTCCGCAGCGAACCGATCGCGCGAACGTACGTGTGCGCGCGCGGGTAGCAAAGCCATCGGGGCATGGGTTTACATGTCTGGAGAGCCGCGGAAAAGGAGAAAACCGCAGCTGCAGACGGCTGATCAAAGCGCCGGTGAAATGGACGAACTTCTGGCCGCGGCGACATCGGAGTCAAGCGAAACTATACCGCGACGCTGTGTGTCTCTTTCGCCGCGCGAGTGCGCATCGGCTAGTAGTAGTCTGTAAACTCATCCGCCGGGATTTTCCGATCGACGGAGAGAGGAAAACTTGCACGAAGCCCCGTAGGCCGCCGCCCGTGCCGCCTGTATGTTTTCCCGCAAGTGTATACACGTCGTCTCCCATCACGAATATAAGTATCGAAGCGCCGAACGCTGACGAGGCTGTGCATCGGTACACTCCGCGGGATGAAGACGCCTCTCCTCCTCCCTCGCTCCCGAATCTCCTGATTCATTCGCCGAGACCGGATGAAAAGAACGGAGAGATAAGTTTCCAACTAAAAGTTACGAGGCTTCCCCCGAAGATAAGAGATCGGACCGTCTCTTTCGCCGGTGGGGCCGAGTTTTCCGCGGCTCGGCCGCGCCGGAGATTGATTCTTCCTGCTTCCTTTCTCTCTAGCCTGCCCTGCTCTCATCCTCGCCTCCTGTTTTTGCCGTCTGCGTATTTTCCGCGCCATTTTTTCTCCCTCCCTGCCAGCTGCTGCGTATATAACGTATACGTATATATAGGTGCGTCGCGTCCGTCGCTCATAATTTAATAAGAGTCCCGGCATCGTCGAGAAAACTTTTCCTTCGCGTCTCTGGCCAGAGACGAGGAAAAGTGGACGCGAGTTTCTTCATTCGTGCATCCGCGCGACGACGGCCAAGTTTCACCCTCTTTTTCGAGGAAGAGAAGGCTGCTGCTATGTATTGTAATAACGGGTGCGCAAAAAGCGCTGTTTTTGTCGATGCTCGAATGTTCAAATTAGCGCAAGTTTCGCTGTATTTATAAGGGCAATTTGCGCGGCGCACGTGGCATGCCCTGCACACACCCTATCTGGCGCTCTCGGTTTTGCGGCTCCGAGAAATTGGCTTTTTCTCCTTTTACAGGCGAGAGCGCCGGGATATAAGTAATACAAGTTTCGCCGTAAACGCGGGGATTTATCAGTTTTGCAGGTTTCGCGTATGCCGCGATCATCGAATAACATTGATTTTCGCCTGAATTCGGTGCGTTCATAGACCGGGGAACGGGGATGAATAATGAAGACAGAAGGCTGCTGCGCACGCCTTCAGACTTGGAGTTCTTAATTCGGAAGTTCGCTTCTCGAGCAAAGTCTCGAGCAAAGTATCGCTTCCGATAATTTATGCAGAGTCGAGCCAACTTTTCTCGACGCGCGCGCAAATTACGTTGTAAGAGCCGAAATTCGCTACTCGCGAGTCTATAATCTCGAGAGCGAACTGCGGAATTTCGCTCACACGATGAGATGGCTGAAAAAAGAATTTAACAGCTGGAAACAAGTGCTCGTGCCTCTTTTTTTCGACCGCGCCCGGACCAACACGTTCGCGGGGTAATGAGTCGCACGAGCTCACACATTTGCTCGACTTCTCAACTCCCTCGGATTTCCTTCCTGGCGGCATAATGAGCGGATTGTTTGCGCAGACCTCCGCGCGCCGTGGCGGACACGCGCGCGCTTTTTTCCCCGCGCTTATATGTACCCATATAATATACGTCTGAACGCAGCCTATCTCGAGTGCGATGCCGGCTTATTGGGTTAAAGCTCTTTTTAGGGGCCGACGACGGCGGCGGCGCCGGCAAACTTTACCCTCGACCAATTAGCGATGCACCGCCGGAAAAGCGCGGACGCGTACAGCTGGCTCACATGGGCGCATTAATTTTTGTTATACCCGCGGAAAGTAAGGAGGCTAGACCAGGATGTTTGTTATAATCCCTGCCGGCTCCGCTGGGATGATATAAAGCGAGAGCGCAGTGCCAAGTTTGCTCTGGTGCAGTTAACGACGGCGCGCGGTTACGTAATTGCTCTCTCGGCGGCGAAAAAATCTCCGCGGTCCGCCGTCGATGATTCGGCGCTTTCTTTAACGCTGTCGCGTCTATATATAGCGATGCGGAGCATAGACTTAACGAGCTCGGCGACGACACAAGACTTCCGACCAAACTCCTTCCGAACTACCTGCAGCGATCGATCCCCCCCGAGCCCTACTTACATACAACGCGAAAGTTCGCTAATGACTGGGGAAAAATCGTTATACCGCATCGCGCGGTACACACGCGCGGGCTTCAACGATCTCCGGCGAGCGAACTCGAGGAGAGGCTGCGCGCAATCACGCCGTCGGGGCCGATCGACCAATCGAAGCGCGAGCGCGATAAGGACGGAATCGTCGTCATCGGGGCCAACCTCGATTTCTCTGTCTTCCTCGCCCCAAACAGCGCCGGCGCTAGCGTAACGATCCATTATCCCGAGAGAAGAAGAAGTCGCAGTGATTTCTCGATAGTACGGCCGAAAGCGAGGCGAAAAAGTCCAAAGAAGAGGAGGAGGATTGAGGAAGAAGAAGGAGCCGAAGTGGAGCAGCGAGTCCAAATGAGAACCAAACAAACCCCGGCGGTTCCCCCCTAACCCCTAACGAGTCATGATCGCGCTATAAGGACTTGTTCGCGAGAGCTCCGAGCAACTTTCTGGCGAGCGCACATAGCACTTATAAGTATACCATAGCCGTGGCTTGGATGAGCTGCTCCAGCAGCCGGAAACTTGAAATCACGAGTCGATTTTCCACTGGCAAAAGTTACCGCTGACGCCACGCTTTCGAGCTCCGCTAGCGTGAATATCAGTTCGGCTGTACGAACTGAGAAAATGAAAAAAGAACCTGCTTCGCACCAGCCACGGGCGCAGATATGATCGTTTCGTCAGTATTTTTGGAGTAAATCCAGCCTTTGAGATTAGTCTCATCGATATCTGCGCTCCACATCGCGGAAAGAGCCACGTTTTTGTTCCTCCCTTATTTCTTCCTTGCTTCCTTTCTCGTCATCCCGACAATTCTCTAACCCTGCACGTCAAATCGAGGCAGGAGGGAGCCTGCCGAGTTTCTTTTTTTTTTGCTCCGTGCGCTGCTGTGTGTACAAGGGGCTCTCGCTCTCCCAATTATCGGCAGACATGCCATTCGTCGAGATCAACAGTCCGTGATATCTTGAAAATCGCAGCAGCTTCCTCGTCCCCGGCCGACTTCTCGGCTGGCCACCGCTGCCAATACTCGCGGGCAAATTGTCCGAGAATCATGCGCAACCGGGAAAAACTTTCTTTTCTGGCGCTTCCTTAATCCAATCATATGCTGTTTGATTATGCAAAGTACTTAATGCGAGAGCCATTATTCATTCTCGCGCCGCAGACGAAACGCATTATTAGTAAGTACCTATAGGTGTCTTGAGTAATTGCCGGCTTTGTCGAAAAACGGAATAATCGCGATCTTGTGTTGGATGCGAAAATTACTCATCCGCTTGCAGGAGGAAAAAAAAAATCACTCGCGTGCGAGAATATTTATAGGCCACGTGCAGTATCGTTATTGATCGTGCGTCGGATTTTTTGTAGCTATATGCAACGTCGCGAAAGAGATTAATGAAAAATCGCTATGTAAACAATTAGGATCACTGGATCGCTCATGGAGATCTCGTAGCAGATAATTAACGACGGTGTCAGTCTGCGCATACACATTGCGTAATTGGAGGTGTAATCGAGTAAACGGAAAACTTGGCAGTGTTATTAGATTTGCCGTGTGAAGCGCATACCAACGCGTCGCGACGTTTCGTCTGGAGCGATAAATCATTCCGAGATCATGTAACGTCGCGTCGCCTGCGGCGTCTGTCCAGTTGTCGGTCATTAGGCGTGCGGGCATTCCGGAAGTACACGGCGCATCGGTACAGAGTGACGCGCAGTTGTTGCTCAGTTTCCTCAGTGAATCTCAGCTGGAAGACAAATTGCCAATCATACTATTCATACGCCGCTGAGCGCATATTAATTCAATGACAGCACTCCGAAGAGAATGAAATATGCAGGTGTGAAATGAGCGATCGAAGGCAAGAGCAAACGTTATCGCTCGGCCTTTCATTCCCTCGGTAATTAATAAGCCGCTGGACGTGTTCATTATCATAGAGTCGGCGAACAGGTGCATACGCAGAACTGTAGACGTTTTAATCGATAAGCGCGTATATACGTACACGTTTACTTTGCCCAGTAGCCGCATCTCAGTCAGCGCGTTCTCTGCCTCCCCTTTCTTCGTCGTTTTTCTCGCTCTCGCTCTCGCTCTGTGTGTACAGTGTTTAATGACGCGATGCCACGGGGAATCGCAAAGTCAGGCCCGATTAAGTGTGCGGCCACCAACTGACTCCCGCTTCACTCCCTCTCGCCTCGACGGATGGCTGGGCGCCACCGCTATTAATTAAAATAACCGCAGCGTCACTCGCTGCTCGCTCCTCTCGTGGTGGCTCACTTTATTAAGGCCTTTTAACGCTCCTCCGCGCGCTTCTAAACACATCGGGCTGGCTTTCGAATCGAAACTGCTGCATCGCGCCGGAGATGCTTGTGCGATAGTTTCACGTACAGCAATGGACTCGTTCCTCCCGAGCAAATATTTGAGACTAGACTATATTTTTTTTTTAGCGATTTTCATATCTACGTGAATATAGATGAACCGCAGTAGGCGAGACGTTAGATAGCAGAAGTAATGGCTCGCGTGAGTACGTGACAACGTTTAACAGCCATCCTCGACGTACGAGATCTTCCGATAGCGCTCGCGCATAACCTACTTTTTTGCTGAATCATCCGCCGTCAATTTGCGCTTTTTCAAAGACGTCTCAATTTCAGCTGGATTGTTCTCGACGACTTTCGAGCTTTTGAATTCGGCTCTTCGCCGTCTTTGTGCGCTCAATAAGATTAATTTTCGCGAAAAAGAACACAAGATCGAGGTAAGTGGCTATATTTTTTGTGCGTAGGCGCGAACCGACGTGAATTAATGCTAAAAAACCTTTATTTCTACTTCTTTTTCGCGTTAAAATTTTACACCGCTGAAGGGAGCAATTTGTCACTCTTCAGAGTTAAAATGTGCACACCCTTTCTAAGGGGTGGCGCGTGAAAAATTGTTTCTTCGGTGTTACATTTTACTAGAGTGCGCTCAGAATAATTTGTAGCACGTTCGCTCGTTAAAAAAAAAAAAAAAAAAAAAAAAACGACGACGCGCGGGAAAAGCGTAGTTCAAAGTGATAAATAACGTCCTTTCGGTGTTTAGCCTTAGAGCTTTCATTGAAAATTCTTTTTATTGGACGCGACGGTTGTTTTAAAAGTTCTATCGACGCTTTCAAAATCCGTTGATCTAGTAAAAAATAGCGTCTGCTGAGTTAATAACTGGCAAAAAGCTATGGAGCATTGTGTTTTTCACATTGGTGCGCATCGAGTAATAAATTCATTTTAAATTGGCTTGATTTACATACGAGTTGTGGTCTGATTGTTTTCAAAGTTATAGCTAATGATTGCAGAACAGTTTAATAACGCTATTAAACTGCTTTGAATGCCTTGCTGTAAATTTACCTCATCGTCTCGTCAATAGTCACGAGTCCATAGTTGAATGTTGCGTGAACTGTCTTGCTGATGTATTTTCAATCAGCAGCAATAATTGTTTGCGGTTAAATGTAGAAGATCGCATCTATATTCCTGTCTCCATGCGATCCGTGTAGCAATCAATGGCAACCGAGGTGAACCGGGAGAATAGGAGAAAAGCCTGGAAAAGAGATTAAGACTCGCTCTATATCCCTCTCTTTTTTCCGAGTTACTCAGATCACTTAGTGTGACGTCGGTCAGACGTTTCCGAGCAAAGCGCGAGCTCTTGCAAGTACTCGCAGTAACGGGACTATATATATATATCGGCAGCGGCAAAGTTTAGGGCCACTATAGAGAGAGAGAGAGAGAGGGAGAGAGAGAGAGAGAGAGAGAGGAACTTGGGACAAGGTACATAGACAGGAGCTAGAGCCTTATCGTGCGCTTTGCTACCGCTAGACACACTATGGGCTATATGCATAGCCACATAGACGTAGGCGAGCGAAGGGACGTATGGGTGTATATTCTATACATGGGTCGCCTACATCCCTGTAGCCGCTCTTTATCGGGATAAAAGGTAGACAGTCGCTCGGTCTAGCGCAGCAGCCCGGCCTGCAAAGAGCGCCGTAAATTGGAGAACCGAAGTGGAAGAACCGTTAACTACGGAGCAAGTGGATTAAGCGATTAAGTGACCTCGCTTTAGATCGCATCACACGCCAGAACAGGGTGTAGCTATACCATAGCTGGGAGCTGCGAGGGATGAGGGCGATGAGGCTGGCAGCGGCAAGCAGGCTTCTTCTCTACGTCTTCCTGCGGCGCTTTGCTTCGTTAGCATTCCGCGGGATATTTAAGCCTTTTTAATCACTACCTATCCCCCTCGCGCTTTCCATTGCATCTACATATCTTCGACCTCGCGCGTGTCGCGCGCTTTTGTTTCGGCTAATCGCCTCTCTGCTGTCACTCTTTATATGGCGACTTTACCAAGCAGTCCTCGTTAGTTTGCTTTCAGGGACTTGAATCGGATTAAAGACGAGCCCTCCGTCAAAGAGATTCGAGCAAAAAAATTATCGCATAAACAGACATACCGAATCCGACAGAAACATTACTACTCGTTATATAAGCGCGTTATCGCGAAAAAGTATTCGTATAAACGCGTCAATCCGATCAATAGTCGATGCGACTACCGGCGCGTAATTGAAAGGTAGACGCTCATACGATATTCGCGTGCGATTCATTCTGGCGATAAACAGCCGTTTATCATACGTGTATCGGATACACAGATCGGGCGCAACTATGTAAAAGTGTAAGAGCAGCAATGCGATCGGACTTTGAGCGCTTGCTTTTGATATTTATTGTATGCGGGACGAGAGGCGCGGAGCAGAGAAAGCCGCTTTGATTTCATGAGCGCGTTATTGCGTTTTCCAGCGCGATGCGGAAAAGGTCGAAAGTATTTATTTGGCAGCCGCGAGGTACGAGCTAATATGCGCGATATAACATCGAGCGCGATAACGTCGAAAGAGAGCGCTTTTTATTTTCCGCGTCAAAGGATCGACTAATTACGAGGGACTATCCGCGTTTGCGCTCGTTCGCCCGGTGGTTTTCATTATTGGCATTATGATGAACAAAAGCCGATCAGAGCCTGCGCTAAACACTTTTCGCGACACGTTGACGAGAGCTCCGAAATTGCCGATGTCGAGTGAAAATCTTTTTTTTTTCATTCGAGTCTGCGAAAAATCATGTTTTATATTTTTAAACTTTCACTCGCGACTCTGCGCCCCGGTTATTTTATATCGAGGAAAAAACACGCGTTAAATTTTATTCGCGGTTTTACAACGAATGAAAATCAAAGAAAAACCAGGATGGCAATCAGCTTGTTTATCCGCGAAATTACCCAGTATCGTATGGCGTCATAATAGCTGCGCCCAGCAGCAACCGATACTAAATTGTTATTTATTAACGTTGCATACGTTCACCCGCGGTATCGCTTTTAACATCTGCGCGGATTCATTGAATCTAATACTGATTAAACTCGTTGAACTTTGAATAATCAAATACAGACGTGTTTTTATCACCAAGCGTTATCAATGAAAAATAGCTCTGATAATTTTTTTAGAATATTTTAATCCTATACATATGATGCATATCCACAGTCGGAAAAGAACGGACGTAGATTTGACTGGTCTGCTGAGCTTCTCTATACGCGTGTTTGCAAGCTTCATACAACACGAGGCCATAAAGAATCTCCAGCTATTTCTTGTACATCTTGCAGCAGCAGCAGCAGCAGTCTCCGCTTGGCAATAAAACGAATTACAGTTCTTAACGACTTGAGAGCGCGGAGCGAGAAGCCGAGCGCCTGAAGCGGCCTGAAGTGACCTAATCATGCCGCTCGATATTTGACGAGCGTTATATAAACGAGCTACCCTCTCGTATACCCTATCTCTATTTCGGTATATATATCCATTCCAGAGAAGGGCGGTGGCGCTGCACCGAGAGCCTCTCTGTCGATCAATTATTGCCGAAACGCGAGGGCTAGCGCTCAAAAAAGAGGAAAGATGGCCAGCGAGAGAGGGAAAGGGAAATAAATTCCCCCGATGGAAGCGCGCACTCGTTAGCTTTTTCTCGATATTTTCGTCCGATAGGCTGTGGGGAAATGCCGCGCGCGTTTTAATTTCGTATACGGCTGAAATTCGTCGGAATTACAGCTAGAGATACCGAATGATCGGAAAAAGCTCGGGAAAAAGGGCAAAAGTAACGGCATCATCGCCGCGATTACTCCGTGTCGGTTGATTCATCCCTCTCCCCCTCGTTTTTCACGCGCACACTCATCATGGAGCGAGGAGCCGCGTCCTCGCGATCTATATATGATTATACACTGCAGACACACATATAGGCGCGCATCGGAGCGCTGACTCACGTTAATCAGAACTCCGCTCGAGCGTGTATATAGCCCCTATCAGGCGTTCACCCCCGCAGAGCCGGAGAGAGACTGGGACTGCGACAGTATAGCGTCGATATTCCGATATCGAGCGCGAAAATAAGAGAGCGGCGGCCAGCGGGAAAGCGCACAGAGAGACGTCTAATGGAGCGGACGATTGGCATGACTCACGAGCCAATCACTTACATTCATCTCGCCGGAGTAGCGACGTATACGTGCGGCTCGAGGAATGCCGCATCAATTTATACATAGTGTACATTATGCGTATATAGGTAGACGCGCGATTATGTCGGCGGGGGAGCTCTCGCGTCTGCAGTATTTGCGGAGAAGAGCCAAGGAGCAGCGAAGCTCGAAGGGTGCATTTTATTAACGGCCGCCGACGGCCGCGCAGCGCAAGTCGCCCGTAAGGACAATATTTACAGCGATAACAGCCACTGCGTGCGGATTCTTCCGCTCCTCTCTCGCTCTCTCTCGCTCAATAAATCGAATTTCACGCCCGGCGCCACGGCGACGGATGATGATCGATTGGCGGGCCGACGTTATGTTTACATTAGTGGATTTAGAGGGGAGCAGAGCTGTGAAAAAGCGCCTGGACGAGCAGCCGCGCGGGCCGAGAGGATTGAGTCCTTGTCGCTGTCGCCGGTATAATACGACGGCTTTTAGTCCGAGAGTGGCCATTTTTTATTTCGCGCTCTGCTTGTTTGTCCGAGAAGAGAGAGCGAAGACGCGGCGGGATTTCAGCCATCTCCTGGAAGTGGATGTGCGAGTGGCAGATGAATGAGACGGCAAATTGTGTTTGTCTATATAGGGACGGAGCATGAACAGGGCGCGGTCGATGCAAATTCGTCATCCGAATATTTTGCACCGCTCCCCTCATAATTGTACATAACGTGCGACGCGTCAAAATGTCCGACAATCCTTCTCGAATCCCCCGAAAGCGAGGCGCCGAAAAATCGCAGTCCTCTCGACTCATTGCGCAGTATAGCCGAAACAAAAGCAGCAAAAACAAGAGTCGCATGCGCGCCATGCGGGCTTATCGAAAACAGCGGCGCAATCGGTAAAAGCGACGAGTAAGACGACACGGCTCTGCTGCCGCTGTCGCCGAGGCCTGAAATTCGCGTCACGTCCGAGGCTCGGCTACTGGTGCACACGTGCGATATTCGTATTCGTGTAACGAGGGGAAGAGGCGAGGGAAGGGGCCGCAGACGCCGCCGACTCCTTTGTCCCCGTCGATGTCGCAGTTGTCGCAGCGTCACCCGCGCCTGCAGCGACGGATATGCAGGTTTCCCTAATTCCGGTCTGGCTGTTGTCGCTCCGCCGCCTGCGGCCGTCCTCAGCTGCCGTACGTGCCGGTTTTCCTTTATGCTACAGCCTGTTTGCTGGAGTGCTGGACGATGATGATGATAATGAAGACGACGATTATCATGGCGATGATGGGCTCGCCGACCGGACCGAGGAACTGCGTGGACGCTCTCTGGGGATGTCTAATGAACGAGGAGTTATTGGCTGATTGGGTTTGCGCTGTCGCGGCAGACTGATGACTTTTTCCCGAAATGCCATATTTCATCGGAAGAAAGACCAGTGGAAATCAATAAAAAGCCAGACCAAAACTGCGGTGCCCATAACTGCCGCGATGATGAAAAATTGTGGAAATCGAGTAGCAGCACACTCAACTAGCTCGAGCCCCGTAAACAAGGTCCAATTCGCTAAACTTATGGCGCACTCTGCAACGCTTCGTCGACTCGATATCCATAATGTAAAAGCACGTATACGCGCGTGCATGTTCACAACGCTGATATTCGGTTTCAATTAGGAGAGTGGATTTGCTCGCGCGTACGTATATAGTTATGCGATTATTCCGATAGATAACGGCCTGGCATTCAAGATTTATCATCGATGCGTTAAAGTAATTGATAGAGAGTGCGTGTGTCTGCGTAACGCTGCCAGGGATTCGGGCGTAGTGGCCAGATTTGTGAGGCAAAGGCCGAGCGGCCTGTGCAAAGCCCTACGCCAGCGTCGACCCCGCTTTTCCGCTTGAATAATCATTATTCAGAGAAGTATCGCACAAACGAACGAGAATCATATACGTGTACACTATATACACGCTCGCGTCCGATGACCCCTGCCCTGTCGCCGCTTGGATTCGCGATGCCCTTTCAGCCGAAATCACCGAATTTTGTATACGCGCGCGATTGCCAATTGACATAATTATTATTTCACGTTCGTGGATCGATGCTCGCGCGCGCTCCCGATTCGTATGGGCAGCGTTTCTAGGCCATTTAACCGGTGATTCGATGTGAAGCGTACGTGTAAGCGTTATGTCGACGAGTATACAAATAAGCTGCTCTCGGAGGTGCACAGCTCAAAGTGCCCGAGAAATGCGCGTCTGGTCTGGACCGCAAAAGACCGTCGCGCGACGAGTGCGTCCAGTGTGCGGGCACGCGAAGTTTCGACAGTTTTTCTCCGGACGGGGAAATTCAGCCGGAAGCGTTTTTCCAGAGCCGATCGAGCGAGCCAAGCGTATGTGCAGCGGAAGCGGCGTCGACCTAGACGGGGAAAATTGAATTCCGGTCGAAGCGAAGGACAAAAATGCGAGGAAAAGCGGGGGCCGGGAAAAAAGACGCGAGACGGATCGAGCGCGGAAAATAGCATTTGTCTACTAGACGAGGGACACGACTGTAAGTACACGCGGACCCTTTTCCAAGTCTCTCGTTTTGTCCCCAAGGCGTCGCGGGCATATCTTCTTTTGTGCGCGCGAGCGAGCCCGTACACGTGCCTCGTCTGCTCGAGTTTATCTTCGGGCATTTATATGTAAACAAGGGACGATGCGCGCGGAGAGATTCGCGCTGGCGTGGCGGCGAAGCACTTTTTGCCTGTTTTTTTTTTTTTTTGCTAGGCGCAGAGCCCGGCGTATGGCTCGCCGATGTAGATAATGGAATGGAGAATTTCGTGGGCAACCAGCAAGGTGGTGGATACATCTTTTTTCTCCCGTGCAACGGCTCACCATTCTACATCCTGCAGCGAGTCGTAATGAAATTCAAAGACATACTTGTTTAACGTGTTCCACGGTAATTCTGTCCTCGGAATGGCTAAGCGCGAAGCTGGATGCATTAATTTAGAGTTTCCGAGTATAACGAATAGCGTTTTTATATAAATTATTAAGGCTTTTCTCGTCGCGCCAAAAATACTTGATTTTCCTCTTGTATGCAGAAATGTCGAGAGCCGGGGAGGATCAATACAGTTTTGCATTTAGAACAAAATGGCACAGTTATATTATATCGACGACGGGAAACGACGCGGGGTCGCACAATGCGAGTCGCGAGCCACGGCTTAGTGCTTGCGAGTGCGACACAGTTTCATTACCGAGGAACCCACGCGAAGCCGGCTTTCATTTCAGCGTGCGACGGCGCGACTCTCCGAAAGAAAACTCGCTCTATACCTCCCGATCCTCTCCCCGGTTCCAGCGCAGTTATGAAAATAATACCGCTGCAGTTCTCTAATACGCGTCCTCTTTCTCCCGCGCGTTTTTGCCCGTAGGAACGGTCCCCCGACGATTTCCGGGGCCACGTTCTAATATTCCAGCAAAACAAAGGGGAATAGGGAGAAGCGCTGCACAGCCTTTTCGGCGTCATTGTTCGGCGAAACAGTTACGCCGCTGCCAGCTCTATTGCCCGCGCGCGCGTGTGTGCGCCCAGCGCCAGAGGAAGGAGCGTTATGAATATTCTACACTTAAAGTTCGTTCGATTCTAACTTCTTTTTATTTCCAGCACTAGAATTGACAATTTTAGATTTTGAATTATTGAATTATAGAGTACGTCTTGGTAGTTCAAAGTTTGAAAGTATTTAAAAGATCAATGCAAGGTTGTCAAAATATTTTGATATATACTATTACTTTTTGGGGAGAGGGATTTGAAATCAATGGTTATAGGGTCTCCCGAATCGAGCATAAAGGGATCCATCCAGCGCGATTCCTTAAACCAGAAAAATATTAATTTTCAGAAAATCCTCTGCCGTCTGACCCCGTTGAATCCCCTCTTGAGACATTCGCACACTTGCGCGCTTGATCTAACCCTATAGTGTTTGTTTATTTACTTTTGCGATAAATGCTCGCATGATGGTTTTTTCAATCGACACATTAACACTTATTCTCGAGCTCGCGATAATACGATAAAGAAGAGGTTGGCAACCGCAGAGAAATATAGCTATGCGCACAAGCGGGAAATCCTGCCTTCATTATCGGCAAAATACAGCAGGCGTTCGATTCAAGAATAAAAAAGCTCATCGCGAGCGCGCGGCGATATTTAAGGATTAAAAGCTCTGGCGCGGCTGCAAGCACGCGCGCATTGCCGCGGTAGCTCGCGCGATTATCCCCCGATTACATTTGCCGGCTTCGAGAACAAAGGGGGAGAATTAAAAATACAACGAGGCGTAAAGAATCGCGCCACGCGAGGAGTTAGCCGGGGATATAGCGTGGTTTTCCAGCGAGCTCACGGAAAATCGAGAGGAAGCTCTCCGCGCTTAGAATTAACATTTTCCCAATTCCAGTTAGCGCCGACTCTTTGTCTTCTCTTTCTCTCTCCCTGCCTCTCTCTCTCTCTCTCTCCGTAGCGCTCGTTCGTGGCTTTGCGGTGCGGCAGCCAGGAGTCGGCTTTCGCCTTCCTCCTGTTTATTTCCTGAGCGAGAGCGTCCGTCCGGCCGCGCGAGTCTTTTCACATCCCGTACTCATTTTCACCGAGAGAGGAGCTTGATGAGAGAGAGATAGAGATAGAGAGAGATAAATGCGGGAGATTCCGGATGTCGGATAAAGAGGGAAACGGGTGAGCGCTACTTACGCGGTAGAAGCTGGGTAGGGGGGCGAGGATTCGTTACGGTTTGCCACTGAAATTCGTGCGTATGAATTGTTTGCGCAAAGCGTTAAAAGTTGGCCGAGAGCTTTGTCCGTTGTTCACCTCGGCGCGAGATATTTCTTGCATCATGAAATTCGTTCTCGTTCGCTCTTTTGGCTTGGATATTATCCGCGAGCAAATAACTACTCTTATCCTTCTCGAAACCTTATTACGCTCCGCGTAATTTTCCGAAACGACAGTTACGTCGTGAACAACAACTCAGTTCCATAACCATGCATTTCTCCTCGAGTAGCCACGAAACAATCGGCAAAACTTTACACGGTGACAATTATCCGTAAGGTACGGCAAAGAGAGTATATGCGCGAGAGCAAGACTGCTCGTCGTATAAGGGTATAGGGTAATAGTTAAAGTTGGATGGTTACGCCGAGTCCAATCAGCGAGCATCGACCTGCTGCTGCGGGGGCTGCCGGTGCTTTCCACCTCTCTCCCATCGCTACCCCCTGCCCCTCCGGCCCTCCCCCTGAAAGAGATGCCCGCATTTGCATAGATACCGAAGGCGGCAGTGGGCCCATACCTGGGGGCTCGTAGTGCGTAAACTAGATTGTTATTTTCTTTGCTCGCAGAAGCGCACCGATATAGCCCGCCGGCGATGGCGCGAGTGAAGAGCGCCCCGGAGCGTACGATAGTTTCCCGGTGAGAAAGCGAGATGTGGGAAGTCTTTAGGGGAAATTGCGCGGCGGTGCTGAATACTCTCTCTCTCTTTCTCTCTCTCTCTCTCGTTCTCTCTCCTGCACTATGGGTGATACTCTGCGCTACAAATGAGAGCGGGGCAGAGAGGGCTTTTCGAGATATACTCTCTCTTTCCCTCTCGCTTGACGAAAATAGGGGGATAACTTTTTATCCAATCCTTTCAATCCGACGCGTGTATTTCTTGGCGCCGCGCGGCTCTTTCTCTACTTCTGCTCTTTGCGCGGAGCGATACGCGAGTTCAACTTCCTCGAGTAATTTCGCGGAGTGCGGCCACTTTGCTTTTATCTGCTGTCTCTTATATTTTATTTTTGCGGAATCAAAGTCATTAATCGGCAAGGTATATGCTATGATTTTACGTCTTCGAGTTTCGTGTCTCCTTTTACTTGAACTTTTTTAATTGCTTCAAGCCAGAAAATATTTATAGAAATGTATCTAGAGCTCAATACAGGAAATCATATATCAGGTGTATTTGTATTGCATATGATAATTCATTAATGATTTTTTAATGAACTTATAAAAATAGGTTCTTTTAGCAATTATAAATAATCCTTCAATAATCCGTGTTTTTACAACGATTTTTTTTCACTTGCGCATGATGCTACTATCGTACCCAGCGTAGTTTTTTCAACTGAAAAAAACAAGTTTCTTGAAATGTATATAGTAACACGTTGTCAAGGAAACTAATTGCATTCGAAGTTTTCCTCGTGAGGCCAACAATTCTCTAAAATAATCTTTATATAGCAAAAGGAAATACTAAGATTCCTATAATTGCATTGAAAAAGCGAAATCAACATACTCTGACGTTATGTGGATTGTTATACATTCTATGCATGTTTTCCTGTTATAATTTGAATGGGTGCTCTGTTACGATTTTATTACATCAATTCTACTACATTCTTTGATAGCAAAAAATTCTAAATAATAATTGTTCGCTGTAACCAATAAAAGTATCAGTGTGTCAGTTAAGATTCCAGTGACTTGAGTTGTGTCTTATCATGATAAATTACCCTCAAGTTGTTTTAAGCAGCCTTACGACTTCCGGCATTGATATATAGGTTTCGGATAAGAAATCGATATAGTTATCATTCATTAAAACGGTCAGTGCTACTTTCAATCAATCACCGCACAATATAATCATAATCACAACAAATTAAAAAGTTTTCTCACTAATACGTTTTTGTTCCTTCTTTTTTACAATACAAGCGGCAAAAAATTTTATCACCTGTTTCTAGAAAAGTTCTATTCTTGTTCAGCGTAACTCTGATTCACACAGGGTAATCCCGTTCCGCGAAATCCCAATCCACGATTGGACACCTACACAAAGCTAGCGCCAGTCATTTATCTGCACTTAGCATTTCCCTCTACAGGATAATACAGGCGCGCACGTATCCCCACCTCTCGCGTTTTCCACGCAACACCTGAAAAGAAGAAGAAGAAGAAGAAGAAGAAGAGGCTCAAAGCGACGGCGCTATCGTAGTTCCCCGAGAAAGAGAGAGCGCATTCGCGCGAGTCAACGGTGATCAACGAGCCTCGACTGCACGGTGCATATTCATGAGAGAGCGCGCGCAGCTAGATCGAGACAAGGCTCGACAGGCCATAAGCCGTTCGACGCTTGAGACTGGAGCCATGGACGATAGCGCGACTCTACGACCACAGCAGCGTTGCTGCAATCAAGTTTTTTTCGCGGCCGTGTTCGCAGGTACATGTGGCTAAGGCGACTCGGACACGGAGTCGACGAGCAGCGTTTAGCATTGAGTGTGATTAAGTGAATTCGTGTGCGGCGGTGATGTGAAAGCGTTTCGAGGGTTTTTATATCGTTTAACGATTAAGCTGTTGTGACTGAATGATAAAAAGATTTAGGAAAATCATCTATGATTTGATTTTAATTCATTCCAACTATTGATTTCAGCATGCCTAAATGGCATATCGGTAGGTTTTTTGGCCGGTTGGCCGCAGGCTGCCATTCCTCAGCTTCTATCGTCTAGCTACACGTTCACGGAGTCGCAAGCATCATGGGTCTCGGGCATCATGTACCTGGGCATGTTGGCCGGTGGTTTAACATCGATCGTCATCGTCGATCGCTTCGGCAAGAAGCGGCTCTTTCTTCTAGCGTCGGTGCCCATGATCCTTGGCTGGTCCACCATCGCCATCGCCGTTTCTTTTTGGGTGAGTTGATGAACGAGCAGTTGCCCCGAGCTACGAATCGTCGCATTGTCTTCGTTTCTTTTGATTTCGAGGGGAACTCGGTTTTTGTTTATTAAATGGAATTTTTTCCACCTCGAGTATTGGAATTCCTTGCCTGATGGATTTCAAATATTTTCGTTTGATATCGAGAAGTTTCAATGAAACAATGGAAATATTGGTTGAGAGCACATTTTTTAAAAATTAAAATTAACTTTTTTTTGAGTACATTTTCACAAAGTAACTGCTTTTAACTCTGACGCGTGCGTGCAAACTTTATAGTATAATATGTATGGTCAATTTAAATTGATTATGGGAACGTAGCTTGCCGTAGAACTTTTTTCCGACTACTGCAGCAACCAAGTTTGTCGATAGTTTTGTTTATTTTCACCTTTTTTCGGAAAAAAAGTAAACTCGATATTGGTTATCGCACTAGATGAAGTTCTGCTAGTTCAATACGTTTCGTATCAGCTCGTATCTTTTTTCTTCGCAGTTTGGGAATTTAATTATCTTTCAACCATCAAATATTCGGTTTATGATTCTTTTTTCTTTTTCTTTTTTTAAAACGTTTACAAATACCAAACAATCGGATTTGTAATACTAAGATAAAATTTTGTTTTCCTTCTCTCCTTATCGACTCTCCGCTCAATTTATACAATAGCTAAATTAAGGATTTCGTTTTCAGCAATTTGTACTTGGCCGCATAATTTTGGGAATCGGCGGTGGAATGATGACCCATCAAACGGAGATGTATCTATCGGAGATATCGACTCGTCGGCTACGCAGCAACATGTCGGTCATGTTCTGCGCGAACGTACACGTGGGCATTCTGCTGAGCTTCACTATTGGGCCCACCCTGACGATAAGTTCGGCAACCGGTATCTACATGACAATGGTGCTCATGCTAGCCATCCTCTACTTGACCATCGCGCCGGAAACGCCATTTTGGCTCATCCGAAAGGGCCGCACCGACGAGGCACTGACCAATCTGCGCAAATTGAGGAATAGGCCCGATGTGCACGACGAGTTCGAGAGCATCGTCGAATTTGTAAAAATGAGTCTCGTCGCTGAAAAAACAAACGGAGTCTGGCAGAATTTAACGAGGGTCTTGACTGACAGTGCCAGTAGGAGAGCGATTCTATTGGTTGTTCTGCTTACGACAGGTGAGTTCAAGAATGACAGAATTTATCATATACCTACGGGGAATTTCGTTCCGATGGAATTCCATCAAGGCATTTTTATTTTTGTTTGAGAAAACGAGAAAAAAATTCAATAACGTCCATAAAGGCGAATCATAGTCCGAGCTTTGAAATGATATAAAAATCAATCGCGCTACCAAATAAATTCTCCCTTTGAAGTCAAACGCGCGTAAAATTCTCACGTCAGGATCCAATATACGCGCACCAGCAGCCCTCTCACTCTTCATCCTTTGGCCATCCTTCTTTTTTCCCGCTTTGACTCGCCCCCTCATACGGAACGATATGGCAGAAAAGGTCCGGCATTCGAGCGTCGTGAAAAATGCCATAGTTCATTCAGCACAATTCACTTGGCAGATAATGTACGAATAATTTTCTATGTCACACGGGAACTTGCACCCCTTTTCTCTACTCGAATCCTTGTTCAACAGCTCAGCAGTTCTCGGGCATGGGGGCGATGAGCTCGTACGCTCAACTGATCTTCGAGCGATCGGTCGCGGTGATACCCGGTCGCTACGTCTCGCTGCTGATCGGTCTGATCGAGCTCACCTGTACCCTGATCAGCGGCTGCCTAATAGAGCGTCTGGGCCGTAGGCCTCTCGTCACCGGCAGCGCTACCGTCTGCGCCGGTTGTATGGCGCTCATGGGCCTCTACTACCACGGGCTCGTCGGAGGGGGACCGGACGCCGGCGGAGCTCTCCCGCTCGTCTGCATCATAGTCTTCGCCCTGGCCTACGGACTGGGTTTGGCCAGCATACCCACCGTCGTCGCGGCGGAATGTCTGTCCATGGACGCGAGGAACATCGGAGCCGCCGCGCAAAATACTACTCTCTGCTTCTCGATATTACTCATCACCAAACTCTGGCAGGTAAATGCGAGGAAAAATACGGCCTCAACACTCGCTGCACCTATCTCTAATTTCTCTAATTCTCTTCCTGCGTGCTTGTGCTTCTTCAACAGGCGATCAGCAGCTCGTACGGCCAGGAGTACGCGTTTTGGATGGTGGCGGCCGTGACAGCAGGACACACGATCGTCCTGCTGATAGTGCAGCCGGAGACTC
Source organism: Pteromalus puparum (assembly GCA_012977825.3). Taxonomy (NCBI): domain Eukaryota; kingdom Metazoa; phylum Arthropoda; class Insecta; order Hymenoptera; family Pteromalidae; genus Pteromalus; species Pteromalus puparum. The sequence goes on from CM053169.1 coordinate 570,703, forward strand.
GGGGCCGTTCGCTCACCGAGATACAGCGCCTGTTGGCCTCCTCGTCCCCTTCCTCGGCTCCTTCGCTACACAAGTCGATGCTGTTGGTACCGCGCCTGGGTCTGCAGAACATCAAAATCGTGCCCGCCGCCGGGTCCAACTCACCAAGCTGATGTCCAGGTCGATGCTCTCTCTCAAATGGTTCAACAATGCTCGGTTTAATTGTTGAGCTTGAAACTCGTTTAAATTATCGTTACATCTCATGCTGGATGTTTCATGCATGATGCATGAGGCAGGCAGTAAGTCAATTGGCCGATTTCGAGGGAGTCACGTGCAGTGGCTCGGTAGCTCGCTCGGTAGCGCATTTATCCTCGTTGAGGAAATGCTGTAATCTCGCGTTCAATCGACGCATCACGATGGATTATATTAATTCTTTAGAGGCTGGTAAAGTACTCGTAACTCAGCGAGAATGTCTGCTTTGAAGGCATAGTTTTTAGTGCTACTAATTGTAAATATAATTATGAACGTTTTTATTCTGTACAGCTGTGTGTGGCGATTAATAAAATGACTAAATGAGGAACTTGTATAGGTGGACTCAGATACGCGATCATAGACACGCCATACGTAAACTTTCGATGCCTCTACACCAAAGCACTCAGCTATGCTCATGTATAGGAATCGCTCACACGCGACTTATCTCCGGCAACGTGGAGATAATAATGTGGCGAAATAGTTCTCGAATGCTATATAACGCGCCTCTCCACCTTTGTATAATAGTTGCAAAAGCCGCCGAAGCGCAGACTACGGAAAATCGCAGCGTACGTGTCCGGAGCGTACCGCAAGATCGTGCTTGTTATCGGCAGTTAGCAGCTGCGACTGCCGCGGCTATGGTATACGGTGCATCGCTCGGTACAAACGAACACGACGTGATTCTCGCTTGCATTTGCCGCCGCGCGCGATTATTGCAACCGCTCTGTCCCGCGCACGTTCGGCGTTCGGTCCTTTGACCCTTTGCCCGTTCATCTCTTGACCCTCCGATGGTCGAGCCGTTGCGATTTTCCCTGGAACGACCGAGCTAAAAGCTTTAAAAGTCGAAACTAAAATACCGTCCGACTAATGCCGCAGACAAACGAATGAAACTGGCAGGAGATTTCAGTTATAGCGGAGTAAGGTCCGGCGCGCCATATTTGAGCGCGTTGTGTTGCGTTGTGGCGCGAGTGGTGCAAGCGACGCGAGAGGCGAGATAAAATGTGCGAGGGCCAATTTGGTGCGGTTTTCGCGTGAGCGCGCGAAGCTCTGATTTTAGCGAACGACATCGGCTGCACGGCTGGCTTTGGCAGTGCACCGCAAATATAACGATGAGCTCTCGCTTTGCGAAGCACGACGGTTACAAGCGACGAGCATGTACTGCACGCTTCTGCATATTGAATCGTTAATTACCGCCGCTGTCCAATTTGTAAAATTCCCGGCTTGCGGATCAAGCCTGTTCGTGATTTAGAAATTTCGAACGATGCATTATTAAACTGCCCATAAATACACCACGAAAATTTACGGTAAGTGCGTGTGTAACGACTCAAAGTCGTTTATCGGTCGCAAGCTCTAAATATAGTTCCCGCGCGGCTGTCTCGATATCGCGTCGTCTGTCTATACTTGAACGTCGACGAGCCACCCGGAGACAATTTCGATGCAGAGATAGGCTTTTTATCGAATACACGCGGAGCCCTTATTCTCGCACGCGGCAAATCGAATAAATCAGGGGTGACGCCGTCATGATACGAGTCCATAACGCGGCGCAAACTATATAGCTCCGAGCCGCGTTCGTGTGTTTTGCTTCATCCCCCTTGATCTGCTCTCCTGCTTCTCTTTTTTCCTTCTCAAGCAGGCGACGCGTGCAAGGAGAAACTCGATTCATCGAGCTGACTCGTATAACTGATTCTAGCGAGTGCGCGCTCCCTGAGTCTGCTCCTATTCTCCCAGGAGTATTTCTCTTTTCCGATATACTCGACTGGCGCGTTGCTGCTGCTGCTATTTTCCTTGCCTGCTATCCGCCTTTATACCTTTTTTCGCGAATCTCCTAACGTCGTTATCGAAAATCAATGGGTTTTACACGAGTTCTATTTACATTCCGAAGATGTCGATATACACCTTTGTTAATACAAAGTTTCACGGATATACACAGCGGTCGCGTTATCTTCCTGAGGCTCACATCTATCGCGAAGTGCATCAGCCGGCGAGCTCGTTCGTACCTGGATCAATGGGCATCGTGCCGAGAGCTATAATGCGCGCGATCCTTTCTCCGGGCCGCCTCAACAGGTGATCGAGCCCGCCCGTGCTCGGGCTCGGGTCAGAAACAGTCGTTCGGAACACGCTGACGGTGGCTATTATCGCGGGACACCCGATCGTCATTACCGATAAACCGATGTCCCTTGGCCACTTTACGCTTATGGAGATTCGGAGCATAGGGGGCAACTGCTCGTAGATCATAAAGATAGGGATAAACGGTTCTACCCAGACGATTGGTCATTGTCGATCGCCGATCGGCCATAGGGACATTCACCTTTTGCATAGACACATGCACTAGGAGCGTGCGAGCCCGTTTAATAATCGCAAGCGTTATAATGGACGGCAATCTCTGGCTGCCTTTAGCTTTAAATTTTCAAGCATCGAGAGTCAGTGCAACGGTGCACGCGAGCTTTTCGGAAAAAATTTTTCAAGGATCTGCGTAGGAATAATTTACATCCCTGGCGCAAAGAAACTCAAAGTTAAAACCTTTCAGATGCTTTTCAGGATAAAAGCGTACGAAAGCCCGTTCAAGAGCCCGTCCGCGCCGGCGCTCTTTGTGCATGCGCGCGCTGGCTTGGTAAAAGCCGAATAAATTAATGATGACGCAGCCGAGGAGTAGGATGAAGAGCGAAAAAACGCCGGGGAAAATTTATGGGCTTGTACGGATATACATTGCGCAACGCGGAAATTTCCGAGATAATCCAGCTGGATTTCGGCCAAGTATTTCAAACGTCTCTTGGGGCAGAATCTGCGCGCCAAAAGCTCCGCAGGGAGTATACGCCCGAATCGATTAAAATTTGAGCTCTGAACGCGATTGGCTGAAATTCATGAAACGACGATATCTCCGAAGATGCGTACGAAAGTTCTGGCCCGGGTGGGGCTGATGGCAACGATACTGGCGTCGATTTCGCGCGGCACATAAGCTTACGCACTGCCGAGCTCGGATTCAGCGCGAAATCGCGCGCGAACGTCGCCGTATGCGCAGCCATCGAAAGTTTTTAGAGCCGCGAAATGGCCTGGAAAACTCGCTGAAATATTCGAGTTTGTTCGAACGGATACGGGAGGGAGCCTCCACTCGAAGCATTGACCTCGTCGCGGGAGACAATAGAGCCTTTCTCGGAGCGCGTTATGTTACACGTACATTCGTGTATGAGGAGCACACACACACACACACACACACACACACACACAGACGGAGGGAAAGCCGAAAGTTGGCGCCGAGTGTACGCCGAATATTGGTAAACTTGCGTCGCGCGAGACAGCAGGGACCAAGTGTATGGGAGTGTATAGTAGCGGCGATGAAGCGCAAGAGAGCGAGAGATTCAGTTTGGATCTTAGTTCTCCGTCGGATGTATAAGATTATGGCTGGCTCGGAATTCGCCGGGGCGCACGGTTAAGCCGGAATTTCGCTGCGGCTCTTGAATCGCGCCAGTGTTCGACTGTTCCCGAAATCTCTCCTCGTCGTCCGCGAGCGAGCGCGCGCTGACGTTATTCACGCACAGGATCTGTCCTGCGCTGTACGCCGCCGGGATTTCCGCGCGCTCCGCTACTGGCTTATTATACTCTCTCTCTCTGTGTCTTAGCCGTGTATAGCCCGAACGAGCTTAGCCGGAGTTTTGAGTCGCGACGACGGCGCAGCCGAGCAGAGACGAGCGAAGCACGCGTCGATAAACGTTACGTATAGCCCGGGATTTCGGGGCTCGAGGTATAAGACGCGCTGACGATGCGGCTGCTTCGTTGCCTGTGCTGCTAATTCCTCCTCCCTCCCTCCCTTCCTCTCCGCGCCACTCGCTGGCCTGCTGTTTTTCTCGCGGCATATTGAACGCGAAAGCACTCTCGAGTAACCGGCGCAGTTTCGATTCGCCCGTCCATATTATACGCGGGTGTACGACTATGAGCAGCTAGCGACGTCGGCGTCGCGCTCTCGCGCGTCCAGAACTTTATGAGCTTATAACATGCTCGAAATGCGAGGCGAAAGAGCGCGCCAGCGCGGTTATGAAAAATTCTCTTCCCCTCGATCCCCGGCGCCACGTTAAAAAAAAAAGGAGGAGAACAACGCGGCGATATAATATCGAAGCGAAGCGCAGGACTGAACTTTGCCGCCGCGGGCGATACTTGCGCGGCGGCTCTGTAACTTTGTCGGTTGCGCAATCGCGTCGATTTCTCTCTTCCCGTGCGAGGGCATATTGCGACGGAGAGAGAGAGCGAGAGAAGGGGCCGAAATATCCAGCACGGTTACGCGAGTAAACTACAGCCGTTTACCGCGATACACTGCATCCTCGGCTTTTTTGCCGACGTACACAATGGAAAGTTAACTCGCGCGAGCGCCGTCCGCGAAAAAAGCTCGCGCGCGCGGAGTTATTGAAGCTCGGGAACGAGCTTTTATGGAGCCAGGAGGAACTTGTTGGGTGCCTCCTAACAGATTTATCACTGCGCGGCGGCGTTTACTGTTGGACGATAAATTCGTTCTCCGCGAAATTACGAAACAACGGAGCTTTGCCGCTTTGGCGAAGAACGTTTCAGCTCCGAAAAGATGAGATGAGAGATAAGCTTTTCGAGACTCGAAAAATTGACTCGTATCTCGCGCGTGATCGATGGATTTCATCTACCCTGGCACGCAAAGTGGAAACATCCGCGCTGAGAGAAAGAAGATATCGGGCTTGCGAGCGTTTGAGACCTGAGTGCATCCACTTTGGCTCTTCCTTCCTGCCGCCTTCGCACCCTCGGGGCAATTTAATTCCGGGCTCGATTCCGACTCATCTGCCCTCTTCCTTCTTCTCTGCGTTTCTCCGACTCGACTTATGCGCGAGCGATCGACTTTGTTTACGTCGAGCTGAGACTTCAATCGGACCCGCTGTCCCGGCCAATGCACCCGCTTATTTTTCACGATGCATTCTTCAGCGCTCGAATGGAAATTTCATGCGCACAGAAGCTGATGGAAGCGTCCAGGAATCCGACACTCTATACTGGGATTTTTAGCGCGTTCTATATCGCGTCCATGTGGCCAGACGTTTTTTCGTTTGTTCAACGGGAGCAGATAACGAGCGTGAAATTCCCGCGTAGATACGCTTTATATTTGCAGCAGCTCTCGAGCTTATTAGAAAATGCACCCCTTCGTAAAAGGAACCCTGTAGCGTGCGCTTACCGTCGATAAATAGGGCCGTATAACGCCGACAGCGCCGAGCTCCCGAAAAAAAGGAAGGAAGGAAGGAAGGAAGGAAGGAAGGAAGCGCGCTCGGCTCCGCTCTCCTCTTAAAGATAGATTAAATAAATTAGATTTGCCGCAATTTTTCTCTTATTTCAGGCACGTACAGCCCGTGCCGAGAGCGCGTTACAACCCTCCTTTATTTATTCTCATGCGCACCTCTCCCGCCGCCAAAAGTCGGGGCTCTTACATCTGCCTCCCTCCACCGGCCAACTATAAAAAAGAAAAAAAAACGGAAAAAGTTGCGCGCGGAGGAGAGCGGAGAAAAAAAACGGGAAAGCGCCCAGACGCACGGCATTCCCCACGGAATACTGATGCGCCTGGCAACTAATAAAAAATTAATTCGATTAGCGGTCAGTCCGCGGTGTGCGCTTACACTTTCTCGTTCGAGCGTGCGTACACTGCAGGGCGATGCTTCCACCTCGAGAAGTTCCGACTTTGTGCGGAATTAACGGGCAAAAATATAAGCAAATATTTTTATGGCCAAATTATTCCGTACACGTCTCGCAATCGTCCTTCTGCCATCTATGCCGCGTAAAGCATCGACGATCGCAAATTGGCGTACTCCAACTTTCCCAACTTTCAAGGACTTTCCATTTTTGACTACCCCACTCGACGCGGAACTCCCTGGAGTTCGACTGGCGCACGTATACACGAACGAGAGGAGGGAGAGTGCAGCAGCCCCTCGCGAAAATTGGGAAGCCCGTTCCGTTCGAAGAAGCTCTAAATACCCATTGCCGCGTGTTACTTATTGGCATGATTACCGCTGCCCCCTTCCTGTATCCTATACTATATACGCGGGGGCGCACAGTCCGCCAATCGCCCGTGTAGCTCGACCCCATTCGAAATTCCGATCGGAGAGATATATATAGGCGGAAGGCAGAGACGGGGAGGAGGGAAAGTGAAGCTCGTCGGGCGATTTCACCCGCCCGCTTCCGGGAAAAGTTTAATGGTCCCCGGGCGTATAGCGAGAAAAGGGAATGAGAGAATGACAGGACGAATGAGCTAAACCGGGAGAGAATGTCGACTGCTGCGCCCGTGCGCACCAGCAGCGAGCTGCTGGATGGGAAATTAGAGGGAATGCAAAGAGAGAGCGAGAGCGAGAGGAGAACGAACGAGTAACGGGAAGAAGCCGACCGTCGCGACAAAGGATATATGGAGTTGAAAGAATTTTCATGCACGTGGACACGACTGCGCGGAATTTCGGGAAACGAAAGTCCTATTAAACGCTCGATATCGCGCACATATATATCAACGGCACGAGAGTCTTGATTGTTATACCATCCCGAGATAACATGTCTCCCGAAACTAATCCCGAAAGCAAATCACAGGCTCCTGCGCTCCCACGCAGAGCTCTCGTTAAGATTCCGCAGGTAAACAGAGTTAAACAAGAAAGATACGCTAAACCAATAAGGAAAAAGTCTTATACGTGCGAGGGGGAGCGCTCTTCAACCCGAGAAGCAGAAGCAGACGGAGAAACATCGGTGTATATACGCAGCAGCAGCAGCAGCCGAAAGCCACACGCGGAAACACGAGAAGACGCGCGTGGGAGCTTACAGGATGAGCAGCGCGCGCGTCGTAAATATTTCAAGGGGGCGAATTGGATCAGCGACGCGTATAGGTGTATGCGTGGATCCCGGGATGGCTAAACGCATTTTCGAGTGACTGTGTACTCCGGTATATACTCCCCCGACAGCTACGGCGGCGTGCGTGCGGTTTTTGCGGAAAAGGCGGTGTCGCTTTCTCAAGGAGCTTTTGCAGCACCACAGTCTGTGCTCGCCCCTGTCCCTCCCTCATCCCTGCGCGTATATATCGGCCTGCTGCCGGCGGCGAGACAAGCAGACAAGAGCTTAGCTCGGACTGCAGCGCAGCTATATTCGAGCTCTCTTCTTTCCTCTGGCTCGCAGTCTCGCTGCTTTTTGCGGTTACTTTTTCCTCGAGAAACTTATCATTCCCAGTCCTCGGAGAATCCTTTGTTTGCAGCTCCTCTTTCTTCCGTCCTCTGTTTTGCATTATTTGCGAGCGCGCGGCCGGCTATCCACGTATACAACGTCCTCTCCTGCGGCGATACTCTGACGGGAAAAGCTGATAGACTTCTGATTACTTTCAAATAATAACGCAGAAGCAAGCTAGCGCGAGAAATTTGCATTATCGAGTGAGCGTCTTCTTTTGTATGTCCTTGTCCCCTCGAGAGAACGAGAGCTTTCTTCTCTTCTGTGCATACTGCTGCAGCTGGGACTCGGCTCCTTTGAGATATTCGATTCGATAGGTACGCACGCGTAGTGCTCCTCGAAGAGAAAATTGTATTAAATTTTCAAGTAGCTCTCATGCCAGATATGACAACGAGTTTTTAGTTTGAGTTTATGCCTCGTAAGAATTATACGCGCGCATGATCAAGTTTGAAAATTCTCGGCGAGTCTAAAGAAATGAGGCAGGCAATTTTTTTCCGCCATAAATTTTTAACCGGTTTATTTACGTCCTTCACCTTTTGAACACGGGGTAATATACAGCGCGCTCGTGCGATAATACGTTTTGCTTGACCTACTTTTCAAACTCACGACTAGAAGCCGAGCAGCGTCGATATTTCACGTCTTAAATATTTATTGCCTTGCCGATACTGGAAAATTTGCTGAAAGTAGATAATGCCAGAGATTGGCGAAACTTGCGAGAATCAAATATTTAACGCGTGGAATCTCGACTTTCAGTTGCATTACACATTTCGCTCTCGGCTTCCTCACTCATTTAGCGCCTTACCTTTTTCATTTCATAATGCACAAAGATAAGACATACGAAAGTCTCTTTTTACGGGCGACAAACTTTTTACTGCTCGACCAGATATTTTTTTTCTGGTATCCAACCGGTATAAAACTTTGATATCTGCGAGAGATCGGGAAAATTCGGAATTTCGAGAGAGAAAGAGAAGGCACGAGCGCAAGCGTATCACGGTGCGAATTTCAGCGCGACCCCATTGTTATGACGCATCGGCTATCCCTTCAATCCCATTTCGCGGATGATGCCGAGGATACCCTCGACCTTATGAGTTTTTGCGCCCGTGGCTTAGCCGGGCCACCCCACCGTCCCCTCCGCGCCAGTAAAGTACACGTTTTATATATAATAAGAAAGGTATGTGGCCGACGCTGAGTCACAAGGATGTTCAAATTCCATATAGCCCGGCTATTGGACGCCGCGTCGAGGCTTTTCCGTTTTTCCGGCGAAAGAAACTCATTTCAGCCAGCGAGCCGCTCACAAACGTGACTTCTCGTGTGTTTTTTATTCCCGACCACGTCGATATCCGTTTGGTAAATCATTTTCGAAACAGCACAAGCCACTTCGGCCGCAATACACATAGACACGTTGATTTCCGAAAAACCGTCGAGGGGGCGATTTACATTTTTTCCCCATTCACACCTGCCAGAGCAGAGAGCGCGAAACAGAAAAAAGGGGGGGAAAAATAAACAGCCAGATCTCGCGGTATAAATCACGCGCTCGCGTTTCGCGTGGCTTGGCCGTCGGCGAAATCTCCGAGAAAAACAATGTCGCGCGATGCACGCGGCGGGGGCGGCCGCGTCGCCGAACGAAGACAAAGCTTCCGTCGGACGTAAAATATGGGGGCCCGACGACGAGGACTTTTATCGGGAGCCGCGTCCGCGCGCGCACTGCCGTGTATGTCGTGCATGCACGCGCACGCGGCAAAGCGAGCGGAAAACTTGCCGACGAGCCCTCGCGGGCCTCTTCCACTCGATCATTTATCGCGCGCGACGAGACGCGAGACGTACGTAGGGATACTTATGCAGTGGGTGCGTGACACCAATGGTTTCGCGTTACTTGTACGGGTACTGCTGCAGGAAGTAAAAAATGATGCAGCCGGGAAAGTGTATGCGGATTTCAATTCAACAGATTACAACAGATATTGTAGCAGCTGTACGCCGGGAAAATTCGTCGATAAGCTCTGATTACAGCCGATTGTTTACTCTTTCATCGGGTGAATTGTGTACGCGCGCTGCGCCCCGGGAAAACAAGACAAATGGATGATCTCGCTGATCGATCGCGCGGCGGCCCTCTCATCCCCTTTGTATCGTTTTTTCCATCATAAGTATGTGTACACACTGTACACGCTGTGACGCTGGCTAAAATCACATTTTTCCCGGCGGCGTTTGCCCACGAGATTTTCGCGTCTAACAAGTCGCAGTGGAGTCATCGATTCTGCGCCGGCGGCGTTTGATGGATGAGCGCGACGAATTTCGACTCCCGCTTTGTTTTCCCCGTCGCCGGTGCATTGTGCTGCGCGACGTTGCGTTAAATTCCCTCGGACTCGAGGGGCGAGATCGCTTCTGGATAATATCGGGTGCGAGACAAAGACGAAGACTGCTGCGTGGCTGCAGCGCTCGTGAATCACCAGCAGCAGCCGGGGCGCCGAGAGAAGTCAGCTTTTTGCGCGGCTTCTTGATTCCCGCCGAAGCGGCCGAAGAGTTGCCGCCTGCCCCCCGACAGTGGACTCTTTTCTTTTCCGCGCTCTTGGCTTATTTTTTGTTGGTCGAGACGCGCCGCCGGCGGGGAGATTTTCTGCGGTGGACGAAGCCGGTGAGGTTTTTGCTCCAGCCACACCGCCGCCGCGTTCTTTTCTCGCCCAATAAAGTTTGTTAAGGGTAGACTGCTCTCGCTGCTCGCCGTCGAGGCGCGACTGGCACGAGCGACGCGGAGAAAAGTATTTATTCGCCGTGCTTTCGGATTAGGAGCTTGCGCGGCCGAACTTTGCCGAGATGAAGGATTCGAGCGATGCACAAGCCGCTCGCTACTTTTACGAGAATTTTTTCAGCCGAACGACTTTAACTACCTCTCTCGTGAATAATTATACCGGTAGTACGATTCTTTTGTTGCCGAGATTTTATGACCGCGCGGCCGTACGGTTTTCCTTTTGAGGAGGCGTTTGCGTCAACATACTGCTGGCTTATAACATCGATGGATTCTAACTTTGCCAATAACTCAGGAGCGGGTCGCGCGAAAAAAACTGTCTCGGGCCGAGAGCGAGAATCATCTTCATGAATATCGCGTCTCTGAAAATACGGTGCAATAATCTGCGCGCGCCGCAGGAGTGCCTTAATGAAAAATAAATACGAGTTCGTGCTGCCACTTACGATAAGGTGAACGAAGCGTGCGTTCTCGCGATGATGGCTGTATATAAAACACACAGCCGCGCGATGTATTACCGTCGCTTGACCGCGCTATATCCCCCCCCCCCTCCGCGCGTGATGTGATTTCTTGACTTTGTTATGGCTGGCCGCGCGTGGAAAAAATTTGATTCCTCCCCCTCCCGCTAAAAGTGTGCATATGGCAATACCACGCGTGGCTCGCTGGTTAAAAAAAGAACGAGTGTACGTAGACTCTCTTTCGTGTGCGCATGCGAAAATGTAGCCTCTATCTCGGACTGCTGATTGCGCGGGGAATTCAGGCTTTTTTTTCGCGTTGCCACGGTTTTCCGTGCTTTGATAGAGTTATCTCGGGGTATTAAGGTTCTTTTTAGGGGCTGCAAGTAAAATATCGCTTTCAAGCAGGGAATTAAGGCACGTCGCCGTATGTGTTAATTCAATAAGCATTTATGAATAATTCACGGTTTATTTGAATATCTTATCCGTTGCGTTTTTAAAAACGTAATTTATTGTTGCGTCATCGGTTCCAATCTCGTTCCAAACTCTTTTTTTATTTTATGGAAAACGCATTTTTATCATTATGCAAAAAAGTAGGTTATCTCGAACAACAGATTCTGTTCACCCGGTCGCATGACAGGGTCGCGTATTTCCCCTTTTCTTTCTTATACTATAGAATCATCAAAGCACGCGCATATTTTTTTCTTCGATTGTTACGAGTATCTTCCTTACGAAAAAACAAACATTTTAGGCCCGGTGGACTGCCAAGGGGTCCAACCAGTCTGATTTCGAAAATCCGAAAATTTTAGAATTCGATTCCTTGCGAAAAAAACAACACCATGTAAGAATATTAAGTTTCGCAGTTTCGAGAAAGCTCTGTCAGAGAAGACCCAATAATAAACAAGCTCCCGGTGCAAACTTCAATTTTAATTTAATGCCGAACACAAAGTCCGAGTATATTTGAAACGAGCACAGAGTCAATAAAGTCGGCGTGTATTCTACAGGTATTGCCGGCCAGTTGTATATGAAATTCCATTGCTATAAGCATATTCGAATGCAGCGCAACGAAACATCTGAAAAATTCTTAATACCAGCTCGGCGTGCACGGTCAGTCTGAAGTCGCGCGTTCTCCTATATGCGATACGCGCTCCCCCTCTCTCAATTTGCATTTCCACGCTGCTCTCGACGCACGTCGCCGGCTTTTTTTCACCCGACGAAACGCGCTTTTCCCGAGCCGGCCGCCGCCGTATCACGCGATATTAAAGCTCGGCCGCATCGCCGCTCGCGCGCGTGCGATTTATTCGCGCCAGTCGCATTACCGCCGTGCGTGTCATCAAATTCATAAAACTGCGCGTATATACGCATACGTATGATATTATACGAGCGCGAGAAGGGCCTCTATATTTCATCCGGCCGCGGGGGAGATCTAATTTCGGAGCTGCGAGCGGCAGGGGAAGTCAAAGGTAACGGCTGGGCGGAAGGATCTCGCTCTGTTTCTCCCGCCGCCCGCCGTCTCCCTTCAGATATTCATATTTCGATTTGCACGAGCCAAAGTATTATGGAGCGGGGATGTGTTTTTTTTTCGTCCGCATCTCGCTCTCGTGAATTATGGATTTTATCGAGATTTCACACCTGTTTTTGATGGTACCGCTCGAGGAATAATACAAAAGCTCGCAGGACGCGCGCCGCCTGGCCGTGCCGATCATTGGCCATCAAGTATGTTCGATTTTCTTCGAGCGACTTTTTACGAGTGAGAGATCTGATTTATCTTTCATTATTTTCAGATTCGGAGCTATGTGTACAGGCATTGTAAAAATATCCGAGCGAGATTGTTGCGAGTGCGCTAAAAATAATCATAAGACCAATCCCCCGGAATACACAGGACTGATTCATGGGGATGCGAAGAATCGCGCGAATAAGTCAGTGGGAGGAGCGCTGGATGAGACGACGCAAACGAATGGCTTGATTTCGCGAAGCGGCCCTGGGAATTATTCAAGACAATCCAGCGAGCGCGAGCTAAGTTTACACATCCGAAAATTATGGTCGACTGCAACGTGGCTAAGAAGTTATATACGCAGCGCCACCGCCGCCGCCGCCGCGACGCAGTGGATTTAATTCTTTCGGCCGTGTCGAGCTGCGCAGATCTTCGGTGATTCAGGGCCTCGAAATCGCTCGTATATTTCGCGCTGCGGAGCAATACATCCCGCGGAGCAGTCTACTCCTCGTCTAGCGCGGCGGCGCGGCGGTGCAGCGGGCGATGGCAAGCGGCAAAAACAGCAGCGGTGTAAATACGCTCGCGGTTTCTAAATTAAATTCCCGAAGAAAATTATCGCCCCTCTCTCTCGCATCCGATGGCAGTATACATTAACTGTTGCAGGACCTCCCGAATTTTATACAGCGGGTTTTCAGCCGCATGGCCGCGATCGTTATTGTGAAAGTTTTGACGCGTACGTTCGCGAAATTTAATGCGCCGCGTGGTTTTATTCGCCGTCCGCGAGAGAGTTTTAATTACCGCTTGCTCGACGCGGTGACATCGATTACGGCGAGCACACACTGTGATTAAGTATAATTGATTGTACTTTTTCAAGTTTGTTTTGCGAGTATAGCATTTCATAACCAGCATCAAGATTAATCGCCGGCGGCACGTGAAAATTTCCTAAGTAAGACGAATGTCCCTGCCGTGGATAATTGCGCGTTGCTGCTGCAATTATCCGAGCAAGAGTTAACCAAGTTTGCTCCATCAACAAATAGCTCAGCTCGGTCCACGCTGCCCCCTTTTCGCTTTTCAATGAATCTTCCCTCATCGCGAGGCTGTCGAAGAGCGTATAATGCGCCGCGCGCAGAATGAGATCGCTCGCGTAAGCTCCGGCTGACTAGGTCGCGAAAGTCGATTACGCCGGAGCTTTTCTTCCTCCTCGTCCTCGTTGCTGAATCTCCCGGATGGAGTCGGGTGGCTGCGGCATACGCCACCATTCTTCCGCGGATGCGAGTAATCCCCGCGTCGCCAGCTGCGCGCTGGCTCGTCGATTCAAGAGCGAGCCAAGAGACTCCGGGATTTCCAGCTCGCGGATCTGCGCGTCTATCGGCGCCGAGTTTTTAGCCGCAGGAGTTAGGAATCGAGCTGGAGCGGCGCGAGTAGAACGTTTTATTACCGCCATGCGTCTCCGGCTCGAAGAATATGCGAGCCTATAAAGCAGTGAAAGGACCGAGTATCGGAGTTTTCGAATTTTGTAAATTTTTTGAAAAATGTTCAATATTTCAAAATTATTCCATCACCAAACGCTTGTTTCTCTGCGTCCGCTCCTTTTAGAAGCTACACGCGCGGAATGGACTGGCGGTTGCGAGTGACTGAAGACCCCTCGACGCCTGAATAGACCTGATTGATAGAGTCGCGGCACGCGAGGTTATCAATAATGCCGATAGCGCCGAAGAGTTCGCTCGATTGGACGCGATGCTGTCGGTCTCGGCTGCAGCGCCTTAAAATATGAAAAGCTACCCGGTGCTGATCCCCGTGCTCTCGCGAGTGATGTATATCGAGAGCCAGTGAATTTCGACGATGGTCGTGGGGTAGATCCTTCGTGCATCACTTTTGCCTCTATCCCGCTTAACTCCTTCGTCGTGTGAGAGGACCACTCGTGCGCCTCGCTTTTTCACGCTCGTTTTTCCCCTCCAGCTGTATGCCATTCCGCGGATGATGGCTTTTTATCGATTTATCGAGGAGTTTTATTTTATGGAAATTAAGCTGGAGCGCGATTGATTATCTCGCGCAGCGTCTCACCGCGACTCGAGAAATTTTTCGATAAATCCACGGCAAAGCCCTTGCTCGGCGCAGCGCATAAAATGTAGGCCAATAGTTCGAAGCTTAGCCGAAGGTCGGGGAAAGAAGAGCAAGAAGAGTCCAATATAATACGTTTAATCAGAGGCAAGTCGCGCCAGCTCTTCGCTGCCGTTCGCTGCTCGGCTGTGTAATCTCTTCAATATTAATGCATTCGGAGATAGCGGAGATTTAGCGGAGGCATTATTCTCGATGAAATCTGGATTAGCGCGAGACCTAATCTGGATCGTTGAATTTCAATTTCCACGCGACATCTCGCGCTTCTCCTCGAGCCTCTCAGCCGCTGCAAGGACATCCCTGCTCGGTCTCGCGGCAAAGTTTTCCATTAAAATCCAAAACAAAATGCAGCGTCCCTTCTCATCTCTTGCCTTGCGTCGCGCGTCCTCGTTACGAGTTTTACCAAGAAAAGTACTTGGCCGCGAGAACTCGCTGCGAATAAAGTAAAGTTTGCCTGAGTTTGTAGAGAGAGAGAGAGAGAGAGAGAGAGAGAGAGAGAGAGAGGCTGGAGAGGCGGACGCGCAACAGCGGCGGCATCGATAACGCAGTCGTTGCGTAAGAACCGCACGCGAATGATGCCCGGGCTATCGCGGGCTCGTCGTCCGCGCTGCCGCTGCTCTGCTGCGTGCATTAGCGCGACCTCGTTTACGACGGCACGATTTAACTCAGTTAGCGGTGCGCCGCTGTTGCTTTTTTCCCTCCCCCTCGCGTCCTCTCTCTCTAGCTCTTTTCTTTAATGCTTGTTTACCGTAATGTACTCTGGCGACTGCGTCCCGCTGAGTTTATATACTTCCCGGCGGCGGCGGCGGCGGCGCTTTTCCTCCTTTTTTTCACCTGGCACGAATTGTTTACTTTTCGCGAAAAGAGCGCGAATAATTAACTTAATGCGAGCGCGAGAAGTTTTAATTGAGAGTCCTTGGGCGAATGTTCTTTGTCGGAGTTTGTTGGAAAAAGCCTTTCATTTTGCAAGTGCTCGCAGCTCGCCCCCCGGAGTTTCGGCATTATTTCAATTTCTCTCGTTATTAAATAGAGTAGTATCGTCGCGAGCTCGAGATTTTCCAGACCCTTTTTTTTCTCCGAGCATCCGAGCATCCGAGGACAGGGAATGGAATTTCTTTTTTTTCAAAGCGAGTCATCTTAAAAATTAAGCAGGCTGCAGCGTTCTTAAGTGAAAGATCAATATGGAGTACAATTTCACGTCAAAGCCCTCTGGGCTCGCGTCGCGAGGGGAGAAAAGTATCTGACTCAGGTTACCACTTTATTCTCCGGAATACATCCAAATAGAAAGGCAGAAAGAAAGCACGAAAAAAGGTAACAAGAGAGCGAGGTGCAAAGTAGGCAGACGCGCTAACGGGGTTCTGGGAGTAAGCGAGAAGAAAAAACGAGGGAAGATCGTCGTCGTCGTCGTCGTCGTCGTCTTCTTCTTCTCCTTCAGTGAGAAACGCAGGTCCATATATATTTCTTTCTGATTATTCCCCGCCTGAATCTTAATGCAGCGGTGTCTTCGTTGTTCCATTATCTGCTCGGCGCGCGTATACATCGTCGAATTGGAAACGGGCGCGACGACGATGTCTGGGAGCCGCTGATGCATAAAAGATTCGAAGCGATATCGGACGAACGAATGCGCGAGTAATCGAACTATACGGCGCGAATAAACAACGGCGTCTCTGCCGAAAAAAGCAGCGGCAGTCGCCTCTTTTTTTTTTCGTTTCTCCGCTCTTTTTTCACGCCCTCTTTCTTCTCTCTCCTTCTCGCGTTAACCTTTCGCCCTCTTTGTATGCGCACGGTGTAACGCTCGTGAATCCAATAAGCGAGGACTGCCGATGAGCCGGGGCTGCTGCTCCATATTTCTCCTCTACAGCCTCGTCGGCCGTTCGCATGGATGTGTATTCGGCGATGGCTCGGAATGGGGCTTGCAAGCTTTCCAGCGCTACGCGGGCTACATACTCTCTCTCCGAGGGACTACCCGCGAGAAAAGGTATCCTGCGAATTTTGAAAAAGCCAGCGTCGAATTTTTAATAACGTCCTCTCGGATCGAGGCTGGCGAATTTCGCGAAAGTATCGAGCCATATAGCGGTGAACCGAAAGAGGATTTTGGCGCGGCGGATGTATTGGAAATCGGGCTTGGACAGTAGCTGCCCGCCTGTTCGCCCTCGTCCCCGTCGAATCTGCGGCGAATGGGTTGAAACGAATACTGCATCCCTCTTTTCTCGTTCCCGACCCGGCGCGGCGACGAACCACCTATACGGCTTCGCCGGGATAATAAAGCGCGATGAGGCAAAGCGTAATTTGCAGTTTCACTCGGAAGAAACCGCACAAATTGCGCACGAGTCCGAGCGGCCAAAATCACGTGCAAATAGTCATGGCTGACGAAATTAACAGAGAAAGCGTCTGCGAAGTTCCGGCTAGAATCCGTCTCGGGGCTTCGGTCGCCTTTTGGCGGCTGCAAACGCTGCTGTTTTCAAATGTGAGGTAACCGCGGGCGACGACCACGTACACGGGATTCAAAAGTCGGATTACAAAGTATACGAGAGGCGAAAGAGGAGAGGACCCGCGCGATCGTCTTCACGTGCCGCGAGACTCTTATCGTCATCTCGGGGGTTGCGCGGCGGCCGAATCAATAATTTCTCGAGGACTGCATATTTCAAAGGATATCTCCAGCCCGCGGCCTCTCGTCTCTCGCTTTCTCCCATTGAGTCGTAGTCCGCCAGTCCCGGGGCTGCTAAAAAATGTAGAGAGCCGCGCGCCGGAAGAATTGTTTCCCTGGTCTCTCCTCTCCCCAACTCTCCCCAATGGATGTACACACAGCGCGCAGACGAGCGCGAGCTGTTTCCAGTCCCCCGCGAGAGGGATGCGCCGGTCCTTTAAGGCGCCGCCGTCGTATACGGGGTCCTTTGCTCCTCTCTATATAATTCCGGTGCGCTGCTCCGGGAGGAGGACGAGCCTACACACGGACCTTTGTGTATTGTGAAGAGAGCTCTGGGGAGGCGGCGAAGGGAAAAATAATGAAGGTCCTTGCCGGAGCTCGAGATTTTTAGGCTGATGCAGAAATTCAGTTGAGAAATGGCGACGCGAGAGCTTTCCCGTGGAAAAGAAATGGTTTTGCGTTTGCAAGATCGATGACTGATATTCGACCCACGGTATCGACCTACAATGCTTTTCAGGGCAATTTTTCCCATCCGGGTGAGTATTCCGTTGAGAGTTTGCGTGAACCTTTCGCTATCGGCAGATTGAGAGCGACAAGTTCCACTATAGATAAAGAAATAAAATCATTCATAACTCATCAGATAAGACAACATAGCCCATTTCCTTGTTTCTGTTCAATTGTAAAAAAAAAATAAGTTTAGTTAACGTGTATTTCAGTACGTAAACAAACCTTCGATTAATAAAGAGAGAGATATATATTCCAAGCCTGAAGTTATACAAGTTATAACCAAGCTAGACAGAATGAAAACCGATTATCGAACCGCAATCACGCGATTCTTACGTATAATTATCTCTTTCCTTGCAATTATTTCGGTGTTAGCGATAACAAGCAGGAAAACTTGCTGTATTTTATATACAAAGTTATAGTCGTACGTGTGTACGCGGTTACGTAAACGACGCCTTTTATTTTTTGGCCTTTTTTCCTCAATTGTCTGAGCTTCGCGACTATAAAAGACTCACTCGTTAAAACCGCTCAAGCGAATTACCGGCATCATGAAGTTCTTCAGCTTTTTCTGCATTGCACTCGTTGCGCTCGCGTGTTTCTTCGCGAGCCCAGCTTCTGCTCAGACGGATGGACCACCAAAATTTATCGACAGAAGTAAGTGGTTCGTTCATTACTTATAGTCTAAAAATGGAACTCGAAAATTTCATAAGGTCATTTTCTTTTTCTCTCTCTTCAGTCTGCAGACCAAAGAAATGCGATGCGATTTGTGCGCCCAAAAATAAGAAGGGTCGTTGCAAAGCCTTGAAGATTTGCGAATGCGTCGACCGAGCGTGAACGATTCAATCGAACATGCGATGATTGTATAAAAACGAAAAAGAAATCAATAAAGGACTGAGTTTTTAAAGCGAAACCTCTTTGATTACCATTCCGTTCGAGGTCCTTTGCGGTTCCGAAAACAAGTCGAAACTTTGGATGCGGACAGCGGCTAGGCGATAACAATAAACAAACGAAGGAGCGCGAGTCAAGTGCCAGCGGCAGCCAAACAAGCGACAGAGAAGAAGACTCCGAGAGGCCAAAGTCCGTTCTCTCGTTCCGCATTCACTGCGGAGGAGGGTGAATTGCGAGCGGCGAGTAGTCCACGTCCGTAGGTATAATTCACGAGGACCTTCCCCACCTCGTGTGTCTTCACCGAGATGGAAGACAAACGAGACCAAAAAACAGTCCAAGCGAGTGGGAGAGAGAACTGGCAGGAGCATACGCGTACGCGCGAGTCCCACTTAAAATGCAAGGCAGTGTCCGGCAGACAGAGGCGTCGTCGCCGACGTAGTCCTCGCCACCCTCTCGCTTTCTTTCGCGTTCGCGCGCACGACAACGTACCTCACGCTTTCTGCTCCCATCCCCCGGCGGCGGCGCGGTAGCTCCGTCGAGCCGTGATGCAGATGAAAAATAAGGCGGCGGCGACGCGACGCATAAAGCCCTACGTGCGCGTTGAATCTTATCTTTTGCGGGCTGTTTTTCTTGGGGCGTAAATTTCAGTCGAACTTTGCGCGGAGTTTTCGAAACTGTTCGGCTCTGCATCGTCTCCGGAATTCGTCGGATTCATTAGTTCCCGGAAAAATAAAATTTATCTTGTGTAAAGACGTAGCTCGATCCGGAGTATCGAACATCCCCAACATTCTTCCTCGGCGCGTATAATAAACGCGTTGTTATTCTCGAAAGCCAGCTTTTGTGAAGTCTCGACTCTCTTTCCCTCAAGGATGCAGACAACAGCAGCGGAGAATGAGAGCCGGAGGGAAGAAATTCCTCGGCTCGAGAGGGTTGACGCGCTTCCCTGCGCGCTGTAGCTGTAGCGCGTGCAGTCAAACGAGGATCGCTGCACATATACCCGAGGATTAAATGGAGGAGCCCGACTCGTCGCGCGCGTTTTCGCTACGTGTAACGATTGTTGCGGCGCAAAAATATTCCATCTCGGCCAAACTATTCGGTTCGGAAGAAGGAGCGGACTACAGCGCATAACATCCGCTGGACAATGACCGGCGAGGAGGCGACGCGACTCTCTTTTCCTACTTGGCATTTTTCTCGATGCGAATATCCCTTGCAGATCTCAGCGGCAGTCGTCGTCGGCGACGGCGGCGGCGCATAGATCACGCGGGGCCTGCAGTTTGTCGCCCCGGCTGGCGGGCAAAGCCCTTTTTCTCGTAACTTTTGCCCACCCGCACCGCCTCCGCCGCCTCTTCTCGATTTATCCGAGAGTAGGAGTGACCTGTTAGTCACAGAAGCGCACGGAGACGGGGGCGGACGAGTACATCTGCATAATGGAGAGCGGCTAGACGCTTGGAAAAAGGAGCGCACACGCGATTGTAAATAACGGGCTTGACCACGCGCGCGGTTTCCGGATCTTGCAATTTTGTTTATCGACTGTCGATACGCCGTCCGAGTCTCGCCATACCCGACTCTTTCCACTTACTCCGTGCGCCAGGCACCGCCGAGGATTGAGATTCAATAAAAAATACGACGCCCTCTTTTTATTGGGCGCCATTAGAGCCGGAACGTATTGCCGTGCGAGCGTACCCGACGATCTTCAATTCGAGATTACAGCAATCGCGCTCTCGCGCCATAAATTTTCCCGAATTCCCGCAGTCGCTCGGGCAAGGTATAGTATAGTATCAAAGAGCGCGGAGAAAAAATCTCATTGAGCAAACATTGCGCAGTGTAGCAAAGCAATTTGCGCCTGCCTCTCCATCCTTCGGCCCCCGAGCGAGCGCGCGGCGTAACAAAATAAAACGCGCGCGCCGCCCGGGGGCGAGTCTCATTGCGTATTTTCCTCGCCTCTCTCTCCCGGCTTCGCAACACAAGATTCGCGCTCGCTCTAAAGTCACCTCGTAACGCGGGCTGGGGGGTTCTGGGATTTGGGGAACAGCCGAGAGAGATAGAGAGAGAAAGAGAGGAAGAGTCGAGCGATGAAAAAAGCTTGATTCCGACGCGGACCGAGTGACTGATCACCCGGCTCACGGTGTCGTCCGGCGACGACGATCGACGTACCTCTCCCCAGTGCTTCGTCGAGTGATCCATCTTATTTCCGCTTCGTTTTCCTTTTTTTCGTCGCTGTCGCGGCCCAGCTCGCTCCGAAGTGAAAGGAGCGCCGCGGGCTCGAAATATAACTCGTGCAAATGGAGAAGACTCGCGGAGTAGTCTCGTATAGACTTGTGGCGGGGGGATTTTCGGGGACGACAGTAAACAGGCGATTAGGCGAGACTCGGGGTGCCCGACGCTGACCCAGTTCTGCGCGACTGAATCTGAAGAGGCTAATCACGTGTACCGATGCCCGATAGCGCAGGGTTTTTCGGAGCAGAAATTCCGGAGCTCGTTATTGGAAGGCACGCGTGTAAAAAACTCGGCAAAAAAAAAATCAATTTCAACAAAGTTCCTAGACTCGAACCCCTTGACGCGCCGTCGAGTTGGCCTGGCCTAGCGACGTTTTAATAGGCGTATCGTATGCTAGTAAACGCGACAAAAAGATGATTGATCGAGCCGGTAATTATCAGCGTCGAGCGAGTTGTCGCGCGCTTAATTTTTGACAGATGACGGTATTACGAGCGATTTCTTTGTCGCTCGTTTCATCGGGAATGAAAAAGCAAGCGTCAAGAGATAGGTACGTCGGTCTCATCAGCGCAATTACCCGGGCATGAAAATGTTCGAGCTCGCGGGAGTCCTTAAACGAAAAGACATAAAACGGGGAAAAATACGAGAGGCCCTTCATCCCGCAGTCGATACATCGGCGCGGAGAACCGGAACGTGCTCCTGCAGCGCGACTCGCTCTCCACCGCCGACGAGTTGCGACGTCATTTTAATCTTATTCCCGTAGTTTAATTACCGCTCTGTAAGCTCCTACTTAAGCATGTCACTCGCCCGAGCCGAGGTCGGGGATCAAACGCTCGGTACTTGGCCTCCGCGCTCGAGAGAGACAGAGACAGAGACAGAGACGGAGAAGAGCTTCGTTCCGAAGCTTGCCCTTTAAATTAATCGCGAGCGGAAGGGTCTTCGCTCGCTGTCGCGGCCGCCGCCGGCTTACGATTTTAAATATTGCCGGGAGAAAAAGTTTAATGGTCAGGAATAAGTTGGAGGAAGAGAGAGAAGAAGAGCTGCCGCTGCCGCTCGCGCTGCGGAGAGGACGGATGGAGGCTATCGGGCAGCATTCGACAGCGAGCGTCTGTGCCGCGCCGGTGGCTCTTTTCGACGCGATCAATTCGCTTCGGGAATCGGGAAAGGGAGCGAGAGAAAAGTTGGTCGACTCGCAGTCGCGTATCTCCCTCTCTCTCTCTCTCTTTGCTTTTTTATTTCGGCCCTCTCTCTCTCTCGCTCAGCAGTCTCAGTGTCGGTCGCCGGCGGAAGGGCCATTATTTTTTCTGCGGTATGAGGGAGCGAGCTATCTCGAAAGTCGAGGAAAAAGTTGACGCTTTGTGAGTGCGCTCCGGCACCGCGACGGGCTTCATGACGACTGACTGAGCGTATCTCGGAAGCGGAAAATTGAGTGACTATAGAAATCATGAATGTCGCCATTTAATTTCTTGGAGAAACATTTATTCGTCTCTCGGCTCAAAGTTTTTGTTTGCAAAAAGTTAACCTGATGAATTTGTGCGCAGCTCCGCGAACGAGGCTTTCTCCTAAATTGCAAACAGATGCAAAGCGAGTCTCGAGGCGGCAACCTTCAAAGCCTCCTTCGCCTTTTTAATTATCGTCCTTATCGCTCTCCGAAAAAAAAGTCCAAGGAAAAAGCAAACAACGTAGCAGGCGAGGCGAGGGCGCGAGAGGCGACTTCATTTATAAAATATCCAGTGCCGTATACACGAGGGGTAGAGTTTGCGTGAAAGCCGATCCTCTGGCGCGTTTAGCTGTGTACGGCTGTCAACCGCGGCTCGAGCCGAGCGGCGCGTTCGACAATTTTCCACGAAGAAAAAGTCTACGCGGGGGCGGCGGTCGCGCTTATCTATCCCGGCAACGCGATCCATCTTTGTTACGCGAGTTCGAGCCTGGCGCCCCGACCGATAACGCTTTCGACTGACGCAGAGGGTGCGTACGCGTACGCGGATGAATTTCAAGAAAATGCGTTTACTCTACAGTAGCACGAATCTGTATTTCGGAATATCTCAAAAGCCGCAATTTATTTTTGCTAAATAAGCCCGAGTGCGGGGAGCGTGTTTATATTGTTGATCGAGCGTTTAGATTCGAAAAATGAACTATCCATCCAACTGCCAGCAGGGCAGGCTTATCGCGATGAATCTCGGCAAATCTCAACGTAAACAGCTTGTTCCAACGCGAGAGCGCGGCGACGGCGGCGGCGAAAAAAAAAAACAAGCAAGTCTCGGAAACGGGGAAAAATGATAGATAAATAAAAGAGGGTGAGCGGCGGCGAAGACAAGGATCACGCGGCGGAAAAGCGAGCGCAGTAAACAGGGCAATGAAAAGCCGTCGGGCCGTTAGCGAGCCGAGAGCGGACGCGGACGCATGCGTGCGAGCGCCAATACTGCCCTCGTTGATATACACGCACGCGCCGCGCTGGATCTCGTAATGTGACGTAACGGCGCGACGCAAAAAAGCGATGGAATACGACTCGGCGCGCGAGACTTATGGGACGTATGTGTATAGGTTTCGCTCGTTATAATACAGCGCGAGGGTGAGTACGTCGCGTCGTTTCTTATTCCGGGGAGATCGCTTTTTGCATGCATTCCGCGCGCGCTTTACCGCCGGCTGGCTCAGCTCGTATTGCCTTTCCTTTTACCCAAGAAATATGATAATTTCGGCGTTTCCGCGTAACGCAGTTATATAAAGGCGAATACGGCTCGGCGCAGCGTCTCTTATTTTTCCCTCGATTTATGTGGACAGTTTAGATGCTTATCGCCGCGGCGGAGGGTGGACTTTTTTTATCTCCTCCGCTTTTTAATACCCCGCCCCGGTATTGGTTGTTTGGCTCCTTTCTCTCCTGCCCGTATAATATCCCGTTTCTAGTTCACTAAAGCGCTCCGCGCCTCGGAAGGAAATTCCTTTCATTCGCCGTATTGTGCGATTTTACATTTTTCTTTATGCCCCCGAACGGCGTTTGCAGAGGCTCGTCGGACTGTCCGTCAGCCAGAAATGCCAAAGAATCCGATAGTCGGCTGCAAAAAGCCTATAAAATTCTCGCATGGGTAACCCGAGTAAAGGCGCTCGTGTGCGTGCGCGCGGGAGCTGCTACGCTGCCGCAAACACGCGCGTGCCCAATGTAACCGAATACTTCTCTAATGCAGTTTCCTCCTCGCGTAACGCCGTATGGTGACGAAGTGTCGGCCTCTCGACCCTTTCCTGCGGTCCGCCTCGTCACTTTGTCACGGAACGCGCGCGCGCCTGTCTGCCGACCTATTGATTCGCGCTACTGCCTGGATATGTCTGCCGCGCGCGCGTTGCCACTGGTATTAATAAAGAGCGCAAGAGGAGCAGCCCGAGAGCTGCGAAAGCGTTGGTCATTTGCGGGGGGATGCGAGGATCGAGTGGCTGATCGAGTTCTTTTTCACCCGTTGGAGCCTTTTAGGGATGATTTTTTCCGTGACACGGCGGATTCCAGGGGTGGCGGCAGGCGAACGAATTTTTTCCGCTGTCACCGCGAGCGCGTATTTCTCCTCGATGATAGCGCAAAGTGCGAGCTTTCACGACTGGATCGAAGGAGCGATAACGCGGGAGAAAAACTTCCCTCCCAACTAACGCACAGCCAGTGGAAATTAGACGGGCGCCGTCTCTGGAGTGAGATCAATTCGTCCGAGTTCGATCCCTCTCGCGCAAAAAGCCGAAAGAGCGGCGGCGGCGACTGTATAGAGAGCAAAAGAGAGTAGAGAAGAGCATCAGAGCCGGCCGGCAACTTTACGCATTAATTGCGAAACATCGGGGCCAGAGAGAGCTGGCAGGAAGCAGAGCACCGTTGGGATTTACCTAAGCCCCCCGGGGGAGCGAAGCTGCCGCGAGACCAAAGGGATGGAAGCCAGTCGCCGGAGGAAAAGAGTTAATCACCCCCCGCTCGCAGAAGCTAGGTGTACACGCGCCCTCGCGCGCTAATAGGGAGAGAGAGGTGCGCGCTGATGCCGACGGTCCAAAGTATACGAGCCGCCGCCGCTACCCTCGCCCCTTTCTGCGCACTACAAATCAGACGGAAGTCTGCTCCGCTCCGTACTTACTCTTTCCTTCGCGCATACACCTTTTGTACGGCGCTTCCTTTAAAGCTCTTTATTTCACTTTCCAGTGATTAGTGCGAACACGCGTAAGTTTTTACGAGCCCGGCCAGGATAGAGAGCAGCTCATGCTCGCAACTTATTTTTACGTCCAGGATGACCCGAGAGCTGCAGCCTGAGCTGCAGCCGCTGCAGGAGAGGGGATGCACGCCGAGCTTTAAGCGGATACTTTCTTTGCGCGAGACGAAAGTTTTACACGTTTTAGTTTTATCTCGGTTTTATGGCGCGCGCTTGCTGGAAATTAGATGTGGATGTGTAAGAGCTTTTAGAGCGACTTTTAAAATTCTCGCTTTCGCCGAATCGCG
Organism: Pteromalus puparum; assembly: GCA_012977825.3. Classification (NCBI taxonomy): domain Eukaryota; kingdom Metazoa; phylum Arthropoda; class Insecta; order Hymenoptera; family Pteromalidae; genus Pteromalus; species Pteromalus puparum. The sequence continues at coordinate 595,858 of CM053169.1, forward strand.
TGTAGCGTGTTTGCCGAATGGCCGATAGAACGGAATGATAATCTTTTATTTCATATTTCAGCGGCCGTGTAATTACGCGAGCTTTTACGGGAATTTTTCCTACGCGTCACGAAACGCTGCTTTAAAACAAAAATATACGAATTCACGAGAATACCCACACATCGTACACGTAATCACCATTAAGCGCGTCGACGAGCCGGCTGAAATCGTCTGCATCTAACGTAACGGCTGGTCGAGTGCTTCGCTGGAATTTTTATTTTTTCGTTCGGCAGCTGTCAAACGAGGTGGTTCCTAAATCTGGACAATTCGAAGCGTTATAATTGCAGTGTATATTGCACAGCGACGAGAAGCGACAAACTCTGTATCAGTAGTCGCACGGATACGGGTAGGTAGACGTCGAGAAGCTGTGGGGGGAAGGAGGCGCGAGTTTGGTTAACGCATGCACGGCTTTGGAATTTGTTAAACAAGACTGATGTCACTTGAGTTTGATGAAGAAAGTTCGTCCCGCGGCGGCGCCGGCGACGCGGCGACGCGGCGCGATATCACTATCACACGCGAAATACTTGGCGCATGACAATGAGATCACGCCCTCTTAATACTGACATGTGCATAGAAGCGAATTTCACGTATATTTTACGATTACGTGACGCGCATTCCGATGTCCCGTGGGGCTATATAACACACCGAAAGCGTCAATCACGCGTTGAGATTGCGATCTCGGAGCTGTAAGCTTTTTTGTTCACGCATAAAACGAGCAACTCCGGAAAATCCTCCGATAACGAGTTGTAGAGCCGAAGTTTTGCTCCAACTCTTTCACGAGAGAGAAGGGCAGGTGAAGTTCATTATAAATCCACAAGAAGAGGAGAAAGTCGAAGCGAAAGAAGAGAAGACGGCATTAGCCGTGGAAGTAAAATCTTAGTTTTAAGTAGCAAGTATATGTGCTGCCCGTCCGCAGAGAACTCGAAACGCGCCGGCAATAGAGATAGAGATAGCGAGAGAGCGCGAGAGCGGGAAAATGGCAGAAACTTAGAATTTCCTTCTAACGGCCACTCAACGCGCCTGAACTTTTCATTGAACTTTTATCGGCGCCAGTGAAAGAGGAGGAGAAGAGATCGAGCGAGGTTCGATTACAGTGGAACTTTTAAGAACCACTTCGGTTCCAATCGCTGCTTCGTACACGTCGCAGTGTATAGTCGGCTAGCAGCAGTAGCAGCGGGGGGATGAAAATCCCCCAGTGGATACAGCTAATTTTACCGCTCTCTCCCGTCCCCAATCTCCTCGTTCCTCTATCAATCTGCAAACTTTTCACTCGGCTTTCATTTTCCCTGTCTCTCAACGCCGCTGCTTCCAACATGTCAACTTTTCCCCGAGTCCGGGGACCTGAGAATCCCGAGATCGAACCAAGTGTGACGTTTGTACCGGGACAAGCTCTTCGTTATAAAGTGAAAAGAGCCAGAGTCGAGTTGGAACTGGGAAGAAGAATGAAGTGGAAAGACTGCTCGATATTACGTATGTTTCTTGTTCGCTCGCTCTTCTCGCAGCCGCGCTCTCCGCTTATTGGTTTGCGAAGCCTTACCTGCAGTCAGGAGACACGCGCTGACGTTTGCCAGAGAAGTCACCGCAAACTGAATTTATTGTGTATGCATGTGTACATTGTTGCGTGCCATACGCCAGGCCGCGGTACCCACCGGCAATCTTGTTTTCCCGTCCCTCAGAACTTCCATCCGATCGTTGAATAGGTGCAAATTGTCCAAGACGACGCGCCCTTTTCCCTATTTCCGTTCTCTCCTTTTCTCTCTGCTTGTCCTTCTCGAGGAAAATGCTCTGTTTGTGCGAGCGACAACCAGCGGCTCGAAACCTGACACTTTAGCTAATTAAGCAGCCCATTAAAATTCGTCTCGCATGCCAAAAATTGAGAGCCTCTAAATTGCCCGCTCCCCGACAAAGGCATCAAGTATAACCTCCTTAATTAACCGAAAGGTATAACGGGCAGGCTTATCGCGCGCCGGGCGACAAAAATAGAGCGCGCATAATCTTAATAGAAGAGGAGAGCGTAAAAAGGCCGATGCGATAGTCGTCCATCATTAAAGCCGCGACGCGTGTCGTGCCCCTCCGCGGCTCTCCTGAAAACGTCGAGGGGTCGAGGAAGCGCAGCGAGCGTAAAGGCAGCAGAGAGCGTAACACGAGAAAGGCCGTCAGAGGCCAGTGTGCCTCGTAATCCCAGCGCCGCGTATCGTATGCTTCACAACTTATCGATCGCAGCGCCCTCGCAGCCCGAGCGCACGACCGTCACATTTTATTATTATCAGGCAGAGCGGCGGGAAAAATATCAAAGAGAGAAAGAAAAAGGTCGTGCGCGTATAATCGGATTATACACGGAGATACAGAGACGAGGCGGCCAGTGGCCTCGCGCGCCGCTGTCGTCGCCGCGACTCCATTCTTCCCTGCTTCCCTCCTCCTCTTCTCATATCTCGAGAGGGAAAGTGTCGCGGCCATCCACCGCGAGCCAGAAAGACATTAGACACAGTCGTATAAAACAGTTGGAAAATAGAGAGCTGGCTCGAGGAGAGGATATGTGGGATGCGTTGGTTTCGCTATCGACCTGCAGGGCGTGTCTCTCGCCGGGGAATAACCCTCGCGCCGCCGTGTACTTTTCAACCCTATCCCATCTACCATTCTGTCTGCTGCCACAGCCGCGCGTCCTTTTTTCCGGTTTCGTTGCTTTTTTTCTTTTGTTGGGCACAGTCGCTGCGTGGCGTTGTATCGATTAGACCGGTTGGCCACGATTGCGAGTGTCAGTATATCATGTCAATTACCGAGACTCCTGAAAAGTCAAGCTAGTTTATCGTGCCATCATTAGCTTATAATTGTATTCCACTCCGCGCTTGTACACGTCGTCGAAGCGCCCTGCATTATTAAACGTTCAATGAGCATAAATACGCGGAACAATCTACTGGCGTTCATGCCTGCAGCAGTCGGCGCGCTTCGTGAAATTCAAATAATATCGTCTTTGTCGTTTGCGAATCGTGTAATTACATTACCGAGTCAAAAGACTGTTGACATTTCGTTCTGCGAAAGCAAACACAATAGCCACCGAGGGGGAAGCAAACACTACTGTACCGTACTTATGTATACATATACAGCGCCCCCGCAAGCTTTTCCTTCTCTTTTACTCTTTTTCGGTCAGCTGTGCTATATCTATATATACAGGCGAGTTAGCATGAGTGATCTAGGAAAAAGTTCCTGCAACATTTTTCGATTTTTTCGCTGCGGTACGTCAGCGACAATTTCCTCTGCAGCCAGAAGCGTCGACGCGTTAAATAACCCGATTCTCGGCACCCCTTTGGCATTTAAAAAGTCGGCGCACTTTTTGTCGCCCCAAGTCTATAAGCCGAGGCTGGCTATGTTTTTATTCAGTCGGCGGTGGCGAATTGCCGGGGGGTAGAAATTGACGGAAGAGCGTCGGAATGGAAGGGGTAAGAGCGAGACGGGGGGAAGTAGGTACTGACGATACTTAAGCTAATGACACTCCTCCTAACCTCTTCGGCATGAATAATTCAGCGGAGCATAAAGAATTTGATTTGGAAAATTCGCGGTCCCTCGACAGAGACTGCGTCTGCGGTAGGCGCGGGTGCGTTCCACTCGGTTTCGACGACGCGGCTGTCAATAAAGTGTGATCATGTTTTTTTCAAAACAGCGATCGAATCCGCAAAGGAATTCGATAGCCCGTAGTCGAATGATCGAATAATTGAGCGCCGCGGGAAACATCGTTTCGCGCAGCTAAACCGATTAGGCAGTAATGCGATCAATATTCGCGAGCGATTACTTAGTCGCTCATAACGAATTTCCAAAGTTGGCTATGCGCTCGGAGCGTCGGCCCGGAGGCGCGAAAAGTCGTCAAGTTCTGGCGACGCGTGCGCGTCAATTCAAGGTAAACCCATTCGTTATCATACATACCATATTACCTCTATTTGGCGTCTTGAAGAGCTATTCATTTAGGGTAATTCATGATCCAAGGCTGGCGCGCTCGCTCGCGCGCTGCTGCTGCTCAAAGTGCAGTAGCCACAATATTTGAATAATATGCATATATATGCAGAGCGCGAGAACGGCAGTGACAGAGGAGTGCGGGGGAGGGGCAAGGGGGAGCGAGATATAGAGAAGCCGAGAGCGACGACGACGGCACGCAGTATTTCACCCTTAATGCACGCTAGATATAACTCCTAATCCGAAATTTCAGCCATTTAGATTATTAACGCCCGTGTCTTGAGTTTATTGCGCCCCGTAATTGCTCGCCTTTAGTACTCCGAATATGATGGGTGTTCTCGAGCTCTCGAGCACTGTCTCTTAGCCTGCTCGCGCGCGTGGCTGCAAGCTCATTGAGTAATAATAGTCGATCCAGCCCCCGCGAATGAATCACTTCATTTCAGTGCTGCTTAATCGCGGTTTCATTTCCCGGTAAGTGAGAGGCGCGCGGCTTTTCCGAAGCAATCGAAGTAGTAAGCGCCGCGCACAGTCAGACACGGAAGCGATATCCTCGCGAGTGCGAGGGAAACGTCGCAACTCTCGTTGAAATAAAGGAGCGCGGAAAAAGCTCGCTCCTCATTTATTGCATCGGGGGCAAAAAATATGGGTTAAAACGCTCGAAAGCGAAAAACCTCGTCTCCATTATTCAGCTCTGAGATTATCAGATTCTCCATTCTCACTGCAGCGTCTCCTTTGAAGAAGAGCTTTTTGCCCCAGCTGGATGATTTTTGCAGATCGATTCCCGCCGTTCGCGTGCTTAATTAGCATCCTACTGCTGCCCCGCGTCGATATTTCGCGTCGCGGAACGATTAATTAATTCGACGAGCTGATGCAGCTCGCGGGGCTAGTTAGCGCAAACGTTAACTGCGTTTTCGTGTCCTCCTTCGCACCGCACCCGAAATACGCCCTGTTAATTGAATTTTTTTTCTACGTCAAAGCGAATTATATATCGTGCGTCGAATGACAATTAGCGCCGCTCTTGCGAGCGCCCATCTAATTTGGCCCGCGCGAGACTGTTTGTTATTTGCACGCGGGTATTTGACTGCGGGCTTGTTTCGTACTTTTGCTCGAGAATTTCATAAACGGAGCCTCTACGCAATGAGCTTAATTTTTGGAAAAATTGTTCACCTGGAACTGGGGCTCTTCGGTCATCGTTTCGCGAACCATTATTTTCGATTCAGTTTCGGCAATTAAATTTCTCGCATTCCAATTAGGCCGGATTAGCCGTCCGGATTCGAAGGACAGTAAAAATGTTTTAGCGGCATTGCCGAGAAATTTAATCAAAAAGTCCAATGGCTCACCCTCCTAAAAAGGCGATCAAAACTTTCTAATTCCACTCGATCCGACTCGGGCCCTTGTAAAATTAAACAAGTGAGCGCGCGGCGGTATAGGTACCAATACGCAGTAAAAGCTAGCGCGGTCGACGCGAGCAATTTCATTTCTTCTCATCGACTCGTTGGCCTCGCGCACCTCTCGAGCTTCCGATTGACTAAACAAAGTCGCTCGCTCGCTCGACAATAAAAGTCACTTTGTAGGCCGTATACACAGAGCGATTCCCCGGGCGCTGCCCCGGCCCTTGATACAGAAGCCGCCTCGCCGTCGGAACTTTAAACACGCGCAGCGCTCCCGTTCCATTTCCTTTCCAAGTATGCGCGCGGTTTACTGCCGCGCGCAGGTTAGGCGATCGATTTTCGAGATACCCGCTCCGCCGATCCTTTTGTATTTATGCATTTTTTAGCCGACGCACGCGAGCGTCTTGGGACTGCGAGCGCGAACGCGTCGCTTTTCCGCGAATACGTGCGCTCTCGTGCTATTATCGCGACGCGAATTATCGCTGAGAGCGATGTTTCAGTTCCGAGAGGTGTATAATGTTTCGCCACTCAACGCGCAGGCGGGCTCCGTGAGGAATAGCAATTGACTCCGAGCGACACTTTCGATCGCGTCCGTAAAAGTGCTTTTTCCTCCGTTGTTTATGCTGTCACCACTCGTACAATTCCAATTACTCCCGTTTCGAGGATTCTTACGCTTTTGCAGAGCGCCACTCTCCCGGCATAATTATCCTGTTCGAAAGTCAACACCCCCACGGTCGGGGACTATGGAATTCCTCGGCACTCCGAGAAGCCGTTTCCTCGACGAAGCGAGACGCCCTCCGACACTGCGATCAAAAAGCTCGCGCGAGAAGACGACGGTTATTCGCGCTATATACCGCATTATCTCTCGTCTCGCGCGAAATATTCGGGCCTTCAAATGGAGGGACGAGGAGCGCGACTGTTATTAGGGGCTTTCTGCGCTCTCGCTTTCGGCTGCGAATAATGCGGGGCTCCCCGTCGACGTAAAGCCTCGATGGAACCCGAGACCAGACTCTCTCTCCCTCGTCAATGCGCCTCTGATTAGGGAATTAAAGGGCGGAGGATAATTATCGGCCTTCGCCGGGTTAATTGTCGCCCCCGGGGAAACGCGCGCATAGCTTCGCGCCAAGTGTATATAGAACTTCTGCTGCCTTTCACTCCTCTCCGCCCCGGCTCCGAGCTCTTTCTCTCGCGTTAATTCCGATCATTCGCGCTACATCCCTCGCTCTTTCTTCTTCCATCGCTTTTCATTGGCCCAGTAAAATGCGACGGGACTCTTTCCGCGCGGTTTCAATGTGTAGTGTCGCAACACGATCCGTTAACCGCGAGCTTCTTTATGCGCCGGTGAAACACGCTCAAGTAGTGGAAAAGATTCTCATACTATAACTAACTTTCCTCGCGCTCGATAAATCAGGGGAGAAAATTTCATTAGGCGCGACTCGAATCCTCCTGATGCGCTGAGAAAAACGCACGAGCGCCATTATCTCCGCTGCGCGACTCCTGCAGGATTAGAACAGATGTGCTCTGGTTGCGGGTGAAAAATGCAAAAAATAATTTGCCAGTAGCGTAGGAGGGAGGGCGAATATAGGCAGACCCGGTGATTCATTCCCATCTATCCGTGAACCTTCCAATTTTTCAAGACAAATTCCCCCTTTTCGCCTTTATTAAAACGAGAAAATGGTGAAAAACGGGCTTGTTTAATAGATGCTCCGTCCGGCAGCCCCCTCGCGCGCGCATTTCTCTATCTCCCTTCCGTACGCGCGCGTCTTCCCTATGCGCTCTAATAAATGTTCTCCGCTCCCGGCCGACGATTCGACAATCGGCAGTCGCGAGCGCCGAGATATATACGTTTCTCAGGGGCTGATGCCGGCAGAAATTCATATACGGCGCGGCGCTCGATCATGGCGAGAGTGCAGGGAACCGCTCAATCCGTTTATTTCACGGATGATAACGCTCGGACAGATTTATTTTCCGAGTCGCGTCGCTTATCTCCGCCACTCGCGCCTTGGCCCCGACGAGATGTGCCGTCCGTTATTGGCTCTCGCGGCGCGTCGCCCGTCGATGAGAAAACAATCACTTTTCATACGCGAGATATACCGCCCTCGACAACGAATAGTTTTGAGCGCGTCGCGGCGGATGAAAAGTTCCGACGGCCGGTGATGTACAGCGCGCGCTGATGCGGATCGATGGATCGCCGTCTGTTGCGTTCGAGTGCCTCGAAGAAAGCGTGGCTCGCCGCGTTCGAATCGACACAATTCATCCCGATTGGTCGATAAGCGCATACACGACAAGTCGTAAACGCCGCGCGGCAATAAAGTTCTCGCGTGTACCAGCCGGGCTCCTAATTTACGTCCTTCCGCGAACTTGGAGGGCCGTGTATTGTCGCGCAAACTTGGCTCCGCGCCGTGTACTCTGTAGGCCAAGATAATCATCGGGCCTTTACGAGGCAGCATCGGCCAACTGAAACGATCGAGCGAGGAATAGTTTCGACTTTGAATTCTCCGCGCTGAGCTTACTTGGGGAATTCGCTGTTTAAGATTGCGCGTTGGCCGGATATCAGTTTCGGCCGAGCCAGGCCCGGCAAAGCTGCCCGAGCTCAACTTCAAATTATGTCCGGCAGAAGCGTGTCTCGAACCTCCATTAGGCGCGCATACTTCTAAAGGGAGGACCTCGGGAGGAGAGCGAGCAACTATGCGGAATAGCCCTGCGGACGAATAATATGTGCTGCGGCCGTCGCGATGTATACCGGCTTGCGTTCGTATCCGCTCTGCTGGCACGAAACTTTTAAATCGCTGCAATTCCGCGAAGTCACGGAATTTTTGCTCCTTTGCTTATTCTTCCTTTCTGATTTGTGGCCGTTCGAATTCTCGAAATTGAACGAGAACGAATTCGCGTCAGTTGACAACGTTTTTTTACTCCTCTGCGAATTAAAAGGATCGACCATAACGATGCGAATAGCTTGTTTCTGCTCGACGAAACTCATACATCCGTATAATTACGTAGATGCGCATTACGTGTATAAAAATGGTTTGCCCCTTCTGCAGCGAAGCACCGCATGAACAGCGATAAACTCGAAAACTTTTACAACGGGTGACTGGTTCGATGAGAAATGTTATGGGTATTGCTATCCAAGTGGCTATGGAAATGACGCCCGTATTGTGCGTAGGGGTCGTAAATGCATTCGAGTATCGCGCGCTCTTATTGAATTTTTTTTATTTGACATGAACCAACGCAGTTATAGCATTCGAGAGTGTTTATTCTAGCGAATTGCATGAAAATTCTTTTCCGAGTGTCAAGTGCAGCGTTAATATGAAAATTCTAATTATAACGAGCGTGATGCGATACACTGAGCCGTACACGAGCAGCAGGAGCAAAAGTATACAAATATGATTAAAAATGTTAATTACCTGCACGTTAAACGAACGGTTATTATTAAAGATAGGGAACGACGAGGGGCGCCCAGTCGAGAATTATCTTAAAAGCAATTTCAGTACATTTTTAATTTAAACAGCTGAGGGCTTTTGTGTTGGTTATACGTTAATCGGTGCAAGATCGATGGCGACGCTCGCGTGAGCAAAGTCTAAAGCAAGCAAATTACGTACGTTCGTCAAGAAACTGCTCCAATATTTACTTTTTTACAGCCGTCTAATCCTTCATCAAAGTTTCTTCGTTGTTCCAAGTGTTTGGCTTGAAACGAAAATTGAAGGGTGTGCAAAGGTTTGTTTATAAAACGAATAGCAACAAATTTTCCAATAAAAGGTAAATGTACACGAAAATTGCTATCTGCAGGCCGACAAAAGTTTATTGACTGCAACTGCGATAGCCACAGTTTGTATAGATTAGCCGTAAAAGCAGAGAATTTGCATTCGCGTGCAAACGCGCGCTAAAAGCTCGGTGAAGAATTTTGAAGAAAAAAGGGCATCGCCCTGCTAAGCATATCGAGATATATGATAAGCGACCGAGTCGTTTTTTTTTTTGCACGACAAAGCAGCTCACCGTCTGTAAACATCCGCTATATTGTTAATAACAAAACTTGTGATTATAAAATCCACCGTTTAGCGACCAAACGTTCGTAAACGCTCAAAAGCAGACGATCCAGCTATCAAATTTTCAATGTCCCAGTCTAATGACCAGGCGAGACTGGTTTCGGTGAAAAATTTATAGCTGTAAGTGCACGAGCCCTTTTGTGAAAAAAGCACCCTTTTTCGGTGTTTGCAGTGTCATTGTCTCGTCAGTGCTCTATTCCGGACGGTAGACCGTGCCGGAGTTACGGAGGCTACGACTTGGGCGCCAAGGGGAATGAATTAAATGGGCGGTCGCGGCGGGCGCGAGCCGCAAATTAAGACAAAGAAAACGAGGGGTCGTACATCGAGAAAGGGTGGAGGGGGGATAGGGGGGGGGGTAGAGAAGGAGTTGGAAACAGCGTTCGTGCAGTGTCGCTGTGATGTCGCTCCGTACCGCCCGGCACTTTACTTTATTTCTCGCTCCATTAAAGTTGTCTTTCTGCAGCAGCGTCCCCCGCTTGTTTTCGCAAAGTTTCGTCGAACTGAATTCCTCTTCCTCTAGAGGCAGTGATGAATGTAGGTAATGGAGTGCGTATCATGCTCTGCGAGAATTCGTTGAGGATCATTTCTAACGATTCGAATTCGTATCGATATTTTGGTATTGCAAAATGACTCGAGCACATTTCTTTGATTGGATTCGGCATTCTGTTTCCTCCGCTTTCTTTAAACGGCGCCAGCAGCAGTACCGAGCTGGAGAGAGGGTTTCAATTCAAGGTTCCGGCGGTAATGTAGAAACCGTTTTCTCACAAGGACAACCATTATGGTTTTAATCTCTTAAGAGCCGCGGCACTGGCCGTCGTGCGGTAATACAATTTCGCGGCGGAAGATTAAATTGATCGAGCTAAGGGTATAAGAGAGCCGAGGGAGGCGGAGCGAAAAAGGAAAGAACGAAGCTTTGTCAGGCCGCAGCTCGCGCTAATTATCGAGAGAATTTAACTGTAACCGATAGTGGGAAAATTGCGCCCGGAGAATTACGCATAATGAAATGGAATAAAAAAGTTTGATAAAGTCGATTAGTACGCGGGCGTCGGAAGTGGATGAGGAAACTCCAAGTCGATATCTATTCTTTCTCTCGAGCTCGTATATTTAAAAGCGATTCCGCATTTACGTCAGTGGCTTTACGACTTAATCGAATCGGCGAATCAAGCATCATTAGCATATCGCTGATCAAATTAGTGGAACAACTCGCGCGGTTTACTTTCTTTCAACTTTTGGCGAAAAAAAAAACCGGACGTCAAACGTAAATTACCGCTCATAAATTGCCGCAGCGCTGCTTCCCGCTCATTAATCAAGATTTCTTATTAATAAGAAAAAAGGAGAAGAAGAAGAAGAATAAGAAGAAGAAGAGGAATAAAGAAGCGTCGATGCATTACCGACGACTATTGAAGTTCGTTACGAAGTTTGATGTTCGCCGCTGGCGGGGGTGGGGCAACGAGTTTGCGAAACTCGTCGCTGCTGCTGCTGCTGCTGCTCTCGCTCCGCCAATGTTCCACGGAACTTGCCATAGAGTAACAGGCTCGTAATGGGCGCGCGTTATCGGTGCGCTGTGCCGCCGCGAGCTAAAGCTCTCCTCTCGCTCGCTCCCGAGATACGGAGCAAGACGGAGAAGAAAGAGGCTCGACTGATGGGCCGGGGAAAATTCGATGCGTGATGCATAAGCGTATATACACGTGCTGCTGGTGCTGCTGCTGCTGCTGCTTCGCTGCATCGACTTGCCGGAGGGAGAGAACCAAGGCGTTTCCGGACGCGAAGCGCAGAGACGAGCTGCTTTTCTGCGGAGACGAGCTTCGCAAAATTATTAAGCGCTAATTATGCGGAAAGTAATTAGGAAGTTGTGTCGGGGGTAAGTGGCTTGTAAGTACCACGGAGACGCTGAATTTATCGGCGATATAATGAAGCCCAAGATGTACGGGTGATTTTATTAAAAATACGTCTGCCACGATGAAATGACTCCTAGCTGTGAAGGTATTATATAAAATACAAATTTTGATAATGAGAGAGATTTACCCGTCTGCTCGCTCGCCCATTTTCCGATCTGCATCTGAAATTCAAAATGAAAGCATATATTTATAAATATAAATTTAACGACTACGAAGAATGAAAGACGCCGAGCCGAGTTTTCGCAGCATTATCGCCGTCTGTGAAAATCGTTCGATTCAGCTGCTTTGTCCGATCCCCCCGAGCGAACCAGCTTGCTCGAGAAATTTCAGAGAATGCGCAAAGTTTGCGGCGCTACGAAAAGGGTCGCTACACAGCTACCATGAAATCCAGCTCCGCAGAAAAAAGAATCCCGAACGACTATGGTGGGGGATTTCGCCGGCTGGTGTCGCAGGAGCCTCAGGCTAGAAGGGGAGATGCGTCGATCGCGGCACTTGCGGAGACGACGTCTCGCTCGCGAGCTGTACCAGATCGGCCGTCGCGCTAAGGTATATATATACGAGTGCACGTCTGCGCGACGCGCCCAGCGACTTTAATTGAGTTTAAAAGCTGCGAGTGGTACTGTGCGGTTTCGCCTGTGCGAATGGAGTAACGCGACAGCCGCTGGCTTAGAACCGGAGACAATGGCTGAGATGGCTGCTGGCAATGAGAGGGAGCCGAACACATGGGGCGCGCCACGAAGCGGTAACGAAGCGGTGCCGAATCTCGTTGGGCCAAGGCATTTTGCCGGAACGGGGGCTTTTGTCGAGAAATATTGGCGCTTGGATCGATTAAAAAAACTTGATAATTTCATTCGCGAAAGTAGCTTCTGCTTGGGAACCGTTTCCAGCAAACTCTGGAAACGGTTCAGCGGTGATTGACAAACTCTCCTGATATCGCATCAGAGGCAAGCACAAACAAGAGTACATAATTCAGGCATTTGTGTACCAATGTGTAGCAGTAATGCTAGCCGGTGCAAGCGAGCGAGACTTGGCACTTAATATGCAATCGATAAACAAAAGCGCAGAGTCCGGCGCTGCAGACGTGCAGCAGTTAGAGCTTGGCCGCTTGCAAGATAAGGCTGGATGGCCGAAGGGTGGCTGCGCTTCCAGCATGCAGCAGCCGCCCTACCTTCGCACACAGCCTGCGTATAGCGTGGTCCAAACTGCGGCGGTTAAGGGGCAAGAGGGAGAGAGAGAGAGAGAGAGTACCGACTCTGGCTCTGCACGGGCAAGTCTAGTTTATAGCCAGAGGCCTTGAATCCAGCAGTAAAGCGAAACGCGGCGGCGGTGCCGGCCGCCCGCTCTCCCATAAATTCATTAATCGCCCGGAGGCAAGCGCGAGCTAGAGGAGAGCGAGCGCAGCTAAAGTTACCCTCGGCTCGTATACGCGCGTGTATATACACAGGGAGAGAGGGGCGAGTGAGTCCTGAGGGCGAGTTGCTGGGTTAGCCCAGCCAGCAACAGCAGCGGCGGCTCCCATACCGCGAGAGCCCGCGAGATTTAAGCAAATTGCGATTACTCCGTTAGGATAAATAAGATTATTAACCAGCCGGCTCTTATTTATGCCTCGGTCCCGCGCATGCAGCTTCACTGTTTGTTATTGCGAGCGACTCGAGGGGTGCGTATATGCGCGCCTCTGGTGTGCCAATTGTTATTCGTAAACAAGAAGGAAAGCTCATGCTGGGCTTGCTCGCGCCGCTGTTGTTATAGCCACAGGTTTGACTTCTGCCTTCTCTTTCGAAATTCCGGGCGAATTTCCAAGTGGCGCTGCACACGGTGTGCAGAATTCTCGCAGGACTGCCGACGCCGCCGCCGCCGCCGCTCTGCTGGATTGTTGGAAGGTAATTTTGCCTGGCGCTGCTTTTTCGCGCTTATTGCTTCGGGCTGCTGGGCTGCGCGAGCCGTGCATTATTATAAGAGTTTGCCGAAGGAGAGCAGCTCTGCTTCGAGCAGCCAAGTTTCGCGGGAAAATTGCTTTGGGAGTGCTGGCGAGGAGGTGGGCAGAAGTGATTTAATTAGCTCGGTCAAGCAGATATGTCGATGGAACCTGTGGCACTCATCCAATCGTATTGCAGACTTTTACTTTAACGATCGACGATACATGCAAGGCCAATGATTTATTCACATGACAGCATCTTTTACAATTGAGCTTTAGTTCGATTGATAAATAGTTTGCAGATCGGTATCGATCGATCGATCTATTTTGATACACCGCTTTGCGAGTAGATGGCGACACTGGCGTCTTTCCAGCAATCGATATATCTTTATGCTCGCGAAAATTAAATAATAATTTTTTACTTTGTAACTTTCAACTATCGATCACACAACATGACATGAAATAATGTTCAGCTGCAGAAATCGCAACAACGCAAAATAATTTTTGTGTATCATCGATCAATAATTCGGTCGATATGGTGGTATATCAGGAAACTGCTTTTACCAACGGATTTCGTTGGTTCAAATGTCAACTCCATCGACCGATAGATCGATGAAGCTAGTACGTCCTCAAGCACTAGGTGGCGCCACCTGGTTCGACACGGCTCAAAAAATTTGTTGTAGAAAAATTTGCTATTCAGTACTTATATTGCTTAGTTACGCTATTGTCCTGATCTTGCGAAATTTCTATAATTTCGATAAGTTTACGAGAAAACAATCAACATTTCAAGCATGCGTAGTCCAGCCGTACGAAGAACGAAAGGTAAAAGACCTCGAAATCAAAATAAACCTGTCACTCACTGCAGTGTAGGGCAGCAACAGCTTACAAACCTTTCACGAATGCTACACTCGTACACTTGATGCGTGCTTTCCTTCCTTATACTGATGTGTTTTTAATTCTTTATTATGAGAAAGTAAAAATTGAAAACTCCTCTGTTATATTTTTTCTCCGCAGCTAGACTTTACCCACGCATTTACTGTTACGAACACATTATTTTCAATTTACTTTCCCATCAAAGTCAACAGCGCACATACGACTAATAACAACGATTCCCCGCTAGAGACCCTTTTTAACGGTTTCCAGCGCCTAATCTGAGACGCGAGCGCACAAATCCAAACATTAGCCCGACGAATAAGGAAAAATCCCGTTCGAAACTTGAGCAGCAACAGCCGCGAGAGTTTTCACGCCAATGACTCGCTGAAATTTCGTCTCGGCCTGCGCTCGCCCATTCTCATCCTCGTACGATTTCAAAACACGATCGAAAATCTCACAATTATTATCGATCCGCAGCTCGAGCGAGCTCGTCAAGTAAATCACTTTAATAAGCTCGAGGCCGTGTTCTGACAAAAAAATCACCATCTTGTACCGAAATCGATTCTTGCGTCATATCTCTTGGACCGCGCGAGACTCGAGAAGCGCTGCGTCGCCCGCGTCACTTAATGGGAAGCCACTATACACAGCAGAAGCAGCAGCAGCAACCTTTTAAAAACGAGGACTTGTGTATGCCTGACAAATGATGGGCGCGCTCGCTCTCCGACCGCGACGACAATAGCGCACGACAATGTAGCTGCATGTGTAGGACACGGCGGCGGCTGCGGCGCGGTATCGCGGAATCTTAAGATACCCCGAGATATGATCAATTCAGCGAGAGCGGAGGATTGATCGTCCCTTATTCTCTCATTCAAATGCCCTGCTCCGCGCTGCGGTGATGCGTTTTTTTCTCCGTCTCCGTCAGTCCTGCACTCTTTCTTCCGTCTTTCTCTCTGTCCCTCGCCTGCTCGCGTCTACCTTTTTGTCCGGGGGCTCGCGCCCGGCTTTGGGACAAGGCGGACGTACCAGGTGTCCTTGGAGAATTGGAACGTCACTCAAAAAGCCTGATGACTCGAGAGAAGCATGCGGCAGCCACAGTACTGGATCACGCTCGGGATCACGAGCGAGAGAGGGAGGGAGGCTCAAAAAC
The DNA here is from genome assembly GCA_012977825.3 of Pteromalus puparum. Taxonomy (NCBI): domain Eukaryota; kingdom Metazoa; phylum Arthropoda; class Insecta; order Hymenoptera; family Pteromalidae; genus Pteromalus; species Pteromalus puparum. The sequence continues at coordinate 611,109 of CM053169.1, forward strand.
ACAGGAACTTCCTATATAGATATAGCCCCTCTTGGATCGTGTCAAATCGATGAGTTTTATCTCGGTATTTGGGGGAAAAATTGACCTCCGGTGCGCATATCCCCGAAGCGATCCCCGACGAAGCCCCTCGACGTTTCTATTTTAGTTTTCTCTTTCTCTTTTTGGTAAGAGCTAGAAGCATGTGTGGATAGAGCCAGCAGCGCGCAAGTCTCGGATGTTACCGGGATTAAGTAGGTGGAATTTTTCAAGTTTTATCGGCGACGATCGCCTTCTCGCGTTCCCCGCGTATGAGTGTGTGCGCGCGATGGAATATAATACGGTCACGGATCGCGCGTGTATAACTCATATTCGGTATAGTGTTTGTATCGCGTGCTCTTTGGAATTTATTATATTGTTAAGGTGATTTAAGACGTAAAGATGAGGCGATCATTTCACCGATAAGAAATAGTCAAACAAGCGTCAAAGCGAGTATTGTTTTCAGGGGCAGAAATAATTTGTTGCTATTTTTGTTCGAGAATATAGCCAGAAAATAATTCAATTCCGTATCTGTCTGGATCTCTCTTTTTTTTTAATTTCGTATAAAGGTTGGTGCTTCAATCTATCATTCGATAGGCCAAATATATTCGGAATTCTTTGATCGACTATCACCATCTGAAATTTAAATAAGAAAACGTACGGGCTTCACATATACGTATACGACAGCTTACGACAGCCTAATCCTGGCTACAGGTTTTCGTCGAATTTTTCCCCAGTTTCCATTATGCAATGCGTCCACAGACGAGTACTGCAACGTCAGTCGAGGCTCAGCGAAAGATCCATCCATCGATACGCATCGGTTATAACCGACAGGGATCAACTGCGTGCGCGTGCGCATTAAATCCCGTCGTAGACTGAACGAGATAGAGAGAAATAGGAGGCGTACATGTATATGCACACATGTATCGGGGGACTGACCGGTTTGACATATTTTAAAGCTTTCTTTGTATTTTTGTTTGCGGCCACTCAAGCCCACTGAGGCCCCGGGCCCTTCTTCCTTTTCTGCTCTCCATCTCCCTCTCTCCCTCTACTCGGCTTTGTTGCTCTTTTAGCCGAGCTCGAGCAGTGTATACCTATACGCGCAGTGTCCCCGGGTCTCCTTGATATTCCCACAGAACTGAATGTGTCACCCCTCCTGCAGCCACCGGACTCAATAAAATCCGAGAGAGAGCGCGCGCGCCTTTACCTGAGCTGCGCCGGACCGGGCTATAATACCTCGTGACCTCCTGCGACTGTCCTTTTCTGGGCTTACGTTTTCGGGGGAAATGTTTTTTTTTTTTTTT
>CM053169.1:612896-720064 GCA_012977825.3 Pteromalus puparum
GCCGTGTTCTCCGGTACGCCTGCCTCCCGCGCGCCCGCTCGGAGCAGTGTCTACCTATACGCGCAGGTTGTCCCCGGGTCTCTTGAGTATTCCCACAGCAACTGAATGTGTCACCCCTGCCTGCAGTCCACGCGGACTCAATAAAATCCGATGAGCGAGAGCGCCGCGCCGCCTTTATCCTGAGCGTGCGCGGGACCGGGCTACCTCGTGACCTCCTGCGACTGTCCTTTTCTGGGCTTACGTTTTCGGGGGAAATGTTTTTTTTTTTTTTTTGTCATTCGATCGCTGTCGCTGCTTTCTATGAAGCCAAGGAGAGATAGAGAAAGAGAGGGAGAAAAGTCGAGCGCGCGTTTTCTAGTTTTAGCGCTGGCTCGGAGGAAAGCCAGTGCAGAGAGTTATGTCGGAGAAGGCGTGAACAATAGAAGGGGCTTGTCACTTTTAACCTTTTTTCTGACACTTTTTTTATTTCTTTGAAATATTACACATTTTTTCATACAGACTTTTCCTCGGAATCCTCGGAATTCTCTCGAGATGTCACGATAATAACGAGTGTCTTTCTGTTCGATCTACAAGAAAAGCAGACTCTCGTTTTTCGCTTTAAAGCATCAATATTTTAGCATCGTTATTCGTTCCGATTTCATCGCATCCAACTTTATCTTTCTAAAATTAGCCGTCGCTATGAGAATGAACGAACGTGAACTTGAACTTCAAAGATCCCGTTTTAGCTAGGTCTTTTAATAATCGAGCGGAGATGAAACGAGCTGCTTCTCGATAAACAATGAGAGCATATAAATTTCAAGTGACCAATGACGCAAACACGAGAAATAGCCTTCTTTTAATATCTCGAGTCTTAAATTCTTCAACCGCGTGTTAGAACAAACATTGCCGCGGAAAAAAATATTGATTTTTATGGATTTTCAGATGAAATACCTTTTATGAAAGCATGTTCCATAAACTATAAAAAAAGGTTTCTTCACCCTTCTCCCAGCAATATTCGGCGGAATGTCTTTGGGTCAGGCGGAGTTTCCCTTTTATTGGTATACCTGCTTCGTAATTTCAAGCTACATTATCCATCCCAACCCTTACGTAACGACCGGGATTAAAAATCGCCAGCATCCGCAAGGCATTATCCTTTAAACCCCAGCTCGAGCTTCCGAACGGCAGTCTGTTTGGATCCTCGGCACAAGACTGACCCCGCGGGCGTAATAAAAATTAAGGAAATAGTTTACGAGTGCCATAGACGAGCTCGAATTCTCACCGACGATTTACGGCACGCACCGCGTCTCCCTCATCCGTGTGGTATCGTAGCCCAGTGGACCACCGCTTATACTGCCTCGAAGTCCGAGAATCGCCAAGGACCCCAAATTCATAAAACTGCGGGATTGCGGGGGCTGTAAAAATTGGAAAGTGAGCCGTGCCTTCTGTCGAGCATATTCTCGCTACTGCCGGGAGAACCCATAATCTCGTATATACAGTCATAATCTCGGCGTCTCTAGGAATCTTGGAATTTTCAGTAGGGGTAGCCGTACGGTACGCGCAACGACGTCTCGAGTTTCCACGGCGCAACTTTTCACTCGCGGCGGGAGGAGTAGGCTCTACAGACTGCGAGCACTGCGAGGGGGGAGCAGGAGCGAGGTGATAGTGGAAGAAGGCGAGTTTTTTAATACTAAGAGTTTTTCGAACTTTATCCTTTTCCATTCTTTTTTTCTCCCTCTCTTCCTCTCTTCCTCTCACTATCTCTCGGCGCGACGGCTCCTCTTTGAATATAAATATGCATGCGATCTCCTTTATACTCGGCGGGCGTCGCGGGTCAGATCGTATTTCATTTTACTTCCTTCATCGTAGAAGTATATACGTCGTAAGATGGAATTTTAAATTGCAAATGCGCTAAAGGATATTTTCGTGTCTCGAGGTGTGCGTAAGCTATTTTTTTCTCCGTAAGCATTCATTTGTTTCTTCTACTTTGCCGCTCGAAGCTACGTTGTTTCAGATCGTGAGAACGTGTACTTGATTTCGTTAAATTATCTTCGCGCATTTTTCGACTACTTTCACAAAACATTAAATAAGCCGTAGACCGTAAAAGCGACCCTACGGCAGCAGACGCAAAATACGCGATTCCCGTATCTGGAAAAAGCGCAAATTAAACATTAAGGAAAAGGCACGAGGTGCAATATCCCGAACGACGCTCATCCCCGTGCTTCCGCAGCGGCGGCAGCAGCAGCAGCAGCAGCAGCAGCAGCAGCAGCAGCGACGCCGATATCGGCGCCAATTTTTCGCGGACAATTTCCGCGGCAGGCGTCTTTAACCTTTTCCGCAGACGTCGCGCATCGACTCAGCCGGTTCTCTCCCTCTTCTTCTCTGCTCGCTTCGCACAGCCCGCGACGCCGGTATCGAGCGGCTAAATGTAGCGGCATATAGGTGCCCTTTCTCGATTTCTCCGCCGCTAGCCTCGCTCCGCGAATTTCATAAGGCGGGAGCAGCCGCGCGCGACGCGCGTGCAATAACCCAAAATGGCCTTTCTCCGTGCCTTCTCCCACGACGACGACGACGACGACGACGACAGCGATGCGCGCCACTTAAGATAGGCGTACGGGCGCTCGCGAAAAATGCGCGCGAGAAGAGAAAAGGCGCCGGGAAAGTCTCGTAAAAATCTATCATGCGGACGTCGCGTCGGAACATTTTTTATACGACGCGAGAGCTGCTGATGCGTTCGACGCGCGGAGCGATGCAGCGTGTAACCGAGTCGCCTGACATCCCGACTTGGGATATTTCGCTGCGAGGTGCGAGATAAGAGGCGGCTTTTGGAATTTCTATTCGCGGGATGACGGAGGTTTTCGATTTCAGATATCGCGAAATTCAGATTCTCCAGCGCTTGTCTGAAATATCCTGACGGCTTTGTTTCGCAGCGGTTTGCGTTCATACGCGGCGCTTTTTGGAAATTCTCGCGACGATACAGCTCCGCAAAGCAGAAAATCAGCAGGCTATCGTTGGGCGGCGTCGCGAGCGAGCTACTACGTGCTATCGCGTTCTCAATGCGCGCAAAGGCGGGGGAGCTTTTCTCGCGAAAGCTCAAGAGACACGCGAAAGTAGGGGGTAGAGAAAGAGAAAGGCGTGAGACTAGAGAAGCAGTGGCGCAGACGAGGAAGGCGGTGCGACGCGCGCTGCACAAAGTAACGTCCCGGGCGAGCGCGTGACGCGCATCCCCGAGTTATTTCATTTTCAACCCTTTCAGCTGACGCTCTGCAGCGCTGCGCTGTCGCCGCTCTGCGTCTGAAGAGCAGCGGCTACGCGATAATTTTATTTTTTCTCGCCCTCCGGATAAAGCAGTTTTTCTTTAAACTAATGCCGCGCTCGGTATGCACGACCATTCGCTCCCTCTCCCTCTCCATTTCTTGCTCGTACTTTGTCTCGCTCCTGCACTCTATTTCTCAAACCCTTCTCGTTCGCGGCAAACTGTTTTTAGTTTTAACGTTCGCGATGGCTTCACCAGTGCGACTCGGCAGCAGCGTGGAAAGCTGCATTCAGCAAATTCAGACCCGGCTCGTCCTTATCGGAGCTGTAACCTTTTATTACATGTCGTTACTAAGCAATCGCGCCGCTTCTACAGTCACTTATCGATCAATCTCGGCTGCTCTTCTGCAACTGTGCACTACTGTACCTGCATGACAGGACTGCGGGCTTCATCCGCGCACTCGTCAGCGACGATTTCCAGACAGTCGTCAAACTGCGTTTTGAACAGCCCTTTTATTCTATTTCTTTGGCTCGCTTTTCTGCTATTTATTGCCGGTTTTCAGTAGGAAAGATGGCGCTTACTAGGTTACATCTTTTCGAGAAATCCATCTCGCGGGCATACTTTATGCAGCAATCTTTTTACGCGCAAGGAATTTTTTCGCGGAGTGTTTAATGTAATGGAAGCTTTCAGCGTTCAGGCTATTTTTGAGATCCATTTATCTCTGATGGTCGCGGTGGCGGTCGTAATCACTTTAAGTTTTTTTTAAAAAATGACTCATTTTATATGCAGCATATAAAAATAAAGCTCTTAAGACCACGTGTGTGATTCGCCGAGCTGTACTCGACCAAAAATATAGATGGGTCGATATTCCAATAGATGTACATCAAGAATGATCTTCGTCAATAAAGCTGCTTCATAATACCGAGATTTATCACGTCAGCTTTATACACGTAGGAATACTCGCAAGCTCGTGCTGCAGCCACTTGGCGAGTGTTTCGCATCGACGGAGGAAAGTCGTTTTAAAGGACGATGATATACTTTGTAGAACGGCAGAGACAAACGCCTCGTCTCCTCGCACGCGGGGAAAACTGGGTCAGCAGGTTTACTGTTGGATCTCGTCTTCCACGTCGTTCTCGTTGACGCACGAAACACTTACGACAAAAGCCGCGTTCTTCTCTTTTATTTTGCGGCAACTGCAGTAGCAGAAGCCCGGAGCTTACGGCAATTCCCCGCCAATGTGTAGTTCATTTTAGATATAACGCCGATCTCTGACTCTCGCTTGTTGCTCGTGTGTTTATTGGCTTTTGATTGATTTATGAAGAACTGTCGAGCATCGGGAGTAAATTGCATTCGCTCTACATATTGGGGATCTTTTGGCTCAGCCGGTGAAAATTGGTTAACGATGACAATTCGCTATCCGAATCGACAATGGCTTTTTCGTTGATGGGAAATTTTTTATCCGAGAATAAAGGACGTCGAGAAAATAAAGTGGCTGCGGAAAATTTGAATACGCTTGCTTGGCATCAGGGCGATTTATGCTGGCATCGGACATGGAATAATACTTTAGCGAGCGCGTGATTTACGCCATGATATACGTTTTCTCGGAGTGGAGAGGAACGAGGTAAATATTCGCAATATTATAATATATCGTACCCTTCACCATTCTCTGTTCGGGGAAAAATTTCGAGTCGTTGAAAAGCTGCGTGCACAAAAAGCCCGAAAATCTGCATGCCGAGCATGAAATTGCACATTATCCGTCCCGCAAGGAGGCAAGCGATTCTTACGTCCTCGCAAGCCCCCGAGGTGCATCACTCTCTCTCTCTCTCTGTCTCATCGACAACAATTACAGCAACTGTCGCATTGTGCGTCCGTTATACTGCAGATTCGCGCTCGAGCGGCGCTCCGTGCAGCGATGCATTATAAGAATACGCAGAAGAAGAGGGCTGCAGGTCGCTCGCGACAAAATAACGCGGACAATGGCGATGACAGCAGCAGCGGCTATACGTGAAATCGACGTCGAGTGGAGAGAGAGAGAGAGAGAGAGAGAGGCTGTGTGCCACGCTTCCGTCAACACAAGAGGAGAGAGTCGCAGCAATCTGCAGCGGGACTCGGAGCTGCGCTGCGCTTTCAGCGACAGAGAATGCGCTGCTCTCGTCCGTTCTGTTGGCACAGCGACAATGTACACATACCACACAGGCTGAAGTAGTGGCGCGAGAGCACGGCTCCGCGGGACAAATTAACCGAAAAATCAAGTCAACCGTGAGAGTGGATACAGCTACCTCCCTCTCTCTCTAGTCCTGAGCAAATAATTAATTGCTGGCTTATTATTTGTGCCCGCGAGCGGAACGGCTGTCTCTCTTTCTCTCTCTATCGGAGCAAAGGATGTATGTCCGTGGAGAGAAAAAGAGAAAGAGGCTTTGTAGCATTATGGTATAACCGATTCTGCCTTTTTTGTTCTCGATCTGCCTGACTGTGTGTGCTCTCTCTCTCTCTCTCTCTCTCTCTCCGATGGGAAGCTGCGTTTGCTCAAGTTTCGGTGCGCGCATCAGCGCCCGTGACCCGGTCACGTACACTCGCTCCGCGTTCTCTCGTACGGCCAGCTTCTCGCTCTCAATCGAGCTCTCAATCTCCAAGATGAATTGAACGCCCGATGCATTTGCCCGTGCCTTTGTTTCGTCGGTTTATTTGAACAGAAATCGCGAGTCGCAATTTTATTTTCATTGCGAGTTTCTATACGGAAAGCCGGTGAATGCTGTGATTTTCATAATACCGGCTTGGAAACGACTGGAAAACAAACAATCGAGCCTCGGCGCCAAGTCTCAGAAGTAGCACTCGCGTTTAATCCCTCCATTAATTGTTTCCCGCCGAAAAGCCCTTTCAGCGAAAGCCTTCACATCCGCAAAATTTGAGTCTTCTCCTCGCGCAGAAGAACCCCGATGGTGTATACAGCTATACAGCGCTTCGCGAGGCTGCGCACTTGTACGTGCGCTACCTCCAATAATAAGATCCTTCCTTCCGCTCCCTTCTCCGAGCTACTTATGCCTCCGACAGCTCCGAGTAAGCAGATTACGCCTCCTCTCCTCTTCCTCCAGTTCCTCCTCCCCCGACTTCTGCAACGGGGGCAAATAAAGGCGCCGGCGGCGCAAAAATCGTCAAACCGCACGAGTTCGCGCTCGTGTCCCTCCTAATTTTCCAGCGGCACGCGAGCGTGTGTACAATGCTAGCTTCTGTGTCTTCCTAATGAGATTTATCGAAATCGCGGCAGCCTACTTTGCGCCGCTGCCAAAGCCGTTGGGGGGATCGCGTTCGCTTCGAATGTGTTTGGCCAGAGTTGTTTCTCGTTTGCCGTGCGCATATCGCGGAGCAGCGCGAACGTGAGCTCGGATGTGTGCCCGGTGACGAGAGGGCATCAAAACATAAATCTGGGCCACGCTGCCTGGTGCATCATAACGAGGGACTGGGGCTGCGTCGTGAGTAGCGGATTCTCCGTCTTATGGCTCCGCTCGGCGCTCACGGTATAACGTTGGAATAATTGTGCTTAAAGCAGATGGGACGCTGCATTGGGGAAAAATTCGCGGGCGTTTGGGATGCATACACCAATGCATATATGCGGCGCGCTTCGCGGTCCACGTGGACATACCGATGAGCGAGCCTGCATTCCGGGAACTCGCGATTCCTGCATACGCAGCTCCTCCGGATCCTCCGACGCTGGGTGGTTACATAGCGCCGTCGCTCTCGCGGAACTGCTGGGAGGGCACAAATGTATAAGAAAAGAGGGGAAATGTGGGCGAATATTTGCGGGGAGCTGCTCTTTCAGCGCATAAAGTGACTTTCGAGCGCGCCTGCGATCGTTCAAAGCTGCTGCTGCAGAGAAGAAAATTAAAGGAACTTCTCTTTTCCGGACGAGTCGCGCCGAATCCGCATCCGCTGCCGAGAATATTGGAAGCGATCTTTCACCGCTGCAGGCCGCTTTGAGTAATTTTTCAACTTTGCAGCGTCGGAGCGAGAGAGAGAGAGAGAGAGAGAGAGAGAGAGAGAACTGGCTCCTTCTATCTATCGCTCGCGTCCCGAGATATGCTCTCCGCTATGTGCTATCCCCAGCACTTTTCGCCTGACGGCTGTTTGCGCAGCGAGCTGGCTCGAATTTTGATGGTTGCGTAATTTCAGATTCCGCGCTGGCTTGCAGTCTCGACGTTGATCAACGTCCAAAGTTTTTCCTGCTTGCGTCTATAGAGAGCAAAGACGTCCGTAGCACTTTGATCCTCGGAGCACACACGGATTAACCTCGTGTGGACGACGACTTCGTTAGGCTGTAAGTAGCTCAGCGGCAGTCTCCCGAAATAGACCACCGATCTATTCGGGGCAAAAATTCGCCCGTTTTCCCACAAGATCGAGGCCCTCCACACCCCGCCGGCAGGCATTCCTTCGGCTCTCTAGCCATTCACCCACACCGACTTCTCGAGCGATGCGAGGGACCACACAGCGCATCGATATTCGAGAGCGAAGGAAAGAGAGGGACAGGTGACAAATAGTATGAGCAGTCGCACATACACGGGCGATCAGGCCCGCAGAGCGAGTATAAAAGCGGTGCCCACCGGTGAGCCGGACTATGGGTCCACCCGAGGCGTGGCACTCCAGATGCAGCTTTGGCGGGTTTGCTCGCACAAAGCCGCGTCGTTGACTTTTCAAAACAACGTCTCGCTGGTTTCGCGACAAAGTCAGCGGTGGTGCGTATAGAAGTATAGGCTCACCCAGGAAGCCGCAATTTGCCACAAACCGTTGGCTTTATATATGTACGCGCGAGAATAGTTTCGTTTCTTTGCGAGCCTCTGACAAATATGCGCCCGCTTGTTCGATTGCCGTCGCGGTCGGTCCGAGGGCGTGTTTCATTGTATCGAGAGCTCGAATGAACTCAACTCGGAGTTTCACACGGATTGCGCAACTTTTACCACCGAGACGCGGCGACTCCCCACGGCGCATGAGAGTAGCATTTTAGAAAAACCTTTGCGTGGAAACGGAAATTTTTTAATTCCGGAAAGGCCGGGGCGCAAAAGCTCGACACCGAGACCACAGCTCATCGCGTCGCTTAAACACAGGGCGCGAGCCGCAAGCCCTCTCGAGCTGACCGATCGGCCAAAAATCCGGTACCGCAAGGACCGCGAGCGCAGCTGCGGGGCTACAAAGGATTAAATTAAAACCGCGCGCTCGTTAAGCCGGCCGGCGGCTCTCTGACCGCGAGCTCGACGCAAGCACGCGCATACTCGAGGCTCGGAAATAGGTGTCGGGCATATTTCCGCGAAGCATCATCACGCCACACGGGGGAGCACACAGATCACAGAGACTGCACACACACTGCACACATCAGGGAGCTGCTTTGCGCGCGGAATTTGCATCCACTAAGCGACCGCCCGCGCGTGTTTTCCTCTCCTCTGACTCCTGCCATGCAACGCCCCGTCGAGAGCCCGAGGCAGCACCCGTACCCGCCGCTGCGGCTGATATCTCGAGGAGGTGGCTTGTTACGAGCAGGCTGCCGCGCGGATGCTAACGTGCGGCCGCGTCTTTGCGGAGATGATAAGGGTAGAGTAGAGTACAGTGGAGTGGAGGGAGGCAGCCTGCCTGAACTAGATTGCGCTTCTTTAAACGCCGCTAATACTGCGCTGCAACAAACAAATAATCGTCTACAGCGATTACGGGCACGAAATACAATATCACGGCCCACGCGCGGTACTTCGCCTGCCAAATCGATTTTCGCCGTAAGTGTCGAGGCAGCGGATTAGAGGCAAAGCGGGAGAACAGAGGCGGAGCTGCAGCCAGCGCAGAAACTGCGCGATGTGCGTCTGTCTGTTTAATTATGATAAATATACGGCGCGCGCGCGCGCGCGAGCTTCTAGACGAGCTACACTTGATCTTGGAGGGGAAGCTTCATGAAGCGCACTCAGGAGTTTCCGAGAGCAACATCGCGGCGGAAAATGTACTATTTTCGGGCCATTCGTTATTTTAAGACGCGCGCGCGCGCGTGCTGTGCCGCCTATACTGCACCCGCGCGCTCTAATTATAATTCCTAAATACGTACTTTGTTACGCGCGCGAGCACTCGGGCTCTTTGTACGTGCGAACTCCCAGAGCGATGAAGTGTATTTTTATTGCTGGGCCTGCACTTACCTATTCTCGGAGGACTAGCACCCGCGAGCTGTTATTCTAACCTTTACGTGCTGTATACGCACATCTTTTTGGCTATTTTCGGCGATTCTTTGCTCTCGGCGGCTTATTTTCATCGCGAGCGGAGATTCATCAGCGAGCCGCTGAGGATTACTGCGAAAACGCGACGAGTATCGCAATGTACGCGCGCGGCTTTCATTGTTTCGAACGGAACCGGCGAGGACTGTAAATGCAAGCTGCGCCCGCGGACTCTATTCAAATCTGCGCGTTGTTATTTTTCGCGCCCGGCGCTTTAACCGGGAGAAATGCGATTTTTTACGGTACTCACCTCGCCAAGAGCACTACACAGCCTCCGGAATACTTCCATTCATATGCACTGCAGCGCCGCTTTGTAATTCCCAGAGCAATTTCAATTCACGCGGAATTCAGTCTGCGAGTGACTGCGCGTTAAAAAATCTTGACTGTATAACTTTATTCTTTCACCTTCGAGTCGGCTGCCGCAACAAACGCGAATTCGCTGATATGAAGCAAAGGACAGCGGCGCTCGCGCTAATAAAAGTCGAAAGCGAGAAGGAGCTAAAGCCCCCGGCGTAGACGCAACATTACACTTTTACGTCTATCATCAGAGAGCGCGCGAGAGATGCTCGGCTGCGCTCTATATCTCCCTCTCGCCATTCATTTTGCGCAGCGCTTGAGTTACGACGCTCGCCGTTTGAAAATGAAAATAAAAGCCTCCTTCTCCGTGCGCTCCTATCTCCCTTGAATTTTCCTTCCTCCGCGGCGGGGGAGGGAAAAATTGTGAATAACGCCCACGGGAATAAAAATGCCGAATTTAGTGCCGCCGGTTATTTCCTATAATAATTAGCGCATAGTCACGGGCTGAATGGAAGAATTCAGCGCGGTTCCATGGAATTCAATTGGTAATTTTGTTCTTTGAATTGGAAAACGCGCGGCAATTAGCGCGCTGTGTGCACTCGACCCACAAAGATCCGTGAATATGGTTTCGTGTAGGGCAAAAATAAATATCCGAAACTAATATTGGAAAGGAAAACATTGAACGTGAAATGTTCAGAGTGCGGTGAGGTAGGCAAACTGCGCCAACCGCTGCTGCAGCGTACAAGTATATGTATAACAATTACGGCGATACATCGCTTCATTCGTTCTCCCATATATGTAAATCGCTCGTGTACGTCCTGCATAAATTTATGCGCCATATCCCCGGAGGAGCCGAGGCGGCGGCGTATAGCTTTTCCGCGAAAGATCATTCTGCTAGATGTCGGACTGCATGTGGGGTGCGCTCCGCACGTGCATTTCAGCGCCAATTTTCTCGAAACAATGACAGCATTTTCAAATATATTTAGAGTACAAGTAACATCGATAAAAGCCGCGCTGAAAGTTTAATTCGCGTGACTGGCAATCCTTCTCCGAGTCCGTTTCCGTTTCGTTCTCGCCCGATGCACGCGCACATGTGCACGGCCAGCCGTCCGCGGGTGCGCGCTACTCGCATATATCATGTATCGATTTGACCCCATCTGCCGCGAGGAGAGAAAAAAGGGGCCAAAGAGGCGCGCGAAGTCCGTGATATACGACACGGTGACTGCGGAATTCGCAGCCGGCGAGTCTTGTTATATATCCAAATTATTTCGATCCAGGCGCCGAGTTTGCGACTTTACCCGGCTGCAGCCGTTGCGTGACGCGGGAGAAGTCGGAGGAATCTTCTCGGCTCTGTTAATTTTTTACATCGGTATACGATTTCTCGTCATCGACCAAAATGGAAGCTGGTCAGGGCAGTTCGAGCGTGTAAAAACAGCAATTGAAGAGCAATGGCTAAACTGCGATTAGCGAAGCGTTAATTCGGAGCAGCTGAATGCAGCGCGTATCATCGAGCCGCCGTCATTTTAATAACATTTTACAACGGGCTCCAATAACCAGTAAACCGCACGTATTATGTCTCCCGGCCCCTCCTCCGCTCCTCCCGCACTCGAATGGCACAAGGGGGCAGGCAACAAAGCCTCGGAGAGCGAGAGCACAAGCCGTTGAGCGCATTAATCATCATCGCGGTTTGCAGAGGAGCTGCAGCCAGTATAGTAGCGGCATCGCGTGCATGTGTAAATATATGTATATCTATACAGGTCTGTACATGCGCGCAATTTATCGATCCGACAGTCGCCACGGCGCGAGGCTCACGCGGCCCACACTGCCACACAGCAGCCGCACGAGCCGCCTATACTAGCCTGGAACCGAAACCCGAGAGAACGGACATAAATCGAAGTGCGGCGGCGGGTCAGGAGTCAGCTCGACCTGGTTCGCGAAAGCCGCCTCGCGGTCGTCCTTTGTGGAGCGAGTAGCGACGTCGACCGTGCCGACTGCCGGCAGCTAGTCAAGTAGCTTATGTGCATCAGCTGATTCGCGAAATGGAGGCTAATTAATTGCAGCCCGGCGACTCGGCTTTTTATCCGAAATGGTAACTGCAGCAGTGCAGAGCAGCGGCCGCGCGCACGTATAGAAGAACGATCGACCCGATTCAGCAGACACGAGAGCAGCGGCAGCAGCCTCGTCCTCCTCATCGTTCACGTCGAACAATCGTCCGCGACGTATAGCTCTGGCACACGTACACGCGGCTATATCGGCGCGCTCTCCCAGCGGACTCGAGTCGAGAGTACAGCAGCAGCGGGCGCAGCTTTCCCGAACTAATTGGGGAATTGAATGTCGGGATTATTTCTCCGGTGGCCAGTAGTGCCGTATACGTATGGCGTAGTCGCAGAGGGAGAAGCCGGGCGGAGGAAATTGCGGGGACCGCCACCGAAGAATGTCACCGGAGAAGAAAAAGAAAAGGGAAAAAGGACGACGGCGGCGGCGGGCTTTGCCTGATTAGTTACGAGCTCGCGTGGGCAGCCTCCGAAACTACTTGCAAGGGAGGTGTCGGCTCCTTTGGGCCCTTTGTCGACTTCGGGGGGGCCCTTGTTGCCCGGCCCATTATTGCTATTCAGTGTCTCTTCTGAAGCGCTCGGAACAGAGGGTGTGAAAGCCCGGCGACATGTGAGGGCCAAAAACGAGGATTGACTTGCGTGAAGAGTTCGATTTCCCGACGCCGCACTGTCTGATGCTGGCCTTTATTTGCCACCAGCTATTATGCCGCCGCGGGAAATGAAAGATGCGGCCGCGGATTCGTCACGCGAGCTGCTCCACTCTTCTTCTTCTCTTTCTCCGCGCTGACGAGCAGCCGGGTTTTCATTTTCATGTATTTCTGGAGCTTTGTGCGTGCCTTCCCTTTTTCTGCCGATGCGCGCCGCTCTTTCTTCGTTCGATCGGAATTTATATCGCGCGGCGGCGGTTTTTTCTCTTTTCTTTCGCTCTTAATGGCCGTTTTTTCTCGTTTGCATTTTGTTTATTGGCTGTTATTCATCTTGCCCCGGACGAGAGCGCGATCCGTCCAAGTCGTTGAATTTATGGATGATGTGCGTATACGCTCCGAGGAAACGCTCGCTTTTTTCCCTTGATTCAATTATCGGAGTCTTTTTGTACGCGCGGCGTAAGAACGCCGTCGTGCGTATATACCTCATTCGATTACAATGCCCGGTGAGCCCGAAGTACATAAATAACATTTTTACTCGGATCCTCCTGCGTTCATCCTCTAGTTTTTGCTGAAAGTAGCGAGGTCACGAATTGCGGCGTCGATCCTAATCCAACAGTTTAATCATAGCGCAATTTCACGCCGCGGCTCACGCGGGGATCATTCGAACGAAAGTCGCCCCTCCCGCGTACAAGACGACAATATCGGCGATTAAGCCGTCGCGATAAGGGCCGCCCGGGAGTACGCAGGAGCGCGCACATATCGGTAGACCGATATACACCCTTATCTGTCTTACCGGCCACTTTATCAATTATTATAGCCCAACGGCGGCACTCGGCTTTCCCACGACGCGAATGCACGCGGGCGATCGATCGGGGGTATATCTCCTGGTAAACACTGCGAGCGAAAGACAGGAAGAGAGCCGTTCGGAAACGTGGATGAAGTTCCATCAAGTCGATTTCTATGGAAGCTCGGCCGAAATGACAAATCGATCTGGAAGGCAATAAGCTGACAAAATGGCCGGGCAATCAGGCTCACCGCGGGAGATGCCACTTGGAGAATCGTGTTCGCGCGCCACCTTTTCTCCCATATCTGTCTTTGTGTATCCTACGCACACGCGGCAGAGACGGCGGCAGAGGCGGCGGCAGAGGCGGCGGCTCGTTCCCCGCTGGCCTTTTCTTCTTCTCTATCCGCGTTTTTTCTCTTTCCGAGGGGCTTGATCGCTTTTTTTTTTGTCTCGTTTCTGCGCGCGGGTCAGCGAGCTCCGCCGGGGCTTTTTGCGGTCGCCGCGAGCGGATCTTATTGTGCTTCGCCTAATTAGGTGCGCCCAGGCGGTGGCGAAGACCCTCGAAGGTGGGGAAAATGCGGGGGAAATTTTCGTTTCCATCGCATCGACTCATCGCGTCTCCGGGGCAATCTCGTTGGCCGGAAAATTTTTCATTCCGTGCGGTTTCGAGTGGAGCAAAGCGAGAATCCGGCGATACGAGCAATTTCAGCCGGAAGCCGCGCGCTGCCTCTCCCTTTCATCCCGCGAGCGCGACTCTCTGATCTCTTTCCGAGCAACAGGCTTTCAGAGCGCGATCTGCTCCTTTTGCAGGCGACGCCAGCGCGCCCGCCTGTCTCTCCCGATCGCCCTCTCGATTTTTCATCTCGTGACTTTGTGCAACAGCGCCGGAGCTCCGAAGTCGCCCGATGATGGCTCAGGGCTCCGCCGCCGCCGCCGCCGCCGCCGCCGATGCGTCAATCGGAGGGAGAGAGCAACCACCGATCGCGCCGTCACGAGGAGGAAAAGTACCGCCCGCGGGAGCCGATTCATTTCGTTGATTAAAATGCGGGGGCAGAGGGCTGAGGCTCCGGCAAAGCAAGAGTGCAGCGGCCTCATCCCCCCTGTCTGCAGCCTTTTTTCGCTGGACGGGTGAGCGCGTTATCGCGAGATATTAATTAACGGAGTGCGCCCGCACTTTTTCACGCGAGACGGCGCGAGAGCGGAAATACTGCGGTAACGCTTTTGAAGTTGGCGCTCTTTGACGCGTTCGATGAATCGGAAGGAAAATATGTGTATACAAGAATTTCGCTGATTAGAATAATCCGACAGCTACTCTAACGGAAAGGTTTTCGCGTCACGTTCAGTCGATTCTCGTTACGGAAAAACTGTTCTCTCCGTCGATAATTAAATTTTCATTAGCACTTTGGCCCAGAATCAAGTCGATATTGGCTCGGCTGTATCGACGAGGCAGAGAGAATAAACGTTATCACACGGCCGATGCAGCGCACGCCTTCTAATGTCTATAAACCCTCGGAAAATGTTTGCGCGGATGATCTCGAAAATCTCGATGAAAAACAACGCGACGCTTCTGAGCGGTAAATTGATGCAGCGAGGAAAATTCGAAAATCAACTCTCGCGCGCCGTTAATCATCGCAGCGTGCGTCAGACGATATTGGCCTGAGAGAATTCTTGAACAGCAAACTCGCATCAGCCGAGAGAGCTGCTGCTGCTGCTGCTGCTGCCTCCGACGCTGCATTCCTAACATCGTCGAATTATTTATCACGCATATCCGAAGCGCGTTCTAATTAATAAAATTAATTAATCAAAAGGCGCGCGAGCGCAGCCGAAGCAGCTCTCGCACTAATTTCATCGCGTTCGCTCGCGAGGCGCTCGGGCTTCAGCAGCCTTATATATAATTTCGCCAAATCCTCTTTAATCAAGCTCCCCGATAATGAGGGGGGCAACAGTGACAAAGCGCTCCGATATTTACTCATTTTTTCACGAGGAGTGAATATTCCAGCCTCGATCGCGTGGTCTCAGTTTTCCTGCAGCTATATCGGCGCGCGCATCTAATGTCCTCGCGAGGAAGGGACGGATGGCCCTCTGACGTTATCGTCGCCGGTCTGTCCGTCCGGCCTCTGCTTTATATAATCTTCGAGGATGGAAAAGTGTCTGGATCATCCTTCTTTCGCCTCTCTCGCTGCTAGCGTATTCCGCGCAGTATCTCTTTACCCCGCGCGCGATTATCTCCGCTACTCCCGCGCGCCTTTTTGTCTCTCCCGTTTCCTTTTGTTCGCGCGGCTACGCCGGGCGCTTCTCTCCGGCTCAGCTCAGCTCTGTGTGAGTGTGTATCTCGGTCGTCGTTACGGAGATGAAAAAACGAATGCAGCAGCAGCAGCAGCAGCAGCAGCAGAAGTCCATTGAAGTAATGGCGGCGGTCACAGGTGACGGAGCGCTTCCCCGGCTGATAAGTATTTCGTTGCTGCGAGTAATTGATCGTTTCGGGCAGGAGGGCTATTCGTTTTATCGAGAACTCGGTGGATTATGGATCGGGACTCTTTGTATACCGCTTTTTTCAACCTCTCGGCGAACCAGGTAAGGAATACGTTGAGCGATAACGGATACGCGAGATGCTACGATTCGCGTTGTGCAACAGAATAAGACGGAAAGTTCGAAGAAATCGAGTCGCGGATCTCAGGTGGCGAGCGATAAATGGTTCAATTACGCTGCACGCATCTCTCACCTCCGTGCTTCGTAGCCCTTACACCCATTATCGCTCGCTCCTCACTTGCGCAATTCAGCCTCGGACTCGTAATACCGGTTGGCATAACCTCCGGAGATGGAGCTGCGCACTACGGACGAGACTAACGCAGCGCAGGATGGCTGCGACACTCGCGCGAGTCAAAACCGCGAGCAGCGCGTTATTAGTTAAATAACAGGCGGTGCGGGTGACGCAGTCGTTGCCACGCCGAGAACGACTAGACGCCGCGGGCCCACTGGGAGGGGGTCTGGTATTCGATAATTACACGAGGCGCAAGACGTGGATTCCGATTACGCGCGATGCAGCGGACAAGAGAGCAGGAGCGAGGGCCGAGCAGGATTTATGCGGAGATGGGCGAATTGATGGGCTCCGGGAATGGGGCAGCGTTTAGTGCCGCGGACCGTATATGCAGATTGTGTAACCGAGCTACACGTGTAGAACACGATGCGCCTGCATTGCAATATTGCAAATAAAAGACTCCGATATGCCTTTATCGGAAGACGGCGCGCGCTTTTATCGACCGCGCGAGAGCTGCAACGAAATTTCAATGACGTTAATCACGCCGGACAAGTGGGCGGAACGCGCTGTAATTACTGAAAAAAAAAAAATACATGTCGGCCCTCCGGGGATTCGGTAAACATAAAATAGAGAATGCGCCGAGTAATTAATCTCTTGTTTCACACCTGCGGCCTGAAAAAAAAAGCAAAGCCGAAGACTATTTTCGATCCCGCCAGCGGCAGCGCTACCGCCTAAATAAAGTAATTAATTTTAACAATCAACTTCGCATCCGCGCAAAAACCCATCAAATCCCGAGCCAATCTCCGGGTTTCGAAACGCACAGAGGACCCGCGACACGCACACCTCCTACCGAACCCTTTTTAATTTCGTTCCGGCCGCGCGACCTTTTGTTTTGACTTGCAAAAACACGCGGAACGCCTCGAGCCGTATACCTACTTCTCATCTCGAGAGAGAGAGAGAGAGAGAGAGAGCGACCCTTTTTCAAAACAGCGGCCGGCGAGCAAAAAAAGAGAAAAAAAGAGAAAAAAGCGAGCGGAGCCGAGTTGGCCTCCTACGAAAAATTCGTGTCAAGGCTGACGAGGGGGTGTGGATGACTCGGCCGCGTGCAAAATGCTCGCCTTTGACTGCAGCGAAGAATGCCGGGAGGCGGTCTATTTCTTGTGTACCTGCGCGCGCGAGCAGAGAGACAGTGGGAATACAGTCTACAGTCCCGCCGGAGACGCAAGGTGCGGTAGCACGCTGGGGAATCTCTCTCTCGCGCGCGCGCCCAAAGCTTTTTTGGCACACGTCGTTGTCTTCGTCGACAATGGAACGACCGCTCCGAAGATAGACAAGTTGTCTGCGCGCTCCGAAGCCTTTTTGCCGTCGAAAAACGATGCCCCTCATATTTATAGCTCCGCCGAGAGCAGTATAGAGTGAGAGCTGACGGATGAGGTTTTTCGAATAATTCAATTTGCATTTTTAATGGAAAAAACGCCGGCGCTCGCAACAAAATACAAAGCGCAACAATTTAATCGCGCGCAGCTCGAGCGTAAAGTACGCCCATCAGGTGGATGCATAAATATCAGGAGTTACGCCGGGCGGGCTCAGCTTTATACGCAGTTTCCCGCAATAAAAATCAAATTACAATTTCCTTAACCCATTCGCTTTGCATCCTTTCAATTTAGTCGTGCCTTTCCTCAAACAAGACTGACAAGAAACAGAGGCAATTTCGCCGGCAAAAAACAATAGAACGCAGAGCTCTCCGCGTGTAATTAGACCAGGAAGCGCATATCGCGGGCGATATTTCAAAGCACACCGCTGCTCTCGCGATTAGTTTGATCGTCGTGATTAGCCGCTGATTAAATAGTTCATGCTGATGCGGCTAAAAGGAGCAGGAAAATAATCGCTTATTCGAAAGATTCGTCGGATCCGGCAGGAGCTTCGGAATCCGGCTCGCGAACTCGTTGAAGGTGTCGAGAGGACCGGAATTCCGTGATAAATTGCAGTACCGCGGGCGGATTATCGGCTCGGGCCGCGCCGCGCGCGCGGTCACGCACGAGGGCCTCTTTCTCTCGCGCTCCGCAGATGGAAAATTAAAATGCGCGTCGAGATAGCGATCGACGCGCTGTGTTCCGCTGCGTTAGCTCGCCGCCGCTTATTCTTTACGATTATGCCAGCGAGTCGCGGCCGGGAGAGTTGAGAGAGAGAGAAAGAGAATCGGAGGCGTTAGTAAAGTATCATTAGAACGGCACGAGAGTCGGCTTTAAAATTTAATCTCGCCGCGTCGTAAATATTAAGTTATCCGCGCCAGCGTTTTCCCTCTCCTCCCTCCGACTTTTTTCGCCGAACGTCGCCGGATTTTATTGGGCACGCGTTTTACAGTTTCGCTCGGGGCGGCTTCGATGCTCGCTCCGATGCCGCCGCCGTCGTCGTCGTGCGATTCGGCGGCGCGTGCAAAGTAAATGAAAAGAGAAGACGCTTTTACGGGCGATATAATAACTTTATGTTTGCTTAATGCTGCTTTATTGATCATTCGGGCATCGGGGTAATTCGTTGTTATTTATCAGCGTGCGGAGGCGCCCAGCGGCAGATGTGGTTTTTTCGCGATGGTTTTATGCTCGCGCGTCGAGGCGAGGAATTAATTTCGAGCTGCAACGTTCGCAGGAGGTGCTTAGCCATAACGCACCTTTTATCGATACCCATCCCTATTTGGTTAGGCTGATCCGCTGATTTACACTCGTGTTATGCGCGGTCATTCTTTCTATGAATTTATTAATCTCAATCGTCTTCGCCTTTTTCGCAGCTGCTCTATATTCCAAGTTCATGTATTTAAGATTTTAACAATTAGCAAAGGTTTTGTTATCTTTCGAATCGGATTTTAAACTCAAACCAAGTTTGATACTCAAATTACCAAGACAATTACATAATTGTATGTATATAAAGTCTTCAAAGATGTGCGTCGTTTATTTTCCTACGTCTGCCCAAAGTTTCCGGCGAGAGCTTCTACTGAAGTGTCTCGGCAACTTTATTTAATCTTCTCCTAGCAGTCAATTTATTCATTCGTCCTTTGTGGTTTTTCGACGCTCTTCTCTCTTTTTACCTAAAATTTTATGATTTAATTTCCTAAAGCGCAGCCGGAAGCGTATCTCGTTAAAGATTAAGTAATTAGAATGAATTATATATTTCATTATATAAGTGGATTATTTTATTATGAATATTAAAATTTTGATGAAGCGACATAGAACAATGCTTGATTTTGATTTTATGAAATCGACGCGATTCCGATTAGAGCTGCCTGGCAACGATCGTTTTCGGCCAAAGCACGCTGCGAGTGGTCCGGGCTTTTCGTCGAAATGCCTCGAATCGGAGATTAATATTCCGCATTCGGTGTACAACTGATTATGCAAAGCGATATTATATGGAAATTGTTACAATTCGATAAACAAATGTAGCCGATGTTGTTATCGTTTATTGGTAATTATTGATAATTAATGCGATTATTCAGTCCCTGTTATAATGCAACGAAGCAGTCGCAGGTCGCAATGCACAAACATACGCACTTCTGGAGTGAGTCCATCGATCCAGGCCGGAGCCAACAGATGGAGCCACTGGTACCGTATAGAGTATGGTACCGACTAGCGGACGTCAGAAAATACGCGCACACGCGGCTTCACAGATCAGCGCTTTCATTAATACCCAGTATTAATTTTACTTATCGTCCTCGTTATCGCGTGCACAAGTCTGCGACGCGAATCCGACTTCCGTCGTATCAGCAGCTGCGTATCGGATCTCGCGCGCGAGAAAAAGGGACATCCACGGCGGCAGGGATCGGCCGCGAGCGACATTCCCGGGCGCAGTTTTCCATCCGCAGCAGATGCATCTGAGGAAATGACATTCGCAGCGCGCTGACTCGATAAGCTGCTGCTGCTGCTGCTGCTGGGCCGGCTATTAAATCGTCGATCCGCGACGGGTTCTTGATAAGGTCGTTATATGCAGGCCTGCCTGCTCGGGTATAGTACGTGTATGTAGGCACGACGAGCGCTTGTATGATGGTAGTTAGGCGCGCGCGCTCGAGAGAGAAATGATACTTTGTGACATTGAAATGTGTAACGAGTCCGCGAGCCGCACCGCCGAGTAGTTTGAGTTACGCGGCGCGATGAATGGCTCGGAGAGAACCTGTTGCGAATATCGTCGCGCCTTTTTTCGCAAAGGAGGTGGAGTGACGGCCTGTGTAGTATGGATCGCGGCGATTTTTCACACGTCCATACATGTGATCGCGCCTCTCGGTATTTAAATGATGCCTTATGCTAATGAAAATATCACGTTTCTTTGCTTTTGTTGATTGTGGATTCGCAACGGAGGTGGAGAAATTACTCGATAAATCACTCGAAATTATGAGAAAAATTGAATTAATCACTTCGATGCGTTTTAATGAAATTCGTCTTAGACAAATGACCGATATCCTTTTACTGATACTCTGAATAAATCTAAATAGAATTAGTCACATCGACGATCGCTGGATCGAAGCACTCGAAAAAAAAAACCGCGAAACATCTCTGCGCAATAAACGCGAGCGTTTCAGCCTCGGTTTATCCGGAAAAATCCTCGTAGCGGTGGAATACACAGGCGCGTATGGGAAAAGGGATAGAGAAATTCACGGGCAAGCAAATCGATTACGGTACACATATCGACACAATCCCGCAAGGCGTCGAGCACAATGGTATCGGCAGCAGCATCCCGCTATATCCCGGCTCTGCATATATCGCATCTGTAGCTGACTCTCTTTCTCTCCCGCGGCGGCGGCGGCGTCTTCTTATTCTTTTCCGCCGAGCAAATCCAGTGCTCCGAGGCGCGCGAACGCGGAAATTCAAATCAGGCTCGTTGGCAACGCCTCGTTGCCTTCGAGCGCAGCCTTCTCTCGCGCCCCCTCGCCCGCTGCAGCAGATATAGGTATGCTCACCGACGCGCTCCAACAATCGAAAACTATAAATAATAATTAAAGCTCGCATGGCGAGAAGCGGCCGAGACGACGCGGCGCAGGAAGAGAGCGGAGGGACAGACTGAAAGGAGGAGGAGGAGTACGCCTAACTAGTGTATGTACATAGGCCGAGATGCACAAGTTATGGGCTTTTGAGTTACGGCCTGACTCTTCTTTGTTGTTCGTATTTTACGATAACGAGATGGACGGGCTTGTTGCGGGCGATTCTTTCTTTCGGGCAGCTTCTTTCTCGACTCGCTGCGAGATTGGTGGTCTCAGAAGCACGGCTTGATAACCGCCGGGAAAAAATTCAAAGGCGTTCGACGTTAGCTCGAGTGATTTGAAGGCACTCCAATTTTATGGAGCATGCGGAGCTGGTAATAAATACGCCAGCGCTGGTAATCGAAAACTATTTTGCATGATCGATACGTAAAAAATCATTCAACCGATCGACCGACGTCCGTGTAACGACGGAGAGCGAAAACGACAAATTAACGGCGTGCGACAGAGGCTCGTGCGCGGCAAAAGAGCGAGGGACACAGCGGAAGAGAGAAAGTCGCGTTTAAACGAAGATGAGCATCATCGCGCTCGCGACAAAGTGAGCCGCCGGGAGTGAAGTTGAAAGAGCGCAAAAGATGAAAAAGATCGAGTAGCCTTTTTACATGATTTGCTCGGGATAAAGCGGGAGCGAAACGTTTGCTTTAATTTAATTAGTCCTGTCTCTTCAGAAGCGCAGCCGTATCCTCCTCGCTATTTTATGCCTCTGTGCGAGCTTATTTTGTTCAATTGAAAACGCACTCGTTTTTCTCTCGCTGCGAACTTTGATCTAATAGAGTCTCGTTTCCCGACAGCGGGGCAAACAGCGAAAGTTCAATGTGCCGTCTCCGATTGAAAATTCATCGCGCAATTAGCGGCTCGTTTCATTCACGGAGCGCTGCATCGACGATGGGCCGACGATCGATACACACAACGGATAAAGACATAAATTATCCTCGCACGTCAGAGCGCGCGACCTCTAAAAACTTTTCTCGAGCCGTAGGAAAATATTTACCGAGCTACTCGAAGGTCAAAGCAGTCGTGTTTATCAAGGGTAGCCCCAAAGCCGAGCTTTCTTCGCAGTGACGCGGGCGCACCGGATCGATGACTTATTACACGATCGCCCCACCTCGGGATCGGCGTTAGCACGCGTACGCGGCTGCAGCACGCGCACCTCGGACAATGCTCTCCGGCGTTGACAATGGGAAAAGTCAGCCTTTCCGGATTTCCCGCCCATGTATATATAAATATAATGCTCGCACAGCTCAGCTCCGGCCTATACGTATATGAAAACTACGACTACTCTCTGCGATCTTCGGATTATCATTCGGTCTTCTCCAACTGCTAAAAAGTCCGGAGGCGGCTATGTGTAACGGGGCGCAGCATACACATAACGCAGCAGCCGTGCCATTAATCTTGCTTTCCCGATTTATCCTCGGGAGGCGCGCGGAGGCACGAGCCTGCAGCCTGCGGTTTGGATTCTTTATAGCTTTTCATTATGTAGTCGTGGCAGGAGAGTGAGAGAGAAAGAGAGAAAGAGAGCGGGGAGTGTTGTAGGCAGCTGCTGCTGGCTGCTGGCTGCTACCGTTCTTGGATGCCGAGGATAAAAAGACATCACGCACCCCTGCGCGAACAAGCGGAGAAAGAGCGAACGTGATTTTGGGGAGAACTCGGGCCGTATAAGCGTGTATAAGCACTATGCTTTGCTCCACGGACTTTTGGAGTTCTGACGATGATGACTTCAGAAGCGAGTACACGCGCGCGCGCTAGCCTTTTTTTCGGCAGCGATCGATGCTGGAGATCCAAGTAAAAGATGCCAAATATTTTTCTCGCCTCGTTCAATCTGATTTTCTGCGGGGAGAAGGCGAAGCGCGCGCGAAGTGTAATTTTATTAGCAGATGCAAATCACAGAGGCGTATCGAGTAACAGGTCTGTCGTGTATTTGCGAACAAGAGCAAAAGGCCGCAGCTCCCATTAAAAGCAGCAATATGCATTCCCGGTAATTGGAAAACTTGGCAAAGATCTCGTATTTTAGCCGGTCGCTTTGCTCTTGCGCGTCGCATAGCCATTCCGCCCGAGGTAGTACAGCATAATATTTCTTTTCAATCCGGGAGCCATCTCAGCGCAGCGCTGCGCGTCAAACCGCGTGCGCCGCGCCTCCGTGTGTATTAGCTTCCAATCTCGTAATGAGAGTGGGCGACATCTATTAACCGGCCAACGACCGGTTTTTCCTGTGTGCTCGCGCTCGCGTTTAATAAGCCGTTGCTGTGTGCGGCGCGCCGAGCGAAGAGAGAACCGTTGCCGCAGCTCGACTGCCTAGATAAGCATCTGATAAATATCTCTCGCTTTTTTTCTCCCTTTTACATTTTTTAATTACAGTGATATTAATCGCCCCGCGTATACGTAATTACATGTAGATTATTGTATTTCCTTGAGAAAATTAAGAGTCGCCGGAATTATTACATCAACTCGATACCGTCATTTCGTGCGTTAGCTTCGTGCAAGCTCGTGTCGGATCGAATTTTTCGAAATCGAGACACGGATTGTCTGAAAAAAGTTGTATAGTAATTACGCTATCTCCGCTACTTATCTTCGTCGTCGTCCTCTCCGACACGAGTTTCCGCTGAAAAAAACGCCCTCTGCTACACACAAACAATTCGTGCGCGTTACGTTTTCAAAAAGTGATAGAGCAATCATGTCAGCGCTTCATTTCACGCTCGACTGCGAGATATTTTTTTCGGCCCGCAATCAAGACGATAGCACGACAATTTATCGTCCTTTTCCCAAAAACATTTGTATAAATCATTACTCATATCTGCCGAGCTCCGTGTACAAGCGTACTAGTGTACGAGGCATAAATCTCGAGCTCTTCGGTTACGGTAAACGCGATAATCCCGAGTCCGAGCAATGAAGATGTCGTCGCCGAAAAAACAAACGCCCAAGGGCCCCAAGACGCCGCACAGCATAATATTATAATACAGAGGCCGCGCGTTAACAAGCGAGAAGCGGCGGCGCATATCCATTTCCAAGTTCGGAACGGAGGGTCGTGCGGGCTAGCTATCATAGACACGGGCACTGCCGGGCTACACGTCCAAAGTCTACACGCTCGCACGTTCTCCGGCTGCTCCCGCGCGTGTTCGGGGCTGCCGCGGGCACAGAAGCATGTCGGCCGAGCCCCGTCGAGCGTAAAAGAGAGGGTCGTCGTCGCCGTCGTCGTCGGAGCTAGCGCCCGGGCTTTTTCTCCGTCTCTCGGCGCTGCGTGTTTCCCGGCTTTCATGGAGATGAGACATACCGAACGAGCGAACCTTTTGAAGCCCCGTACACGAGCGCTCCTCGCCCGAGGGCCAAAGTGTATCCTGATGATTGTCGTTTATTGTTCGCGATTCTCTTATTTGCTTTGCTCGCGATTCGAATGTCTACTACGCATGCGTCATTCGTTTGTAACCACGTTATTAAAGTCCTATACTATCCTGTCTGTCCCGATCGGAACTGTTCGAAGTGTTATTTAGAAAAATCAACTAATCCAGCCCAAAAATAGTAAAATGCCGGGCAGCCAGTACAGCAGTCGGTCCAATTTAAATTTCAATCCCCGCAATTTGTGGACGCTCTAGCTCGAATATAAGGTCGGCGCGCTGCAACGACAGCACATCCATTGAGCGCGTCGCGGAAAAGAGAGCCACTCGAAAGCTATATGTATACGGCGGCGCTGAATTAGCCGAAGCTTGCAGAAAACTACCGTCAAAGCAAAAAGCCATAGTCGTCGTCGTCGCAATTTCTCGAGGAGAGGCGGGGGAGGCGGGATTCGACGCGCTCCGAATTTCTCAGATTTCCCAGATACATCCCCCCTCCCCCCTGCTTCGTCTGATGGTCGGTGGCGTGCGCGAGCTACCGCGGCGGCTTCCTGATGCTCTCGGTGGCCGATCGCTGGACCGCAGCTGCAGCCTGCTCGCGCTCTTATCTGTCGCCCGGGTGTGGTGTGGTGGACTTGCTCGCTCCCGAGGTATATCAATTGGCCGCCTCATAAATCAGCGCCCGGGCGTATAACGACGACGACGACGACGGCGGCGGCGGCGGCGGAGCGGCACTGCTCTCGAGGCCGCGTTCGGTCGTTGTACTCTTTGCGTCCCTCTCCCTCTCGTTGCTGCATTCCTCTCTTTCGCTCGCTCGCTTCTTGGTGACGAGAAGGCGAGCAGCTCTCTCGCTCGCCTATACATATTAGATGCTGCGTATGGCTGTTATAGAGCCGGTGGCGGCCCGTAGTTCCATTATTATTATCGTTCGAGGATATCTGGCGCGCATAATAACGAGAGCAGCACGAGCAGCGCCGCGAGAGCTACACTATATATGTATGCGGGCCGCTGCGCGAGATCGCTCGTGGGATCAATTATTACTCATAGGTAGTTAAATTTTCACTCCTGCAGGCCCTATACTCATCCTTCCCTATTTTAACTTTTGACGCTCGATAACGCGAGCTCGGCTTCTGCCACCTCTTTTTTTCCTCCACGGCGATACGAAGTAAATAATAAAGCGAGCGCACGGCGGAGAGGTGTACGACAAAGACGATAAGCAAATTGTTTTACCAAGAGCTGCCGGCGCTGCTGCTGTACTTCGTGAGCTTCTTATTTTTAGAGCGCTAGGCACAGCGATAACCTCTTTTTTACTAATGATTTTCTGATTTTCTGTTTTTAATGCGGATTTTATCGCGAAACACGCTCTGGGCGCGATTAACCGGAGCAGTGCGCTGGAGCGAAAAACTTATTTATTCAGCGAAAAATTCACTAACCCAGTTTGAATATTATTTTTCACATCGGCGTTTCTGTTAGTTTATACGAAAAGTTCCCCGAATTGCCGATGATTAAAAAGAAAAGCGGTCCGCGGTCTTTTTGCAAGCGGAATAAGAAGCACAAAAACTTTTATACACTTACACGCATGCTACAATGCAGCAGGGCGTGAGAGACGCCACATCGTCGCGCCGCGGTAGGCCGCAAACGAAGAAAAGGGTCCTAATGCCCTTGGCCCAAGATCGGCCATCGATAGGGAGTAGTCCCTCGCGAGATACCGGCCCGATAAGCCCTTTTAACCTAAACAGCCTCGCTCCGCCATCGGCAGCCGAATTCTGGACCGACGCGAGCGAGGCGAGCGCGTGCCGTACAATCCGCTTGGAAAGTTTCGCCGCAGCAGCGAGTCGAAAGCTGAAAAATTGAAGAAAGTCGGAATTGCGCTTTAAAAATGAATTTCTCGCGGCCTTGAGGAGGCCAATCACCTGTACGGTTAATGCGATTCCTCGGAGCGGAAAAAGAATAAGACGCAAGGATAATACCGCCCGTGTGTGTGTGTGCGCGCGGAAGAGAAAAGAGAGGAACCACTGGGCGTATTTAATCCGGCCAAGTCCCTGTGCAGAGCCGAAGGGTATGGGTATATACGAGTAAAGAGAAGACGGAGAAGGTTTGTCTCGTTTGTGCGCACGAGAGGATTTTCGTGCGCGGCCGCGCGCGCGGAAGAGACTTTCAGCCTGTTTATCTTTCATTGGCGATGCCAGTGCTGTCCCGGAAAAAGATATAAGAGATGCGCGCCTTATCGGATGATACGACGACGAGGACGACGAGCTTTGAGCCGCTCCCTCGCAATCCCTTTCTTATTCTTATTCGCCGCGCGCGCGCGCGGGTTGGGCCAGACTCCGTATTTGAATTGGGAATCGAATTATTCTGAATTATAAATTTATTGTAGCTCCGCGATCGAGATCGGGCCGCATTACTCATGCGTCATTTGCGAATTGTATTAATAATTCAAGGGCACTCGGCTAGACTTTTTCTTCCCTTTGACGGCTGATCGTCCGTGAAAGCGTTAGGGGGCTCGAATCGACATTCGACTGTCTCTCGCATGCGAATGTGTTTTCTGCGCGACTCGAGTGAGTCGAGAGGATCGATCCAAAAAGACGCTCGCTCGAGTCCATTGGAAAAAATACACAAAGAACGGGCGAAAATCGCGCACGGCGCACTTGATCCTCTCCCACGGATACGCTCGACATTCGTATACGGCTTAGAGCGGCGACTACTCTGCCGTCTCTGTATCGAGCCGACATCTCCGCTCGACGTCCTCGTCGGCGTCGCTCGCATTATGTCCGGTCGTAGCGGCGTATCTCGGCCCCTCGATCCTCTATAGGAACGAAGTAGACTACGGGTCGGTATCGGGCGGGCGCATCTGCCTCGTGTGCGTGCAGCAGCCGAAAAAGCCCTCCGGGCTCGCCGTGCATAGCTATACCTATACATAAACTCGTACCCGCAATATCGCGAAAGCATCGGGTGTGATTTTACCGAGAAAATCGTTGCATCGACGATAAGTTTGTTCACGACGTCCATTCCAATTTGAAAGAATCGCGCGCGAAGCTCAAAAGAGAGCCGTTTCAATTAATTTGCATTTCGAAATTGGCTTCCGTGCCTCAAGGTGTTCTCAAACCTTTCATCTCCTCGTCGCTTCGTCTCATTCGCGTAATTAAACGTGCGTAGGCATACGCGAGCAGTCCGTTTCGCGCAGCACACGTGTTTGAGAGAGCAAAGAGAAGGTAGATAGAACGAGATTCGCCACGTTTGAAGAGACTCGTTGTGTAATAAAAGACAGCGCCGCTGCACGACAAAGAGCTTTACCGTTGGCTTTCATTATGTACTTCTGGATAATCTTTCGGGCAGCAACTGCACGCGCGGCGCGGAAAAATAACGAACTTCTTTCTACCCCTTTTGTTTCTACGTTACACTGACTTTTTCTCGTCGGGCCGCGAGCTCTGTTTAAATTTTTAATTATAATAGCACGGTGATCCTTCCCTGCTTCTCGCTGCAAATTGAATGAGTAATGCTCGTCCAATTTTTTTGCGCTCGCCTACTTTTCAACCGGGGGGCAGCTCGGTGACAGAGCCAAAGGCGGAGATGAAAAAGTGCAACTACGCGCGCAAGTTACACATCTGCGCTAAAAGCAAGCACACGACGAAACGGCATATTATAGCGCGCGCATCGGCGAACAAAAAGCATAATTTTTTGTGTAAAATACAGGAGAGAGATGGGGAGAGGGAGTCGGTCGCGGTCCCTAAAAAAGTATCAGTTTCAAAACCCGGGCAACGTCCTCGAAAGGGATGCCGGCGTAGAAACAGAGCTCGACGACGATCGTTTTTGCCAAAACGCCGCCGCAAGCCAGTGCGCGTACAAGTAAAGGAAAAGCAGCCCCTGCTCCGCGACGACAACTCCGCTGCGTGTATATAGCCGTATTACGCACACGCATGGGAGTGAGCGCAAGACGGAGACGAAGGAGGCTCGAGGGTCCTCGAAAGAATGTCAACCGTAGGCCGTAGCGCGCATGAAAGACAGAGGAGAAGCAGGTCTGTTGAACTTCCTGCCCTTTCCTCTGCCGCTCCGCAGCGAGATTCGTCTCTTCATTCATGAGGTCTTTGCGGCGTAGCAGCGCCGGATCCCATAGGTACGGATCACGTACGCTGGGCGAAAAAGAGCCGAATCGATGTCGTCGTAATTCGTGCACGGCACGGGGGAAGGGCGCCTGAATAGAGAGACAAACCGGTATTCATCGGCTTCGTTCTTTTTGCCCGCAGTGCAGCCCATACCGCGGTTCGATTGCTGCTGCTGCTGCTGCTGCAGGAGCGATCAAGATTTCTGTCAAACGGCGTGACTGCTAAATCCGGTGCCGCCGCCGCGATTGATATTACGATCCTTTTTTCCGGCCGCCACCGTGTCGGGGGACCACGGAGGTCCCAGAAAACGCGCCGATCGGAAAGCAAAAAAATCTCTCGCTTCCGGCTTTCAGGATTGTTCTCTATCCCTCTCGATGCAACGTTTCCGCGGCCGGGCTATAGATGAGTTTTATTTTTCAAAGGCGATGCGTCAATTTATTGAGCGTTGACTTTTTTTTTCGTCTGGCATTCGGTCTTTGTATTTTTTGATGAAATTCGCCGCTGTGTTTTTTCAAGAGCGTGATGCGGGTGCACGCATTCACAGAACGCGATTTGCGAATCAAATACACGAAGATAAAAAAGAACACGTTTTTCATTCACACACGAACCATCAGGTGAAAAATAAAACTCGCGTTTCTCAATTGATTTCCGCTCGCGTTAATTATCGTTTATCGCACTGTAAAAATTTATTTCTCTTCAGATCTGTATTCTGTACAGATCTGCACTTTCCCCCCGCTGATGCATGGCCCGGTTATCCCGCGTAACTTTTGCTCTGGAAACTTCAGAATAATTCAGCCGAAGCTCAGCACTGACAACTGACTGGCGCTTGTTGCCGTATTCGTGAAAATTTGATGAGCGAAAAGTCCTCTCTCGAACAATGGTGCAGAAGCCGACCGCTGTACGACTGCAGCCGGCTATTTGGTTTCGGCGAAATCCACTGTATGCAGACTTGCGATGCAAGGACGACTCGTTCACGGCGCTGGCCTAAATTTTTCGTGTGGGGTGTTTTAATCATTGATGCGTTCTCGCGGCGTTTGAAAAATCGATGTAGAAAATGCACTCGTAGTTCGAGCCGACCATAATCCGCAGGACTTTCTTTTTGTCGAAAGCTAAGTGCGTGCGGTTCCGCGTAGCTCGCAATAAATTGCGTGGATTACTCGCGCCCCTTTCTCTTCATTATCGTCATTATCCTCGGGGAGCGCTAGAATGCCTTCCACGCAAAAATTGCGTACATGTATACTCGCTCGGTTAATTCATAATTCTCTCGAGTAGCTGTGTGCGGAAGTAGTTCCGGCAGGAAGGCGAAAATCCCAGCCGTGCGTCTCAATTAAAAACGCGCAAACTGCCGCAATCGAGCGCGGCCAGGATCATTACTTTGCGCAATAAATATCGCTGCTCGGCTCTCGCGCATAAATTAGGCAATCTCGAAAAACGCAAGCGCGCTGGTAATAACCCGACGCGTAGAGCCGGCGCGTCGAGTGTCTTTCTCTCGAGCGCATCGCGAGGCGCGGGAAATAATAAAGAGCGCCAGCAGACGCGCAGCGAGAATGAGCACCCATTGTTGTTTCCCGAGTCCCTCTCTCGAGTGCGCAGCAGCCGCGGGTTCTCTCTTCGAGAAGACTGACTGAGATTGGCGCAGCACGCACGGTAGGACGGGAGGAAGGTATACGCAAAGGCAGATCCGCGATATCCCGCGAGCGGCGTTCTCAGGAACGTCCTTCCGATTTCTCGCGACGACGAGGCGGCGACACACAACAAGCGGCTCCCGCGACGTCAGCTACGTGCCTACTCCCTCGCGACTCTGCTCCCCTTCTGCTGCCTCTCTCCGCGCGCGCGGGCTTCTGCATCGGTGCGTGCGAGCCTCGCGGAACCTTTGAGGCGGCGGCAGCAGCAGGAATATCATTCTCTCTCGCCGCGTAGTGCGCTTTACGAGTAACGTGTGTAACAGGTAGGCAAGGACACGCGCGCTCGTCGTAAAATTTCGAACTCACCGCGCAGCCGAGAAGCAATTACGGCCGAGCATTGAAAAGGGAAAATTACGGATATTGCTTCGCTGTTTGCGCTCAAATTTCCACGGACGGCAGCTAAAGATTTTTCAAGTATATCGAAGCTGCGTGCCACCTGCTCTCGCGACGGAATGCTCAAGAGAGGGAGCAGGCGACATTAGGCGGCGGCGGCGGCGCGAACTCGAGTGATTGACGTGCATATCCTCGACGCATTAGCTGCCGAACGTCGAGCGGCTTGCCATTGTTCTGCTCGCGCGCGCCGACTGAAAACAATCGCGGCCGAGCAGCGCGTTAGCGCACCAGCCGGCGTACGTGTCAGCGATCGTCCTTCGCTCCTCCTCGTCTTCTTCTTCTTCCACTTCGTCCCTGTGGGCAATTTCGATTCGCGCTGAGCCGCGAACATTCGTTCCGCCTCTGCTCTCTCTCTCTTTTCCTCGTCGTCATTGTCGTATATCCTTTAAATTCACGCCGAATCGCACGAGGCTTGCAAATCGCGCGACTCTCCCCCTTGATTCGCCGATGCTATACATTGTGTGCATCGCTGGAATTTCGATAACCGTTGCAGAGTCAAAAAGTTTAGCGAGGAAAAGTTGAAAATCACCATGAGCTTACCCGTTGAAAGAGACACGGGCATAACCCCGCGTGGCCCGGTGACCCAAATATATATAATGCACAGTTAGAGCTACTTTTCGATTCTCCTGCTGCGCGAATTTCCCGGCGCGTAACGCTACTTCAACTTGCAAATATAATTTAACGCCCGCTCTGCGCGTGTGTACACGCGCTCACACTCCAGCATTATCATGTTAACTGCAAATATGATATGTAAATTTCCACGACGAGGGCCTCGACGAATATATACACGCGTAATACTTGTTAGCCCGCGCTACGTACGGCTACAGCGGCACTCGTTGTGAGGATCGATCTCGAAAGTTCAGCGGCAGCGGAAACCGCAAGCGTGATAAAATTATAAAAGAAATCGAAGCAAGTGCCAATTTGCCATGCGCGCACACCCGTCCATCCCAGGGGAGTCGGAGTCGGAGTCAGAGCTGCGGAGCCGGAGCCGGGGAGAAATAAAGCAGCAGTTACGGCGCAGTGCACCGTATCAATTTTAAACGCAATATCGGCGCTGAGCAGAAATTCCGTCGGCCGAAAAGCGAAGCTCTGGCATTACGTCGGCGCGAGAGCTCATTCTCGGGATGCACATGCGCGCGCGCGCGCGCGAACCCGCAATTACACGCGTCTCGTGCAAGAGTATAGAGTATATAGAGAGGCGCGTAATACGCGAGAGAGGGCCTGAAACCAATAATACGCGCCGCCGTGCGTTGTCCCAGGGTGTAAAAGTGCGTCTCTCGTTTCAGACTCGTTTTATTTGCTCCTCGAGTGAGATTTCGAGGCGCTGTCGCTCCTTCGTCGCAAATCTCCTTTCTTATTATCGCGGCTCGCATTGCCGATTGCAATTTTCGCGGCGAAAAAAAACGGCTTCATGACAATCCGTCGTCGTATTTCACTGTCCGCGCGAATTGAGTTAGTCGCGCGTTTCACTTTTTAGCAGTCAAATAAAGCACCGGCGGCTTCGTTTTAAATCCTGTCAAATCGTAAAATTCAGCGGGCCTACAGTCGGCTCGTGACACTCTGGCGCAGCGGATTGTTTGGCATATTTTTTAGTTTCGGCGCCTACGGCCGCTACCGGGCTTCGAGGGCGAATGTTTTATTTCGACAGGTGCCATCGGCCGTAGTGAAATGAGCGGCGAGATGACTGATTTCGCAGGAGGTAAAAAGCATCGAGCCGCGTAATTTACGGCCGAGTGTCACGCGCGCGTCACCGAGGAAGGTCATCCGCGAGGCTGGCCGTTGAAAATTGTCCAGGGGTCAAAGGCCGAGCGGTCAAGATTCATGCGTCAAACTTTTTCATCGAATCGTGCAGGTGCAGTATTTATATCGAGCTCTCGATGGGAATACCCGGAAACGTATCATCTTGAGAAAGTCCCTCCATACGTTCAGCTCCTTCTCTCTCTCTTAGAATCGACTTTTCTACTTATCGGATATCAGTATATTGGCGGAAGTTTTCCTCGGAGACTCGGCGGCGGTGCACTGTATACAGCGCGTATAGCGTAGCGCTCCCCGCAGGGCTGCAGCAGAGTATAGATCGCGAGGAGAGAAGTGGGAGGACGGCGTACAAGTCCGGTTTACTAATAGACCCTCTTCTCGGATCGGTCGAGTGTCCGTTTTGTCTGTCTCGAGTGCTGCGGGCCGATGATACCACCGACTCGTTGCTCCCGGCCAAGCACCCTGCATTACGCATTCGCGCGTAAACAGCATCACGGAATCGAAAAGACGTTTCGGAAATCCACGCGCGAGGCGAGGAGCTGCTGTTGTATATATAGCTGCAGTGCCGGTGTATCCGGAAATCCGAGGTCTGTTTGCGCGAGTGCGCAGCCGACACGACGTCGAGCTCTCTGCTGATGAGATCGAAGATTATTGCATTTTTGCGCGAGAGTGGAAAGAGCTCGGCGCTGATGTCGCTTCGCTTCCGACTGAAGCGCAACGGGCCGCATTCCGGAGGAAATTATTTAGGTGCGTCGGCCGTGCCGTATACATATAGTACCTGTCGGCTGAAAAACTCTCGGCAAACGAAGGAACGGCAGAAAATCGTCAACGTCAAAATACTCTTCTCCCCGCGCACGTATCGATTGTTCTTCGCGGCGCGCGCATTCGAAAATCCTGAGATCGCGCGGCGTCGCTCGTCGCAAACAGAGGGGGAGCGAAGAAGCAGCGACTCGCCGCGGCTGGCACGTCGTTGTACGTGCAAAAATACGAGTGTTCCCGTCGTCTGCGCGACGTCAAGCCAAAGCAGCTCCGCACAACAGCCGAACATCCAATCGCATTTGCATCTGACGACGCCGCTGACAGACGTGAGCGCGGCCGGCGCATCGGCCTCAGGATTCCTATCGCTCAGCCTCGTTTCTTCTTCTCCTGCTTCTGCTTCTGCCTCTGCCTCTTTCCCCTCGCTCCTTCTCGCGTGTGTCGTCGCTGCTATATACCGTAAATTGCGGGAGCTTCTATTCTTTCCCTTTCGGCGCGCCGGCGCTGTACTTCCTTTCTCTCACACAGAAGCTCCCTGTTTGCTTATCTGCGCGGACCCGGGGATGTCTATGCTCTAACTCTCGGAAAATAAATCCGTCTTAATGCACTTCTCGTGTTTAATTTCTTAGACGAGCGTCTCTGCCGTTTTATTCCGTTCATCCGGAGAGCCTCTCGGCGCTGAGACGCGTGCACTGTTATTGTTTACGCGGCGATGCGCGCTAAGTGGATTTGGCTCGCTCGTTGAAAAATGCCCGCAGTCGACTCTCCATATCGCATGTAATACAGCGATTTCATTACGGCGATGTAAACTGTTCGAGCGTTACGCACTGAGGAGCATTCGCGCGGTAATTAAGCGGTATTGGAGAAAGGGGGAGGGGGTGGAAGTTCTGTATCGATTTGTCGCCATACAGCAGCAAGCCAAGACCTGTCTATAGATAACACTGAATTACCGCGAGTACGCAATTCGAACCGAATGTAGACCATATAATTGGTCGCCTTTGTGGCACTGCCAGGACGCTCCGCCGAAGGCATTATTGTCTCTGGGATAATGACTATATCAGTCGTCCATTATCGAGCTGGCTACTTGTCTCGAAGGCAGACTTGGGCCACTCGAGAACTTTGCGTCCGTCGATAAGTGGCTGCATCGATTCAAAACAAGCGCTATTTCGCTCTCGCGAATAGAGCAATAATTGTCATGGCTCCGAAAGTGCTTTACGAAAAATAGTGCACGTGTTCGGGAGAGTTGAATTCCCATTGAAATTCGGCCGACGATCGATTCATTCCGCTGTTTGCACAACGAATAAAATGACAATTCGGGTCCACACCGCAGGAGAGACATTTCGATAAGTGCGCCCTTTGTACACGAGGAGAGAGCGGAAAGGGGGACATCTAATGGAGGAAGGTCCATGAGCCTTGAATAAACAAAATTTACACATCCTCGCCGTGGCGACGTATTTATCGCCTGTCGAACTATTCTTCCCGCGCAGCCCCGTATTATATCTCTGTTTGCCCGTCTCTCGTTCCCCCGTTTCACTCCTTCAAATCCTTATTTTTTCGCCATGATCCGCCGTACAGTATAACTATACCGAGCTGGCTCAGGCAGACTGCAGCCGCGTGTCCAGGGCGACAATAGAGCGAGCCCAGAGCCGAGCGAGTATTTTCAAGGAAGGAGGAAGAAGCTCGGCTTATCCTTTCTCCATTTCTTCTCGCCCGCACGGCACCTCTCCTCCTCTTTTCGGGAGAAGAGCGCCGGCGATTTTCAAGGAGCGCGCGGCAGCGGCTTCATATAATGCCTCCGCGCGTATACCTATACGGCTATACGGGTGTAACACAGGGCACTCGAGCTCGGCTTTTCCGGGCGCGGCGGAGAAATAAAATCGCCATTGCTGTTATTTACTCAGCTTGGGATGCTGCCGCTGCAGGCGAGACTACTATAGACACTTCGTATACGAAAAGCTGATACGGAGAGCGCTGAGCGCGTGAGCCACGAAAACAGTCCCTTGTTTGCTCAGGATCTCCCAAGCGCGGCTCGTCATTCGGGAACAATTCGCGCGACAAGAGACAGGACGGAGGGAGGGGGACTGTGCAAAGTAATTTCCTGTTTACCCGTCGTATGAAGGGATTTCGCAGGGCTGTACGAAATCATCCGAGGCTAGCTGCTGACTTTATTGTTCTTATGTATATAATGCAGCGCAGAACCAACAAGTTCGATAGAGACGAGGGAGCTGCGAGGGAGACGGAAAAAAGAGCGGAGAAGGAGCGCCGAGATTGTTCCTAAGTGCTCCTGAATGGGAGTCGCGACGCTAGATCCCGTTCCTCGGGGCTTTTGTATTGTTGTATAAGAAGAAGAAGAAGAAGAAGAAGCAGCGGCGGCATTAAAAGCCTGGACAAAGCCAGCGCGATAGTTAAGACATTAAAGAAATTTTCTGCCCCCGGCAGCACAAAGACTGACACGATTCGGCGGAAAAGGGACTCGGCTAACCCTTCCGAGATGTTGACGCAAGGACTTTGCTCGTTTTTCATGTTGTTGCAGTTGTGCGGGGACCGTTTCTCCGAGGAGACATCTATTCCGTATCGAAAAGCTTCGATCATCATGCCAAAGTACCTCTCGGTTATCCAATAGCAAATTGAATCGATATCTAATTTTGTAGCGCGAGGGCAGTGTACAGTTGTTCACTCCCGACGCATTAAACTTGCAGGACACTTAAATTTACATCTTTCCCCAGAGTCCTGCTGCGCGCTCTGCGCGAGCCCGGGATCGATTCGACTTTCCTTTCATCGGCAAATTGACCTCGTATCCCCAGCGCAAGTATATATACGAGGGCGTATAAATTGATCGATCGGTAGCTCTCTCTCTCTCTGAGAGAGAGAGAGAGCAAGAGGAAAACGGAGCTGCAGTCTAACGATTTTTCGAAATTGTACTCGCACACGCGTACCCGCTGCACCGCTCGCTCTCCTCTTTCAAAGCTACAATGCGATTTGCTGTTATATACGACGAGGGAATAGGCAGTAGCAGCAGCGGCAGCAGCGGCAGCAGCAGCGTTCAATCTAAGAGGCTTTTCGCGAGGAAATTCGCGCAGCTTTTACGATTGCATCCATTGTTGCGCGAGCGCGACTGCGCGGATACACGCGGCCAGAGGATAACAAGAAAACGTTCGTTATTCCGAGAGGCTGACCCTCTTTCTCCCCGCGCCGGAATTGCCCCGGCGATGGTAATAATCGCTAATTAGATTTGCGCGCTCGCGGCATTGTGCGGCGCGAGGAAGTTCTCATTATTACCGTGGATTGCGATTCGCGAGTTAAGGATCGCCGCTCGGCGCTCTCTTCGTTTCAATTTCGTGTAAGTATGTGCCGCTCGTTAGCCATTACTCATTTATCGTTATCACGCGGCCAATCGCGCTTTGTGCCGGGCCGAGGCTCTCCCTGCAGCCGTCAGTCGCGACGAGCCTCGACGAGCGTGAATGGCGAGCAGCCAGAGATACGGGGATGCGTCCGTTAATTCGGAGAAAAGCTTCGTTTCTGCGCGATTGCTCCTCGGGAATGCCTCAGGTGCCTCGGCGCGACATTGTGCCCGGCTGACTCTGTTTTGACAGCGACGCTTGGATTCGTCCCATTTTCAAGACGCGCCCCCGGCGTGCGCGAAGGCGAACATCACGACGACAAACCCTGGCGACGACCTTTAAAAGCTCCGGCGCGTTGTCGACTGCGGGGGAAGTGGACTGGCCGCGCGTAACCTGAGAAGCGCCTCGCGAGAAACCGGAGCACCGAGATCGGGGGAGGAGATTGCGGGCGCTTTTTTTATTTGTCCTGCATTAGCGTGTTACGTTGCAGAGGGCCCGTAATAGCGGCCGGGCTTTCCGATACATCGGTCTGCTTTCGTCGCTTCGGCTGTGCAAACCGAATTGTTATCGAACGATTTGTAGCCGCGCTGCTTATACGTATAGGGTGTCGAAGTGGACGTTAATGTGCGCGGTAAACATATCGAGAGTGGCCCAATCGCGTACACGGCTCTGTTTGATCCATCAAAGTATCGGTTTTGCCCCCGCGGCGCTTGTGACGTCAAAGATCGTAGCGAGCACTCCCGCGAACAATTCGCATGATAAACTTTTATTCCCGGCCGAGAGTGTGTGCAGCGCTTTAATATTTCCGCAGCCGCGGGTGCCCATTCATTTCCTCAAAGCCAAGAGTCCACTCGAAAGTTCATTAGAGACTCGTAAAAGGCGAGCATGATGTGTGCGCCAGATAAGGCAGGAGAGAGAGAGAAAAAAATGCTTTCTTCATTCCAGCGAAACAGCGGCACAAAGTGGCGACAAACCGCCCCGGACTCGACGGAATCCATAAACGACGCCGCGCTCGCCTCGTAAAACGAGCAAGAAATACAGCTGATATTTTTCTAGGTTGAGATAAGAGAGCGGGAGATAAAAGAGAGACTCGTCGCGCTTTGCCCCGATAGCGGCGGCGGTGGCGAAGGAGTAATAAAAATCCTACTACTTTCGAGGCTGCAGCGACGAGGACGCGAGCAGAAGGACATCGTAAAACAGGAGGCAAATCAATCGATTTCGACTCGCGGAGCTGATCTCTCTTTCCGCGGCGCGGCGAGTTTAGAGCGGATGCCGCGTTCTCTCTCTCTCTCTCTCTCTCTCTCTCTCTCTCTCTGCCCGAGAAAAGACAAAGAGAAGAAGTGCTCACCGTACGGGGGAGCTCGCCGGAATAGAGATGAAGGCTGAGCAAACATTAAGTTAAAAGTGGTAGAAGGAAAAGGCAATTCGTGAGAGTCATAAAATGGCTCGGCGCGCGGCTGTTTGCCCCAGTGCTACGATGTTTGCTTTATCCTCGGCGAGTTTCACATTGCGCCCCGTCGACTCGGCGATACAGACTCTTTCTTCCTCTCTATACGTATATATAACCTCTCGGACCCTCCGGCGGATCTCCTCCGCTCCCAAAGACTGGATTATTCGGAAACGCGTCCGCCGATAACCCGTGCCCTTTTTGTCTTTTCCGCTCACTGCCGCGCACGCGCCTCGTTTTCGGCTCTTCTGGAACTATAGTATTTTTATGAGCTGCTGCGAGAGGATTTTCGTTTTTTGCCCGACCTTTTTCGGTCACCTTCGAGCAATTTTACGGTCTATTTATTTTTTTTGGAATAAATCCCTTCTGCGAAGCGCTTTTAAATTTTCAGTGCGGAGCTTTATATCGGGATTTTTTAATCGGCTAGAAAAGTCTCGCGGATTTTTATTCATGAATATTTACATCCATTTCCGCGAAAGCTGTAAAATTCATAAAATATTGTATATACCTGGGGAGTATGCAGTGCCGCATAATGAATTACACTGCCCGCAGCACAGACACAGTACGGCGTTTTTACAATTTACCCGTGGAGTACATTAATCACCAGAGGTATAAAAGGTAATCTAGGGGTAATAATAATTTTATAGCAGGATGGCATAGATCATAATAAAGGAAATCTTAATGGCATCGACGTAGGCGAGCGTAAATTTTCATCAAAACGTATCCAGCGAAAATCGTAAAAAGCCTAATGGAATTCCCGCGTATTTTCGCGGTTCTCGAAAAAAAGGGGGCGAGCCGATGTAAGGTATCATTCATCCGTAGGGTGAAGCTCGGGTGATCTCGCGGTGACAATCCTTTTGATTGCGAAAATTTCTCCTCGCTCGTAAATGCCGGCGCTCCCCTCGGATGATAATACCTCGCCAAGAAAATTTTTCCGCAGCGCCGACAAATTTAGATGTAAATGATCCATCTTGTTTTACAGTCGAACGGCGAGTCGCATTTAGCCGGCAGCGGCGTTGGCGCTTATCTATTTTACATGACGCGAGCGTGCGCGCGCGCGCTCGGCCAATGAATAGCGCGTATAAATGCAAAGGATGGTACGGTTTAATTAAAGTTCAGCGAGAGCCCGACTGCCGGGCTAGAAGGCTAGAAAGAGAGAAAGAGTGAACGGCGGCTGCGGGGGCAGGCGAGGGAAAATAAGAGCGCCAAGTTTCCGTGGCGGTGGCAGCGGCGGCGGCGGCGCGCCGGGGGTGGTAGGTGCAGGCTGTAGGGAGGAAACGACGCGAGGCAAAAGTTTCATGGCTTTTTATCGACGTCCAGAGGAAGCGAGACGTCGGCTTCGAATCAGCCTCGCCGAGCTTTCTTCGGCCGCCGCCGACGCTTGAGGGATTCGCAACATTGTTTTCCTACAAAATTAATCTTTTTTGCGCGAGTCTCGACGCTGCGCGATTTTGAAAAAAGAGCTCGCGTCGATCGGCGTAGATGAAAAGCCCGGAAAGGGCTGCAGGGACATCCGAACTTGAAAATTTAAATTCCCAATTCCGCAGAGTGTTGGTCCGGCAATTATTTACGCGGCCCTCCCCGAGCGGTTCGTTGAAAAAGACCGCTCCTCCCTGTCACGCGAGCTCGCGAGGTGCATCGAGCGTGCACTGCAGCATTCCAGCGCGCGTGTATTCACTATATACATATAGTAAATTCGGGGGCGCGACCTTTTATATTCGTCGCGCTGCACAGTTTTTCGGCTGACTGAATTCGCTCTCGCTGCTGCACGGATGCTCGTTATTGGCCCGTGCATGCATATAGCTATACCTGTGTGCCCGTAATAAGCGTGCCACGTCGAAAAGCCAAATATTTTCCCTGGCGCTCCCTGCAGCGAGATTCCGCTGGCTGCAGCCCTGTAACGAGGTCGTTTTCGAGGCCGCCGCGCGTAAAAAGGCTCGCGACTCGAAAAAGGTCACTGGGTGCAGGATCTGCGAGGAGCTACTATACCGTCCTTCCACGGAGAGCGAAGAAAAGACGTACCTGAGGATTTTCCCGAAAACGAGCCGCCCCCACTCGCGCTGCCTCTCACAATGAACCGCCCCGATGTTTACCCTCTTCGCTGCTGTGCGGAGAATCGAAGCTGCGGAAAGCGGCCGGGGGAGGAAGATCTCTGGCCAATATTTTCCTTCGTGCGGCCGCATCAAGACGTCTCTCCCTCCCTCGGACTGTTGCCTGAAAAAGGCGCGCTCACATGTCGGAATATCATGCGCGAGGCTGTGTATACATCGCGGGATCCCGTGGCGCCGCTATTCTTCCGCTGGCTTCTATAGCCCCGGGTCCTGATGTGTCGTCCAGACACGGCTCGCTCCTTTTCTGCTGATGCGTGTATGTGTGTATACTGTGCGTGTATCTATATACGTGCCGTTGCACAAAGGACGGCGGCCGGCGCGCTGCGGCAGTTTTCCGGTCAACTTACGTCTGTAAACGCGAGCGAGAGAGCCTTTGAAAAGGTGCTGTGCGCGCGACGAGACGGACGATTCAATTTTCGCGCAGCGCCAGTCCGCCGAGCCGAGGCGCACAATGCCGACGCGCGCGATGGATGTCCGACTGAGATGTCTCCGTTTTTTCTCCGCGGATCTGTATACGTAGTATACGCACATTATGTGCGCTTTTGCAGGCTAATGGCCTGATTTACATTGTCCCGCTCGGTCAAAACTTGGAAATTGCTCCGCAGGCTGCGACGCGAGAAGACGGAGCGCTTCCGATGCTTTACGAGTTCCTGGATCTACGGCAGCCGCAGCAACCGGGGATTGACTTTTCATAATTTTCCTTTCACGCGCGCTCATCTGCTCACTAGCTGCCTCGCAAAGAATTCGCGTCGAGCCTCTCGATGGGCGATTCGTACGGGGAAATAAATACGAGCCCGATGGGAAGATTGCTTATCCGCGGCAGAAAATTAAGAGCATCTTTCGAGGCCTCGTTACGGTTCCCGTACGACGGGGGAGCGTCGTAAAGTAGGCACAATGCGCGACTCGAGTGCATACAATTTCCCGCGGAATAGAGCACTAAAAGTCGCTCTCTCTCTCACTCTCGCAGACAACGATCTCCGTTCCTCGTTTTTCATGCGAAAGATCGGCTGCTCGTTATACAATGCATGCATATCCTGGCTGTCCATTATGAGCGAGCGACTCTCGAGGCCTGCGCGCGCGAAATTACCTGTAGCCTCGACGGCTGCGAAAAATCCAGCTCTAACACGTCGCTCGGCAAAAAGGAGCCATAGAGCAGTCGCGAGCGCATGTGTGTATGTATATTGTATATGCATCAGGAGAGCGGCAACGCCCTGCTCTCTAACTGGACATACGGGTTTCGCTTACACTTTACGAACGAGGAAGAGGGATAGGGAGAAAAGGAACTAGCTCGAGCACGAACTGGACCGCATTCGGCGTCGCTGCCGCCGCTGCTGCTGCTGCTGCTGCTCGATTTTTGTACGAGAGGACACTGCCCTGGACTCGCTGTGTGTGCGCGTGTGTGTGCGTGCGTGCCACGGGAGAGCTATAGGCGTGACGGGCCGGATGCGAGGAAATTGTAAAGGCTTGAATGATAGAAACGTTCCCCGCGCGCTTTCTAACGCTTTTCGCTGAGCGGAAATTCGTGGGAAATTTCCTTACGTCGTCGTGTCATGCAAAACAATCGGGATTCTCCCGGTGAAAATACGCATGCAGCGCCAGATATTGGGGCTATTGAGCATCCGCGTTGCTGCGTAGCGCGAGCGGCCAGCTGCTTCGAAATTGCTTTCGATAGATGTCGCTAGGAGTCCGAATTTTTCCTTCGAATACGCACTTCTCTCTATACTAGCAAACTCATCCGAAAGGTAAAAATTTCACTGTTACTACAGGAAGTTAAAAAATATGTTGACCGCTGCTCGTAAAACTTTATTCATTTCACGCATCGAGAGAAGACCAATTTGGTGCTTACGCCGTGACGCAAAGAGGGGCGAGATTTCATGTTGCGCGCCGAGCAATAACACGGAGCCGAAATTAAACAGTCTCACTTTTCGGCCTACCCAACTACGAGTTGGCACCGAAGGTGTTAATCATACATCGGTGTAATAAGTGGCAGTCTCCCCCCTTTGTTTGGCATCAGCCGCGCGGGTTCTCGTCGCCTGGAAAGAAATCGAACTCGTTACTCCGCTGCCGCTCGAGCTTTCACTCTCGTTTCATTTTGACGAGTGGGAAAGAGCGCGCGCGCGCGCACAGCGCGATGTAATTAAAATTCAAGCGAATAAGATGATTTATGAGGATCGGCCCGCGTCAAGGTTAAGTTATTTTAATAAGGCCTGCCTGCGATCTTTACGCTCGGTGCGCTCTTCGCGTGTTGCTTTTGTTTTTGTTTGCGCCTTTTCGCGTTCTCGCTGCAGCAGCCATCCTTTTTTTCGCTTGGCGATTTCTTCTCGGTTATTTTTGCTTCTTTGCGCACCGCGGACTCGAGCAATGGTTTAAAATGCAAACTAGCCCGGCTTCGCGCTGTCTTTTTGTCTTCGTCGAACGGATGACGTGCGGTTATCAGGCCCGAGAAAAATTCAATGATTGAGTAGGCTGAGTTTTCCTAATACAGAAACGCCAGCCTGTTTGACCATAAATTATCATTATTAATTATGGCTGCGAAACCAATTTGAAAAGCGACTGCACTACGGCAGCTCCAGTTAGATTAGCGAGCAGCCGAGTAAAATAAACTCGCAACTTGCCTCGCGCGTTTATTAAGTTTCCGCGCGATATGCAGATCCTCGGGCGCATCGAGCGGGTGGACGGGCTGTAAGTATCCCGGCTTTCAGCCTTTTAACGGCGCGGGCGCGCGTTTTAAGGCACAATAAAGGCGTCTACAGTACCGCGACGCTAACGCCTAGCTCAGAGATGGATAGATTCTTTTATCGCGCCGACGAGGCGCTTTATTAGCGAGAGCGCGCGATGCTCGGCTTTTAATACGGCCTTCCTTGCAAGGGGGAACTTAATTCACCCGCCGCGGTGTCTCGGTTGTTCGCAATGAAGCGCGAAGCGCAATTACTCGGGGGTGCACCAAGTAAATTTTCTCTGTCGGGGGAAAAATTTGCATTTTCGAAAAGAGCGCAAACGAGAGCCAACCTGCGCGGACGTGT
This sequence comes from Pteromalus puparum, assembly GCA_012977825.3. Classification (NCBI taxonomy): domain Eukaryota; kingdom Metazoa; phylum Arthropoda; class Insecta; order Hymenoptera; family Pteromalidae; genus Pteromalus; species Pteromalus puparum. The sequence goes on from CM053169.1 coordinate 655,865, forward strand.
ATACTTTGGAAAAGATTTATAATCCATTGACTGGTGCCGAACACGGGTTGCGCGCGGTACTTAATTCGCGCGCGGCATTCAACGCTGTCCCGAACAATGATCGAGGAGCCTACACGACGCCGGCCGAGGCGAGTTTGCGTTAAGTGATTTAAAAACACCTGTTCGGCGGCAGCACCTGTGCGAAAAGCGAGGCTGTCATTAAAGGAGCAGCCCCTGCGCCTCGCTTTTTTCTCACTTTCTCGAGCAGCTCGAGCTCCCTCCTTCATGCAGAGCAAGGCCTTGCGGGCATTCTGCTCGCGTTTACGATCGCCGTTTTTCGAATTTTCTGTGTACCATGGAACAAATCGATTTTATTGCTCATTGCTGACGGATTCTCTCCGATTAGCGTCAATTTGCATCACAATAGTATATTCATAAGCTTGGTTTATGCAGACTGATATATCAGATTATAGACGGCGGCTCTTGGTGATTAAAAGCGATCTTTGCTAAGTGATTACTTTAAATTTTAAATACATTCAAGAATATGGCTTCAGCGTTGAAGCTATTTTAATATTTTAATACGATAAAATATGCAGTGAAGCCAATGAATCGCACTCCATTCGAGTAATTCAGGAATTTCCCGGGGTATATATTGTAAATTAATTTCTTCAATCGGGTTCAAAAGAAATTCTTCGGACGTAAAACCCTTTTCATCTAATTAATTTTCTCGTCTTAAGAAGCCTGCAAATCCTAACGGAGTTATCTCGCGGAAGTCGGTGCTCCTACATCACACAGATCTCTTTCCGATTTTAATGACGCGACTGCATGCTATTACTTTTAACAAAAATTGCATTTCCTCGTTATTGCGAAAAGTCATCCGCGTTATAATGGCGCCCTTTAATCAGTCCTTTAAACTTTTCTTGAAAATTCTTTCTGTTCGCAAGATCACTCCGTATTCATTAACAAACTAATTAACGCGAAACATTTTTGTAATAAAGTTCGCCCCGTTTCCCGTGATTTCCGTGGCCCTTATAAAATTGATTGCTTTTAATCGATGTAATGAGGGAGGCGAACACCGCTCAGATTCGACGAGAAGAGACGAATAGAGCCCGCGGCAACTTTCACTGTTTTTGACCGTTCGCCCGGAGAAAATTTAATTGCCCGTCAGACTTAGCGGCGCGGTGCTCATAATCCTCCAATTTCTTTGGATCTCCTTTATTTTTCTCGCCGGGAGGAGAAAAGAGCCGCGAGGGCGAAATAGAATCGGGCTTGCAGAGCCCTGAAAAGACAGGGGAAGTAAGCAGACTGAAGCGGGAAGGGGGGGGGGGATAAAGATGGGCAAAGAAGAAGCGAGATTTCATTAAGGTCCGCTCTCGAATTAGCAATTTAAAAACAGGCTTAGTGTCATCGGAAGACTGGCAAGGGGGAGAGAGGCGAAAAGTTTCTCCGCGAATGAGTATGAAAAGGTAAAAACGTGGAAGTTGGGGAGTATGAAGGGAGCGATTGCAGACTGGGACTGGCTGTCGCTGGGAAATTTTAAAATTTTCCACCAGCGCTCGCTGCCACGCCGCCACTCCAAACGAATGAAATCCCCATCGATTGGCTTAATAAGGACCACGCACTCTTTTTGGCAGTACAGGGGCTGTGCGCGAGCCAGCGCTCGTTTTACTTTCGTTATATTCCGCTGTCGCACGAAAATTACGCGTCACATTGAGCAGAATCGATGGCTTCTGCCGTCTGCATGAGTTCGCTCCGAACATTTCCGAAATGATTTTGCGAGCAATGTGGGAATTCGTGCGGGCTTATTTTTAATTTAAATTCTTAATTAATATATTGAATTGTCGTTCTTCTCAGTCGACTGACAGTTATTCCGTGTTTTTTCTCGCACGGATAATCGATAAAACATTTTAAAAATGTACAATCTGTTCACGGCTCGTCAGATAAATCGTTGTCGCTGCGCAGGACAATGTACGGTCGTAAAGTTGGAGACAAGAAAGCGAGCGCGAGACTTTCACTTTCCACTGGTATTTGATAGAAAAATTAAGGCTTGTTGACAGGCGGCGTTAAAAACCAATTTCCACCGAACTGCAGCTCGTAGTGTCTTTCCTTTTTCAATCCCCACCCCTGCCGTGCGAAACCCCGCGTGGCGCCCTTCTCTCGTCGCTCTCAGCTGCAGCTACTTCCACGCTTAAAAAGGATCAGCACGGCGCGGGGCTGTTCTTCGCCGCCTGGTATACAGCTTAACGAACGTAATCGCAAGAGATCCATCGACACGACTGACATAATCCCACGCGGAGCGGCGCGCGCCTCGCCAGTGTAACGAGCGGGTCTTATTGTTTCAGGCCTTGACCGTGTTCGTGGGTGTCCAGTGGGTCAGCCAGCCGATGGGCCTGCTACTGCCTCGCGGAGCGGCTTAACGGGCCTGACCCGGTCACGGAGTTGTGGCTCGCTGGGTCTCTCTATAGTATACCTATATACTTCTCAGGGGGCGTTTGGAGAAAACTCAACGACACACTGCAGGATAAGAAGACGACGACGGCAAGGACAACGGATACAGGCTCTTGAAGGACTGCCGGAAAATCGGCCTTTCCACCACTATCCTATACTTTTTCAGGGCTGCTGTAAATCACGATTTTTTCTCTCCGGCTCTGCGAGTTTCTCTCTCTCGGTCACTTAGCCCGTCGTAAATAATGCCGAGGGAGTGAGAATAAGAGAGGAAGAGGAGCGTTGGCAGCTACCGGCTTTGGCTTTATGAATACGAGAGACGTACACCGAGTCTTCCGGTTTATTACTCCCGGGCACGCGTTGTCGAGGCTCGTAGAAAAAAAAAGGAAACGTTTGCGAGCTTGTGGGAACGGAAAATTGAGCTGCAACTGAATTTCTAATATAGCTATACGTGCCCCTTTAGCCCGGTTGGTTATATAAACTTTCGCAGAGAACCTGCAGCATCTGTTTACACGGGGAGACGAGAAACTTTCGATATATTTTCTAAAATTTTTAAATTGCCTCGCAGACAGTCTTTGAAATTAACGATTTTTTATTCAAGAGCTGCTTGAAAATGTTTTAACTCGAGGTTGAATTTTTTTTTTTCAAAACTACGAGCTGCGCCGAGGCATTTTTAATTTTCAGTAGATGCAACTTTAAAGCACTAAATATTATACGAAAAAATATAAGGATATCCATATTTGAAACAAGGCATTTCACTTATACAAAAGTTTCCTCCCTTAAATTTTAGAGCCGCAGAAAAGTCCGTCAAGAGATGGCGCTAGAAGTCTCTTTGAGAAGCAAGCTATTTTGACCGAACACGGACAATTTCAGCCGATTCGTCGATTCTTTTCTTTTAATACGTGAAAAAACTCGCCTCGCACAGAGATATTCTCGGCAAAGTGACTTTGCAACAGAAATCTTCTATTGACCGGCACTACTTTCCTAAATGGCCGATAAAGCGGTCGGTCATATCCATCAGTCCGGCTCGCTTGAGCCAACGAGCTCGCGAGCTTTTTTTTATGGGCCTCTCCTCGTACGCGGTCCACTCGATGCGCGCTCTTGGCCCGCGGGCAAATCACCGAGCCTACCCGCTCTTTATCTCTCCCCCCCCCCGTCCCACCTCTCTAGTTGCGCGAGGTGCTACCGGGACTCGCGCTATAAAGTAAATCAGGCGAGTGCGCGCGGGCCGTAAATTGCAGGCTTCGCGCGCGGGAGGAGACTCGACTCGATGCAGTCTGCCGTATACACAGGGCGAAGCAGCAGCAGCAGCAGCAGTCGGTAATTTCTTTTGATGGTACCGTTACGCGGTGTGTCGTAGAGCAAATGAGCTAGAGTCTCGCCCCTTCGGGTACTTCGATTGCCCCGGTTATCAAGAATGTATGTTCAGAGCGCGGAGAGAGACGCGCTTGTCTCTCGGCTTGGTATTTCGCCGCTGTACGCAAGCGCTTTTCCGCCCGAGGCATAGTTTGCTGATGTGCAGCGAGCGCAAGTCGTCATTACGTTTAATGCACGCTCGGCCGAGCTATCGCGCGCTCGTTTTTTCTCTCCAGTTTACGACGGCTCCGTCGAGAGGCCTGCACTTATCTCCGTCTGATAAAATTTGATAAAGCTTGTAAAATTCGAAGAACGGGTTCGCCGGTGATGATACCTCGTTCGCCGCTGACGAGAGATCTAAACTCGCCCCCGAGTAGTCACCGGCAACGCGACAATCACGCGTCCCGACAATCGTCGTCACCTAGCCGACAAGAAGTGCGTACCGCCTCGTCGAGCGCGCGTCATTTCCTCCCAGCTGCCACTTAATTTTCGCGTCCGCAGTAACCCACGCTATGTGCATGGCACCGCCAGCGCCCTATTCCTGCATGGCAACTCGCCGCTGCTACTGCGGCTGATACCGCCTCGTCATCGTCATCGGCGACCACAGAGCCTTACTCGGCTCGGCGCGAAATTCCAGGTGCCCGCTACTCCCCTCGTATGCACAGTCGGTGCAGCGCATGCATGAATCACGTGGAGGCGAGGGCATCAATCGGCCGCGATGCGTAACAGACGAGCGCGTTGCCCGCGGCTCGCTGTAATCGATCCTCTTGGCAGCGAATGCCCTACCACCCCTGCGAGAGATACACCGGATCCTTTGTGAATTATATATCCTTGTGGTCGGCGCGGCCAAGTGTTCGAGCGCGAGGCAATTTTTCGGCGGCCTGCTCTGATTTGGCATGCATCTACACTCCGCGTTCTGCAGGGTGGAAAGGTGCTCCTGCCCGTATGACGCGCGGTGCAACATCAAAGAGGGGCTCGGAACAAATTATCGATCGCGCTCGAGTGTAACTCACGTATCAAGGAGTATCGATATTGTACACAACGCTTGCCGTTGTCCGCGAACTAATCCTCCTCCAATAAAACCTCCCGAAGCCGTGTCCCATCTTCTAATGATATTTACATTCCCATCAACGGCATACACAGGCGTCCCCTCGTAGCCCGCATCCACTCGACACAAAAGTCTCACTCTTCCAACGGCGAGCGCCTGTCCAAACAAAAAAATGTACGCACGGCGTTCCTGAAAAGCGGGGCGTAAAAGCCGCGCGCATAACCATTTCTCTAAAACGTCCTCGAGTATCAATTATTCAGGTCCAGGCGCGACCTTATTCGCCGACAGCCAGTTTCACTGCCGCCACCATCATCCCCGGGACGCGTACTACATATCCGGAATGATCCGAGAACGGCGTAAGGAGGCGCCAGCTCGTTACAGTATTATATAAATTTCAGTTATTTATGGGCGGATGTCTCTTGGCCAAAGCCTGCGCATGCAGTGTATGTATCACGCGACTGTCGAAGTACGTGCTACGTCGCGCGGCAGTATAACACTGCGCCGCTATATAAGATACAACAACGAGGATGCTGCCAGCAGAAGCTGCTGCTGCTGCTGCTGCTGCTGCTGCGCGGGTGACATCTTCTCCCGAGCCGCGTCTCGTCTTGTAAATGGCTGGTAATAAAAATAAGTTGTCGTAAAGTATCCTATGTACGCGGCACGAATCCTCCAGCGTATATATACAGCGTCTAGGAGTGCTGCGAGCACGCGCAGGGAAGGAGAAAGAAGCGCGCAGTAAAAAATGAAGAACGGCTGCTGCTCATGTGCCCGGCGAAATTAAAAGATACCGATCGCCTTCGAAATTGCTCGTTTCGGCTCGAGAGAGGCATGGCATTGTGATCGGGCCAAAAATTAATTTGCCAATGAATTATTTATAAAAAGTCAGGCGAGGTAAACACTGCGCGCGGTAGGTATACGTATATCGGTGAAATCTCGAGTGCATCGCGAGTGCAAGTTGAATTATTTCGGTGTGTACCAGCGATTCCGCTTGGTCATGTAAAATGATTGAAATTGTATGGCAATTTCCGGTAATAACGCTGGGATCCCTAATGCGACTCCGAGCAGAGAGTATAGTGGCGGTGCAGTTCTCGACAATGCAAGCCAGATTATAATCAGTGCCAAGTGCGATTCGCTTACGGTCTAATGCCCGCATCCGTTTGTGCAAAACAATCGGATGAGATTCAGGTATACTGTACAAAGTTAGCGGATACGCGAAAACAAAATTATTTTCAAACCGAGAAGCAGAACTGTGTATCGAGCGGCGGATATCTATTACATATTCATATATTACACGCAAATATCCCGGCAGTATCGCGTACAGTAGCGATACCGAGAGGCACGTATAGGACGGGGGACTCGAACACGGCGGCGGCGCATACGCAACAAGTACGTTTACTTTGTCTAAGATGGACGCGAAATGTGCGCTCGGTAGCCAAGTTACCCCATCGCGGCCACCCCGGCGTATATCTCCCTCCCGAAAATGGGACCCGGGAGTCCCATACATCGAAAGTAGAAAGAAGCGGGGAGATACAGCCATATGCGGGAAGCACGCTTGTACGTCGAGCTACGGAGGAGGAGACGGCATGACGGAGTGCTTAATTCGCACGAGTGAGCCTGGGCTCTTTGCGGGGGCGCAGTCACCCCTGCGGCGTGGAACTGCTCCAGGGGGTGCACGAGTTTGACCAAATAAACATAAGAATGCCATTAAACGCCACCGGCTGTTTTCCACGCGCCTCGATGTGTGGCCTCGTTTCGCGGAGGTGCTTTCGGCTGTACGCGCAAGGAGCTTTTCGAGATGCTGTGTAATGCACTTTTGAGGTTTCCTATTTCTGCCGCTGACATTGCCGCCTACTGCAGCCGAGTATAGCGAAAGACGCTCGAGGCTGCCGCGGAGCTAGAAGACGAGAGCCGCTGACTCGGCACTCCACGGATATAGCGCATAAGTGCCACGGTTAATTGCGAAATTCTCGGTAAAGGAAGCAGGCGCGGAGATTTCAAAGTTCCGAGGCGCTTGAACTCTCCTAATGCAAAACAAACTGAGAGCAGTTGACGTCGAGCTCGCATCGATAAAGCCTCCCCAGCACGTGTGTGTGTGCAGAGCTGCAAGAAACGCTTCTTTTTATCGACTTTGGGCGGATGAATTTATCGTCCCCCCAAGGCGTATAGCTATATCGTTGCAGCGAGGCAGGAACGTATGCGGTGCGCTGCAGTCGGCGATAATTCAAAATTTCTTATACTCATTAGATAGTTATAGCCCGGGGGGAGCGAAGAACGGCAGCGGCGGCAGCAGCGGGCCGGCAAAGCGGCTTAGTAAGTTTGGAAATTACGAAATAAGGGAGTGAGCGATGCGGCACACGCCTGATGAATACGCGCGAAATGTAGTTGAAGTAAGAAGGTAATGTCTCACTCCGTCTCTCTAAGCTCTGGGGTAAAGGCTTTGTCGAAATTGCAGGTGGGTGCGCCGCGCCGTTCCCGCCTGCAGCGCAAGCTCTTGGATGTAGCTGCGCAAAAGGCTAGGAACTGAGCAAACCAACAGCCGGAGCTGGTGTGTGTGTGTGTGTGTGTGTGTGTGTGCACGCGAGTCTCTATCCCGTGCTTGCATCCCAACTTCGCCTCCTCCAGCCGGCGCTCATCTTGGTCGTTTCGGGCGCAGAGAGCTAGAGAGGGACAGCCTAATAGGAGCAATGCACGACCCCATAGTTTATGGAGTTTAGCATCGCTCGGAGGGATGAAAGTACGAGATTGGCGGAATATACTGCGAGGACGACCGGGGAACTCGCTAATTAGTGCAGCGTCGCGCGCCGCCCGCTGCAGCAGTCGGCAGTGCGAGCTGCATGACCACCGCAAACGGGGCGAAATTATTAATTGAGTTTTGTCTAGCTCCAGACACGGAACGTCACTCAAGGGCCGAAGCACGCGCCCCGAATCGACTTTGAGTCGGAATGTTTTTTCGCCGTTATTTAGTTTATGACTGAATCGTGCGATGATTTGATTTATTGAACCGAAAGACGGCTCAACGAGGGGTTTATTTTAGTTGGACGTTTGCCGGCCGTGCGTCATTGATTAATTATTCTAGTCCACGCGCTCTAGTCGATGCGATTAACAATGCGTACAGCGCGAATTTAAATATTCATGCGATAATCGGACAAAGTTGAAACCGGGCAGTGACCACCGTATAGTATAGCGGCTCTCGGGATCGCAAAGCAGTAAAATTCTGATTCACGGAGCTCCCGTGTGCATGCCGGAGAGTAAATTATATAAAGCGTCAAAGGGGAGGCGAAAAAGAAAATTAGCTCGCGGAAACGTAAACAACGTAATTCAGAATTCTGCACGCTTTCCATTTTCTGCTCTTGCAGGTCGAAAACGCGCTTGTACAGCGGAGAGAGAGAGAGAGAGAGAGAGAGAGAGAGAGAGAGCTACAGCAAAAGGCCACGAGGTCGAGCCTTGAACACACTTGGCCTAATTTTTCCCGGCTTTGCGTCAAAGTGCAGCCGCGCTGGCTATACGAGTACATCGCCGAGGCACGTGAACATTTTCCTCCGGGACCCCGCCTTAGTTAAAATCCCAAAACGCAGCATGCCCTGCAGTCGAACAGTTCGCAGCTTGAAGAGATTACATACAAACAGCAGCGCGACGAGAGAGGCTTTTCCGAGAGCGAGCAAATTCGCTCATTGACCTCGAGACCTCGAGCTTGTCGTGATCATTGGCGGCACGCGCTTTGCCTGTCGGTGCTCCCGTCGAGAGGATACCCCTATAACGCGAAAGTCGTAGGTGGTCGCCTTGACCGACTGGCCGAGTGGGACCGTTTGCGCACGGGGGCGGAGTAGGAAGACCTTTGGAGGCTGCGTGAAAGCGCGAACACTATTTTTCAGGATTTCGCCCCGAGGTGCGCGCTGCGAGAACGTTTAACTCTTTGTGGACGTTCTTCGAGTGTTGAAATGATTTTTTCGCTGATAATCGTTTTCAACTTTCCGGCTTGAAAAATGAATCGTGGGACCGACAAGTGAAGTGATTAATGTTTTCGCCGAGTTTAACAGCTACTACGTACTATGCAAAACTAAAATCGATCCCAGATTTAAAGGGATTTTTCACTTTTGCCAGAGAGACGTAAAATTTTCATTCGTCACATTCCCATCAACGACGTAATCAGAGTACGTAGCCCAAAATAAAAGACCCGGCCCGACGCAATGCCTTAATTCATCCGACGCCCTCTTTCACCCTGCACCCAGTATCGCATGGCTTGCAGAAAAGCGCTGATAGCCGCATCGACATTCCGTTCTCCCACGCCTCGCCCCGAAAAGCTTCTCAGCAGCAGCAGCAGCAGCAGGTATGGTTACGTAGCAGCGGCACATCGAGGGTGATGGCGAAAATGCCGGGCGTCGTGTGTCGGCGAAACCCGACTGCAGCCGCGGCGCTGTGAAAGCGTGACGAAATTTTTCGCCCCCTGCAACGAAGAGGGCGAGGAAAATTTAGCCGCGTCAGGCGAAGCCATGCTTTTCTTTCTCCGACTCGAGCCAGTGACCCACTCCTGTCGCCTGCGTTCACCCGCCCACTACACGGGCGCGCGCCAGTCAACGCCGTCGCTGCTGTTGCTGCAATAAATATAAAAGCGCCCTTTCCGGCTTCTGCTTCTGCTGCTACTGCCACTGCATCGGGGATATTGTTCGAGTCAGAGGAGCCGTGAAATTGTTCTCCGCTGGTGGTCTGCTGGTTGAGCTGCAAGAATTGGGCCTGTAATGCGCCCACGTGCGCGAGAAAATCTAGCTCAAGGACTCGTCGCCGTGATTTACAACGAGCGGGCGCGCCCGCGCAAAGTGTCGACAAATGTTGACGTTTCTTTAGGCGCGTGGCTCCAGCGGGCTTTTTGTTCTGCTTTGTTGCACCTTCTAAATTCGTCAGAGCCGAGTGGGAGGTCGCGAGGACGCTGAAAACGCCACAAAAGGTGAGAAGAGTTTCGCCAAAAACGAACCTTCCACTCTCCGATGCTTTCGCGGAATGCCGCCCGAGGGAAGCCATTAGCTGGTTCGAGTTACACAAAACGAGAGAACGAAAATTTTAATTGAAGGAAAATACACTTTTTCACTCAAAGCCAACCGAAGCACGCTCTCATTCGCTGTTTTATATTAACAAAAATAAATCGATGGAAATTAAAAAAAAAAAAAAGAAGCGGATAAATAGTGCAGTCGCCCCGCGAGGCAATCGATATTATACACCCGGAGCGCGGCGTATTTACCTTATTTCCCACTAGTCGCTCGCGCATTCAAAAAAGTCAATAGACCGTGAGCCACAACCAATATTTATTTTCCTAACGCAAAACTAACGCGAAACAAGCGTATATCGTTGCGAAGCAGAGGCTGCACAGATTTCCTTTGAGCGCGAGCTTTGATATAAATCACTCGGAAAAACCGAGCCCAGCAATGTTGCGATATACCATTCACGAGCTATACCAAAGAACGGATCTTTGGAGGGAGGTCATCGAGAGGCTCTCTATTGTTTTTTTGTTCACCCTCTCAGCGGTTCTCCACCCGGCGCGCGTGTCCAGTGTCCGCATTCAAGAGGCGAAAGGGTCCGTTCATGTTCCGCAGCAGCACTTCGTTATCACTGCGACCGCTTTTGAAATTCCAGGTGCAGTCGGGCGCCTGAATCGCGGGATCCAGATAGTCGGATTGCAATCCTAGAGGATTGCGCCGGCTAACTAGCTCCGTGTACAGTCCAAATATGAAACCGGATCAAGATCATGGATTTGCCGTTAATTGAGCTGCTCCGATGCGTTGCCCGATGATGGATGTCGGGATCGCTCGGTTTTTTGCGAAAATCTAATTACAAACGAAACCGGTCGAGGCTGGGACGCTAATAAAACAAATTGCCGGCAATTCGCGATGAAAAATTCGTCATCCCAAGGTGTGGCGTGTCGTCTCGCGGGTGAGAAACCGGTTCCGCCTGAAGCCATCAAACATTTTTATCAATTTCTTCGACATGATCAAAGATGACACGATTTTTCAATATTTGCATAACCGATCTGTTATTTTTGTCGAACTCGTTACCGACGAGGAAAATTTCAGATCGAATGGATTAGCTGCGCATGAGCGTCGCGTCATTCTACATGGAAGCGAGGTAGTCGTCGTCGCGAGGTAAGGAGGGAAAAAAAGGCAGAGGCAGAGAGAAATAAAAGGCCGAAAGGAGGAAGGAGCGAGTGCGCGGATCATACGAGAGGACGAGGCGGGCAAGAGAATGGAGGAGAATTATAAGGCGCGACGGGGACGGTACAGTCGACTGCGAAAGAGCCGCGCAATCCTGAGCGACGACGGCGGAACTCGTTGGCCTTTGGGAGCACGTCGTACGTATATATATATATACTGCTGCCGCCCCGAAGATATGCATCAGAAAAGTGAATTTCTGATTTATAAAAAGGACTCGGTGTGTTATTTCAGCGGTGGAATTTCATTACAGTCCGCGCCAGCGGTATGTGTGAGCGACCGAGCCTGTATAGATATACACACGAAACGAGAAAGAGAGAAAATTACGTCGTTCGCCCGCCACGCGCACCGAGGATATGATCATTTCCCTCCTTTCGCTCGTTCCATTATTTTGCGCGGCCTTACCGGGGCTACATCGCCCAAAGGTTAAACGAGCTGTTAAGTAAAAGGAGGAGGATGGCTCGCTCGAAAATCCCAATTAACATTTTCGCGTGTGCCAAATTTCTCGATGGCCCTCGCGTCGTCGTGCAGTTTTACGCGGCCAAGTTTATGGCGCTCCGGCAAAATCTAATACGTTCACCTATCAACATTCAGCGCCAAATTTGGTTCGGCGACCGGAAGAAAAGCCCCGCGGCACGTCAATCATTCGGCGACGAGAGAGTCGTGGCCGCCCGTAAAAAGAGAAAACACGTGTCCCCGTCCAGCGAACAACACGGCATTAACGGCAATTTACGGCGCATCGATTACGGCAGCCCAACGCACGGAAGCCACCGGAAAGCAGCTCGAGCCTCACATTTGAGATCGCGGTATGAATTATTCGGCTCGCAAGCGCACATCGTCATGGTCCGGAATATCGTCGTTTCGTGCGTTCCGCGCACGTACGCCACCGCCACACGGGGAATGTGGAAGAAGCGAGAGAAGAGAGACGAACGGAAGTCCGCTGGCAGGTACGGGACGAATAACGAGTGATGGCTCCCGCGGAGACGCGGTTGCTGTCGAGTATATGTATGCACATTGCACACGCGCTTATAACGAGCACATGCGAGAGAGCGAGCAAGAGAGCGAGAGGGAACGGAGGCCACCGCTAAAAATGCTAACGATACGCGCATACATATACATATGGGGACGGGAGAGGACTAGAGGAGAGACGTTCACACGGCCGCTAGAGTTTCCGCGCTTTTCATCCGCGATCTCCTTTCCTCGTTCCGTCTTCATTCCGCCGCAGCTCGCGGCGTTGTTTTTGCGCCGATAAATTCGGACAGCGGACGATCGCTCGCAGCTTGTTACAGGCGTTACGTTTTACTTACTCGGAAAGCAGTGGCTGTGCCACAGCCACTGCTTTATTGCGTCGTACGTTTCGCGAGCTTATGCGCGCGCGCGGGGGGGAAAAATGTTTTAGGCAAAGTACGCGGAGCGCAGCTGTAAATCTGTAAGAATTCCATTAAAGTTTCGCGCGTAAGGACTGCGAGTCTCCTTTCCGCTCGGTTACTACATCACTTTGCATCTGCGGCCGGCGTAAAGGATGGCACTAAGTATTGCGTTTTATACAGCGTCTTCCTATAGCCACCGCTGGAGGCTTATCGCGCAGACGTTATATTACGCGCCGCACAGACGCCACGCGAATACTCGGAATATATTGTCGAAACGTCAACGATCGTAAATCGATTCGGAATGCGTGCGTCTCGGAAAATGAGCTTCCTCGAATTTATTTACTCGGGCGTTTGCCGACGAAGTACACAAAAAAGGAGCCGATCAGTCTCTCTGGAAAAACTCAACGCGAGCACGTCCGAGGCCGTGGTCGTTCAATTAAATCCCCGGCAAAAAGCACGAAACATCGGCCATCCGAGCATCGAGAATGAAAAATGCTCGACGAATCCGGCCGAATAAGGAAAGCTCGCGACAACTGCCCGCGCCTCCTTGAAAAAAGCACGCAGGCAGGCTCGGAAGGCAGGATGAAGAAAAGACAGCGACAAAAACGCCGGGCATAATAGAAACTCGTCCCAATAAAGCATTAATCGCTCGTCCGCGAATCCTTAAAGCGCGCCGCTGCGCATCCGCGAGCAGTAGCCGAGATGCGGCGGAGGATCTTCGCCCGCTCATCAATAAATCATCGCTCGCTGCAACTCCCGGCTTCATGCAAGATGCAAAGCGCTCGTGTGTACGCTGTAGATCGGGAGGAGGCCGAACGCACACCCAGGTCCGGGATTATAGCGGAGAATCCATCCACTCTATCTCCGTCCCGCTCGCTCCTTCGAGCGCAGAGGAGCATAATCGCGATTAGCCCGCTCGCGCGCTGCCGCCGCTGAGCCGATCGGCCCGAGCCCCCAGCAGTCATCACTCGCCTATAGTAGCGCGGCGGTAGCGTGCGATGCATCCGTCTCTCGCGCGCGCGGCCGTATACCGATATAGGTACACGCGGCGGCCGGGTATTATCGGGAAGGGCGTGAGCCGGCGTCGCCTCGGGCGACCTTGCTCCAAATTGCCGGGATTACTTGGCGCGCTGCTGGAGAGAGCTAGAGCGAGAGAGCTAGCTCCAACTGATTGCGGCGATGTAATTGTTTATTCATCGCGGCGAGCCGAGAGAGTGACTTGCGAGTATTAGGTGTGCACCGGAGGGAGGGAAATTAAATCTGCAGCTGGAGGAGAAGCTGCACGCACGGCGTTTCCAAGCGGTCTTTCATCAATTTCATTTTCGCTCAATGCCGAGTTTTGACACAGTTTCAAAACTGCCGGCAGGAGGACGAGGAGCGCGAATCCGAATCCACGCATTCATCATACAGCCTGAGCATTACCCTAATTACAGTTTCTCCAAATCCGCCAGCAGCAGCGTCGCGCCGAAATCTGACCAGCGATATACAACATTCAACGAGTGCAAACTGAAACTATACGCGCGCAGGAGCCCGCAGACAACAAAGGGGCGAGAGATAGCTATACCCTCGAGCAAAGCGCGACTATGTGCGCGAGTGTAAGAGCCTGCAGCCTTCGAGGGAATAGAAGCGAATAGAAGCCAGACCCCGGCAAGATGGATTAACTGCGCGACTCGCTTTGCTTATTATTAGCGCGCGAGCGCGTGGCCGTGAGTGAGCTTTGAGGACGAGCATAAAGCGAATTCAGAGTGTGTATGTATAAAGCATCAGGCCAGCCAGCCGGCTCCTTTCCTGCATAATTCAAGCTGCGCCGGCCCTTCTCTCTCTCGCTCTCTCTCGTGTTTAGCGTGAATTAGCGGCTTTGCGACGCCCGTGCAGTATATACACCCTCTGATGTACGCGCTTACACACCGCCATAATATACTCTCTTTCACGTACCGCTGAGAGCGCATTACGCTGTATCGCGCGTCCCGAATTAGTCCCCTGGCGGTGATGCGCGGGAGAAAAATGACGGGAATTCATTTCGATGATGTCCGCCCACAGCGCGGGCGAGATTCCGAGATCGATCGAGCTCTTACTGACACGCTATACTTCGCACGGGGGATCCGTCGATTCGTTAAAATTTCACGAGAGAAGCTCGAGTTCCCAGCAGCTCGGAGTCCCTCGTTGAAGAATCGCTTGTCGCGCAAGGCACAGCTCCAAGTTAGCACCGACGTGCCAACGCGCGACGTCCGTTGCAAACTGCTTGCAGTGCTAAAAAGAGCCGAGCCGGACGCATTGTTCGTAAAGTTAACGCCATTAGCGTTCGGCTTTAGCAGCGACGGAGTAATGTATACAGGTTCATTGATTCGGAACTATCAGTCCCGATATGCGCAGCCACTGCTTAACGCTGATCAATGATAGTCAGGCAGGCTGAGCCCGGATTCGTATTGATTTCCGCTGATTCAGATTTAGAGCGCCGAGCGATAGCGTTGAATCGACGTGTAATTCAATATACACAGCGCGCCGCAGAGTGCAAATATCGAATTTTCCAATTAATCGTGTAAGCGAGCCGCAATAAAATCGGCCAAATCGGATCAAGCATTCAAATTTAAAATTCATCGAGCGCACTGAATACTCTCGCTTCCTCTAGATATACACTCCGTCCCGGCAAACGAACTCTTCCGCTGCACACGCAGCGTCGATAAACACACGGTACGCACTGCTGAGCGTAGGAGTGGGAGTAGGGGGCCAAAAGCCGACGAAGCTATTAAAAGCTGCAATCTCGCGCGGCGCGACCGCGTCCAGGCTGCAGATACACAAACTTTAATGAAATACTCGCTAGTCGCTGCAGGCGTGAGAGCGGCGACGTATGTGTACATACACGTGGCGGCACGTTCACGAGTATTAATTCGCGAACAATCTCGCGAGGCAGGGCTGAAATATTAGGAGCAGCATTGTCATCGGCGAGATACGGGCGTTAATCTCGGGAGCCGCGGCGCCAGTGCTTATTCCTCATTAAAGAGTCAAGCCAGCTGCACTCGCGCTCTCCACGCCCCGAGCTTTCGTTCGCGAACCCGAGCTCCCGGCGTGATTACAGCGCGCTCCTTCGCGTTACGGTCTTTGTATTTCCTCTCTCGGCTCGATTCGAGTTCGCGTTACGCTCTCTTGGGGAAACCGTTTGTCACCGGATCGCGAGCATTAATTGTCGGGATTGTCCCCTCGATAATTTTATGAGCCATTAAAGGTCCGGATCGTGAAAAAATTCCGGCGCCCTCCCCTCCGCCCGCTCTCTGCCTCGCTCTCTGCCATTCTTCTCCGCGGACGCGATTTTACAGTCTCATGCCTCCGCGCAGCCGACCCAAAGGCGGCGATTGTTTATTCATCCTACCATCTCGATAGCGCAGGGAGGACGACGATACGCCCCCTTATGTCTTCTTATATTCTTCTTCCTCGGCCCGTCTCCTTTTTTCGTCGCCGCTCCTCGAGAGCTGGCTTTTTTCTCCCTGGCTTTGTGTGCTGCGCGCACACACGCCTCTCGATCGCGGAGTCGCTTAGAAATCGCGCCTCCATAAATTTCGACGGGCCCAGGCGCGCAGCACGTGTAAAAGACTCGAGGACTCGGGGTATATTTTATCGATCAGCAACGACGACGACGAGGACGAGGACGAGCTGCCCCCATTCGTCGTGCACACTCTCGCTTTCTTCCTCTGTCTCCTCGACTTTCGCTGCGCGAGCCGAGATACTGCTCGTTAATCATATCGCAGCGCTCTCGTTCGATTTATACGCGGCCGCCGATGCGACATACATTATACCGGGAATTTTCAACTATCAGCTGCGCCGCCGACGCACGCAGCTCTCCAGACAAATGCCGAGGGGACTGCCACGCAGTGCATTAAATCGATTCCCTTGGATTCGCTTTGATGAAATATGCGACGTGGATGATTTGTCGCGGCCTTTTGCGTTGGTTCAGCTATTTTTACCGCGTCGCGAATTTCCTTACGCTCTCGAGGCTGCCATTCGTGAGAACTGGAACAACTGGTTCGCGAAATCAGCCCCTTGGCTGTTTTTCCCGAGGGCCGCGAACACGTCGGGACCGAGGTCGGGACGGAATTCCGGGCGCAGCATTCCCCGGCCTAATTTATTGTGGCTCGACGCTTTTTACTAGGAAATTTCGGCGCATAAATAAGCCGGCGGAGCTGACGTGCGTTGACAGCCCAAAAGGACCTCGGCGAAAATCAATTCGATCGTTAATTAGCGGCGCGTCATCGACGCCAGGACCGAAAAACGCGGCATTCCTCATATACATACATTACGCGGCAGTGCGGGACATGTTCGTCTCGAGCTCGACATTCGCCACACGCGCGCGGCTCATCCCAGAAAAAAATGCGCGGCGACGGTATAATTTAATAATGACGCTTTTTCCGTCGCTCGAGCAAAAGATCAATAATCATCGAAGTTCGTTAGCTGTTGATTTTTACAGCGCGATTCAGTTTATCGAATTGGAAAGAAATTTAAACGAGGATTAATTAGTTGCCAGCTCCGTTCGCTGGATCTCTCGGCAATTGAATTTAATATCGGTCCTTTATTTGCAAGTTTATTTGCGGTCGGCTGCTAATAAAATTTTTCTCATTGTTTGTCTGCAATGCGCTGCGAGTGCGCATGTGTGGGAAGCGGCAAAGACGCGCGCGACAGCGGTTTTAGCATACCTACGTCTTTGTGCGCGAGCGACCAAAGGGAGAAGCGCACGCCGCAAAAGAAACAGCAATAAAAAAGGGCGAAAGCGACAGCGGAAGAAAGAATGCCGCTCTCGGTCTCTTATATTTTAGTTCTACGCATGTAAGCTCAACTCGGGACTCGGGAGGAGAGTATACACACGTGGGCAGAACGAGATTTTTATCGCTTGCATTAGGAGATACGTTAATATATACATACATATCCGCGCGGAATCGATGACAAGTGTGCGGCGGCAGAAGCGCGTCCGTACAAGCCTCGAGTCTCTCTCTCTCTCTCTCTCTCTCGGTCTTTCTGCGCGCGGGCTTGAATCGATCAGCCATAAACGTTGCTCGACGCGAGCTTGCTCGTATGAGTTATTGCCGTCGGGGCTCCGGACCCAGATCATTTTAATCGTGTTTATGTCGAATGGCAACATTAATTAGAGTGACGAACGATGAAGAGAAGCGGTCCGAAAATAGAGTCGCGAACTGGAAAAAGTTGCTAGCAGCACGCGTGAAATTAAAAGGCGGATTTCATTGCAAAAACAAATGTTACCGAAACTCCGGCTACCAAAAAAGCCGTCTGGCCAATTCCGGTGAAAAAGAGAGAGAGCGGCTGACGCGCACTATTATTTTTCCATTATTAAATTTGCGAAAGGCGGAATGACGCGCTCAAAGCGGCGTTAAATCGTCGTCGCGTGCGCCGGCATAACAATCGGGCTCGTTCGTCGGCGTTCAATTCACGCGGATGAATTGGTTTTTGGTGGACTAGTATCGCTGCTAGCTGCAGCCTTTATCTATGCACGTTCGCGAGTCGCGAGAGAGCCTGCCGCGAATGAATAAATTAACAAAATCAATCGAGCGCGCGGCTAACCGTTGACGAATAGAAATAGCCTCCGCCGATATAATCGATATTCCGCGTAATTGATTTCCTCGCAGCAATAAACATTCTCTCTCTCTCTCTCTCAATTTCTCTCTCGGTCGCACTCGGCGAAACGATGATTACAGTGCGTGCGCAGCCGCTAATAAAATCGGTCCGCTACCTCTGCGCCCGTGTATATAACCTCCATTTACGACTCGGCTCTTCTTCACACACACGAGAATTGCTGCGCACCACCGGCTGCTAACGAGAATGTTATTTAAGGCTAACGAATTGCGTCATCGAATTCGCCGCGCCGGCGCGCAATATCGAACGCACTTTTTCGCCTTTCGCGCGAGCGACGCTCAATCGAGCCGAAATTAGAGAAGAATTACACGCTGCAGCCCAGCTATTTTCGCCCGGCGAGGCCAGCTGTATCATTGTCGTTATATGTGTGCCGCTGCCGCCAAATGTCGGCGCAGTATGCGCAGCAGCGTGCAATTTTCCGTTCCGAAGCGATTCGCGTGTTTTACACCTGCTCGCGTCCAGTCGCCGCGCGCATTCGAGATCAATGGGCGTGCGAGCTCGTTCGGCTGAATTTTCAAATATATTCAAATGGACCGCGAGCCCCGGAAAGAATCCCAGCCGTGGTCTTGCGTCGAAAACGCTTATTCGCAGATGCCTCTCAGCTGGCGAGATGAATAGCTCGGAGGATGCCGGAATTCCGCGGGGCAACGACTCGAGGCACCTCTCAAAATTTACTCAGTTGTTGCTCGAGATTACTTTCTCCCTCGCATCAAATTATAGCCATACGGCTCCCAAAAACTCATTCGCGAGCTCTCACGGCAGAGAGACACTGCACGTACCGCTTGAAGTCCCCGAGGTCTAGGGGAATGCCGGCCAGGAATAGCGAATCACTTGGCGGCGGCGTAACTAGCGCCCTCAGCTCGCTCCCGACAACGCGGCCGACGACCACAATGGCTAATTAAAGAGCATGGCTAAGCAAGCTCTCTCCCTCGCTCTCCTTCGAGTAGAGCGGGTTGCCGCGACGGCGGTGGCGGCGGCAGCTTGGGCTTATACACTCGCAAGCGGCAGTTACGAAGAACGGGAGCAGAAGTAGACGAAGCGGCTGCAAAGACGCCGGGTACTCGCGAGGGGGGGCGAGTCTCGAGTTTCTGGACTCGGCAGATTGTAATGGCACTTTCTCTCTCTCTCTCTCTCTCTCTCTATATCGCGAGCTGCCGCCGCGCGACGCGGAATCGACCGCAGCCCGCAGAGCCGGAGAAGGGACGACAGCAGACGACGAGAGCAGCGCAGGCAGAGGGGCTCCAATGGGTGACACAAAAGCAAACTAACGTTTCCACTAATTACTCGCTTGTAATTAGCCGCCAATTTGGTCGCCGGCAAGCGTGAAATAAGGGGGTGCACTCGACCCCCTACTCGGCGTCCCCGTGCGCACAGAGGAGAGGACGCGCGCGGGACGAGTATTGATTCCTCGTTTCAGGGACCGCCGGCGCTGCCAGCACAGCCGCAGCGCCGCGAAAGAGGCTAAAAATGCGCCGACACTGAGCCATTAGGTGTAATGCGATGCCCTCTCTGCAGTTACTGCCGCCTGATGGGAAGCGGCAATCTCGGGGCTATTAAACCCGCGACTTTATAGACGCCCTCATACGTCGTTATCCTCGGCCGCACACTTTTACGCCCGAGTATACACGTGTAGAAGGGCGCGTATACAGATCCGTTTATTAGGGATAAGCCGCGCGCATCTGACTCTCAAACGTGGGCTCAAAAGTAACTTTTCGAGAGATACCGCCGCCGCGTCTCCACTGATGAAATTCAGGAGGAATTGAATTTCAGGAAAAATGCCGCGCGAGAACGGCGACCCACCCGGCTTTTTCGTTCATTACTCTAACGACCCGATGCTCGTGCTCCAATCACCCCCTTATATGAGTCCCCCGCTGGCATCCCGCTGCATTCCGCGAGCCCCGCGAGCCCCGCGAGCACCGCCGCGCAGCTCGTCAAATCGATAATAGCCGCCCGTGTCCGCGAGCCTTCCGCGGAGGAGCTTGTGCAGTTGTGCGGTGTATATACGCGCGCACGCAACACATTACGAAAGCGGAGCAGCCTCGCACGCGTACACCCGACCGGCGCAGCAGAAGACCGAGCAAAAGAATAAAAAATCCAAACACTGAACCGGCGAGCTTTCCCTCCGTCCGCTGACTATATCTCGGCGTATTTAGCATTGCAGAGCTGCTGCTCGCTCTCTGCAGTCGTCGCGGCCCTGCCGGGATATAGCATAAAGAGAGAGAGAGAGAGACTAGATAGAGAGACAAGCGCGGCATTACGGAACACTGCGGAATTGGTAACCGACTCTATAATACCGCGCTGCTGCTGCTTCTATTATCAGGGACGGGAGACAGAAGCCGTACGCCGGNAGTATTGATTCCTCGTTTCAGGGACCGCCGGCGCTGCCAGCACAGCCGCAGCGCCGCGAAAGAGGCTAAAAATGCGCCGACACTGAGCCATTAGGTGTAATGCGATGCCCTCTCTGCAGTTACTGCCGCCTGATGGGAAGCGGCAATCTCGGGGCTATTAAACCCGCGACTTTATAGACGCCCTCATACGTCGTTATCCTCGGCCGCACACTTTTACGCCCGAGTATACACGTGTAGAAGGGCGCGTATACAGATCCGTTTATTAGGGATAAGCCGCGCGCATCTGACTCTCAAACGTGGGCTCAAAAGTAACTTTTCGAGAGATACCGCCGCCGCGTCTCCACTGATGAAATTCAGGAGGAATTGAATTTCAGGAAAAATGCCGCGCGAGAACGGCGACCCACCCGGCTTTTTCGTTCATTACTCTAACGACCCGATGCTCGTGCTCCAATCACCCCCTTATATGAGTCCCCCGCTGGCATCCCGCTGCATTCCGCGAGCCCCGCGAGCCCCGCGAGCACCGCCGCGCAGCTCGTCAAATCGATAATAGCCGCCCGTGTCCGCGAGCCTTCCGCGGAGGAGCTTGTGCAGTTGTGCGGTGTATATACGCGCGCACGCAACACATTACGAAAGCGGAGCAGCCTCGCACGCGTACACCCGACCGGCGCAGCAGAAGACCGAGCAAAAGAATAAAAAATCCAAACACTGAACCGGCGAGCTTTCCCTCCGTCCGCTGACTATATCTCGGCGTATTTAGCATTGCAGAGCTGCTGCTCGCTCTCTGCAGTCGTCGCGGCCCTGCCGGGATATAGCATAAAGAGAGAGAGAGAGAGACTAGATAGAGAGACAAGCGCGGCATTACGGAACACTGCGGAATTGGTAACCGACTCTATAATACCGCGCTGCTGCTGCTTCTATTATCAGGGACGGGAGACAGAAGCCGTACGCCGGCAACGAGCGGGACTAACCGCCCTTTTAATTGTCCTTTTGCATATACGTACACGCTCACGCACGGACGCGCGGTTATTAGAAAGGACGTCTGTACGTCTATATGCGCGACGCGAAATATAGCCGAGAGCCAGCCTGAGCAGCCGAAACTTTATTCCGCGAGCATCGGGATGGGAATACCCGATGAGTTTCTTGGTGGTTGCACTACGTGTCGTGCCACGAAAGAGCTAGCGCACTATGGAGTCGTCGTCTTTTTCTCTATATACCTTCGCGGGGCTGATGCCGTTGATTCCTCGAACACACGTGGCTGCGACTTGATTGCTTCTGCTCTGGTTGCGGGTTAACGTCGACTCGATTTCCAGCCTCCGTTTTTCTCCCGCCCGTAGTTGGCTGAGGAAAAGATGACAGTCGTACGACTCGAGCAAAAACGTTTACGAGCGGTTCGCGACTGCCGCGGGAAAATTGATTCATCGTTCGTCGATATGTCGCATGAATATCGTATAAACCTACTGGATACGTACACCTCGCTGCAGACCGCAGAGGTGTATTTCAGTAATGGCGAACGTTAACGAAGAATGACGGGCGTTTCGAACGCCGCCGTGTCGATATGCGATGCACTCGTTATCAAAAGTTGTAGACGAACTCGTTGATTAATTAATTTTGCGGTGGCGCGCGTCCGCGAAATTACATCAAAGCGAAATACTTATCGGATCGCTCGTACGTTAATGAAATTGTTGCTGGCGTTTCCCAAATGGAAAATAATAACGCCGCAGGCTGATCACATGGTCATATACCTGTGCTCTCGTCCGAAGCGAAGTGGACGCGAGGCGAAGCACGAAAAAAGATCGACCGTAAAGATTCCCCCTATACTGCGCGGTTTCGGTTCGCAAAAACGAAACGTGCAGCTCGTCCCGCGAGTTTATCACAGCGGCAGCAGCGGTCGAGTGCACGTGGCCCAGCTCTCGCGTCCGCGTGTACCTTGCCATTATCGTATTTGCATATACACATATCTTAATATTATGCCATCTGCGGAGGGGCAAAAAGGAGAAAGAAGGCGGACTCGCGATCGCCCGCGCAATAACGTATGCAGACGCGGCGCATATACATACGTACACGGCTCGTCGCTCTCGCGGTTGATAAGAACTTCTGCGGAGAGGCTGCAGACTCATTTCTTTGCGATCCGCGCGGCATAAATACCACCTGCGACGACGGGACACGAGGGGACCAAGCAGCGCTCGGTGTTCCGCTCATGAGCCCGATAACTTACAAGCTTCATCAGAGTACACGGACGGAAATCCTCGGATTGTTTCTTTTTTTCGCGGCGATGACACGAATAGGCATGAATTTTTACCGAGCCCGCCGCCAATTTATGCGACGAGAGGGGCAAGGAAATTTCGAATAAAACAAACGCAGAGCTGAAAAGAGCCGGACTCCCTGACTGGCTCTCTCGTTCGTGGCGATTTCCACGAGCGATGAGCGCAGCGTGAGAGAGCTTCGGGGACAGGCAGTTCGTCGCTCGGCGGGGGCTGCTGCGATCTCTCGCGTTTCGCCATGTAAATTCGTATGTAGAATAATTGCGAGCCGAGCGTCGGCGGCATTCATCGGCGCGATATCGGTCACGGCTCCGCTGCTGCCGCGACTGCGACACACGTGTACCCGAGCGTGTACGACACACTGCAGAAGTCCGCGGGTTTCGTTCCTCCCGCAGATGATATCTCCTAGAAGAGACTGCTGCTCGCGAGCTTTGCCTTGTTTTCTCCCGCTGCTGCTGCTGCTGCTGCTGCTGCTGCATACGTGCGCAGTCGGGATGGAGAGTCGTTCTGGATTTTATTCCCTTCTTCCAGTCCAAGCCTTCGAGGTATACACTGCCGATTGATTCGTTCGAGCGCGATCCACGGTCTCCCCCAAAATCGAGAGCCATTGTTCCCGAGTAGCTTCGCAGCCCGCTCTACCTCGCATAACAGCACTGCTATGCAAGTGTACATTATCCCCCGTGTATCCGGCGGCAAAAAGGAAGGAGACGCGCGAGAAGCTGCGCGACTTTATAGCTCCGCACACATGCAGAGAACAGAGGAGCTCGTGTACCGAGCGCACATATATCGCGCAGGCGAGAGCTCTCCATTGTAATACGTTATCTCGCGCACTTTGTCACACGACGCGCGCACTCACTCTCGGGCCTATCCCTCTTTTTCGAAGAAGAGCTTGAACTCCCTGCTTTATCCCCTTTCACCTCCCGCATGCCCGCGGGCCCGCGGCGCGATTTTATTCCGAGATTCCGGGGCGCATTACGCTCGCGACGACCCTCGCGGTAGGTGGTCGCGAAGAACACGCTGCCGCCGACGAGCCTCTATATAAAAAGATGTCCCGAAGATTCGGAGATCAGCCAATCTCTTAAACTCTTTCTCTGCCGCTGCTGCTTGCCGTCCCCCTCGCGCGCGTCGATTGTGCTCCGCGCTATGTATATACCTTTGGGAGGGACTCGTAATCCGCTCGCATATACCTTTTTGAAGTAAAGCAACGTTTTTTCGCCGAGAGGTTTATATGTTTATCTGGCTCGCTCTTGGCAGAGCGTGCGAACCCGATAAAAAGCGAGTCTTTTTGCGCGAGGAGGCATTTTCAGGAACGCGCGCGCAGTCAAATCACACGGGCTTCCGCCGACGAGCTGCTGCGTTATCTCCCGGCTACATCATCGTTTCTGCAGTTGTAAAACGCGAAAAGGCCGCGTGTTGCTTTATACCGGCCGTCCGTGCGGCTGTAAACACATCGGCTCTGTATGCCGGGGATGCGGGATTAGAGCGGCGCCGAGCTGTAGTAATGGCCGTGCGCCCGGACGTGTTTGCTCTTGCGTTAAAAGCGCGCATAAAACCCCGAGTAACTTCTGCGCACGACGCCCCAGAGTTCATTTTTCTGAAAGCTTTCCAAATGGAATTTTCGAATGATCGAGTGCGTACGCGCGTGTCTACGCGAAAGAGTTGAGCATCGATCGTTGCGCAAGCGCGTGTCAACGCGATTTACGTAAGCCTTATTATCACATGTGGCACGATCACCGCGCGAGCAATAAGGGCCATTCCTCAATACGGCGAGCATTACCGCGGAGTCATTGCGCTGATTGAAATAAATCACGTTTGCAGGGGAGCCATGTCTTCCCCGTTTTTTCCTCCTTTTGTCTCCCGGAGCAAACAATCCCGGCGGCATCTATAGCTCTCTTTCTCTCTCGCTCGGCGCAGTCACGAAATTGGAAAAATAAATATCAGCGGGAATCCCCAGAGTTAAAACGCTACTACCGCCTCCCCAGAACGTAACCGATAGATGGCGAGCGCCGATAAATGAAAGTCTCGCGCGCAAGCATTTGTCTGAATCTCGGCGTAACGGCGGTAGCGTAAAAACACGCTTATATATTTTACCATATACTCAGCCCTTGTCTAGTAATGGTTATGACGATATATGCGGGGCGACGCGCAGCCACGGAGATAAGGGAGAGCTCGCGAGTGGGTATACGTCATGCCGGATTATAGAGATATTAGTTCGCCATAAAAATTCGTGCCGGCGCTCGATCCGCCGCAGAGCCGCAACGCGAATTTATCGCGTTCTCGTGACTCATAGATATACGTCTATCCCCGCCGCAAGACTTTCTCTCCCCGCGTCTTTTTACGCCGCTGTCTGGAGAAGCACGTTTCCCGGGCGAATTTCGATGTCTCGAGATATCCTCGTCGATTCGATATACACACTAACGGTAATAACCATCGCAACGCGCGATAATTAGACGTGTAAATAGACTCTTGATACCTCGAAATCCAAACAATACTCTACTCCCGCGCGGCGGCGCCGTTCTTCTCAAAGTACACACGGTGGCGCGTCGGCCCCTGTCTCCATTACACCCTTTCGATAAATCACGCTCGCTCGGTTGGGGATGTTTGCCCTCGGCGAAAAAAAAGTGCGAGGAATCGCGGATTTTTCAAATTTCCCCGGCGCTATCTCTCCCTTTGGCTATAAAATTTCCCTCTCAGCGCCCGTGTTCCACCAGCTCCTCTCCTCCAGTCGGGCAAGAAAAAGGGGCGCAGCAGACGCTCTCTCGCTCGGATCTTTCACGCCCGCGTGCCTCCAAACTTTCGCCAGCAGAGATTCTCTCGCGCGGAGAAGTCGTCGTCGAAAATGTAGAGGGTTCGAGCTGAGCAGAGCAGCGGCAACGCGTCTCAGTTCCCATGGCTTAGCCACCCCTTCTGTCTCTCGCTCTATATACAGAGGGGAGGAGAGAGAAATCGCATAAGCCTTTCGGAAAAGCTCGCGATATCTCGGACTGTCATCTGACGGTATTTCATGTCGCGCCGCAGCGATCCGTACAATGGCTTCCGAGAGAGAGAGAGAGAGAGAGAGAGTCGCCACCTGGAAAGAAAAAGGGTTGCCGAATATTTCCTTTGTCATGTGTAGAACGGCTTAGATTTATCAGCGCGCGCGAGCCGACTGCCGAGCTCACGCCGAGATTCGAGATACCGCGGGGGGCTTTCTCCTCCGCCTCTTTGCCGGCTTTTTTTCCTCGCTCGGCATCATTGTCGCGCTCGCGCGTGTAAATGGGACGATGAGGGCCGGCTAATGAAAAAAGAAATATGGGATTTGCCGGATTTCTGCCATTGTCCGCTCGGTGGTTTTGAGTGCGTGTGTATGATACATGCGGGTTTGTTGTGCGCGTCCCTTTTTTTTTTCTTGATAATGGAGCGCGCCGGGACCCCTCGGCGGCTAGAGAAACGAATGCTAACGATTTCAGATAGTTTTCACGCTCCGATTGAATCGGGGATTATCGCACGGGGGCCCGGGGATGGGAAAGAGGAACGAGAGCGCATATTTTCTGTAAATTTAGAGTTACGGCGACGCCGCGAGCTCGTGAATCGGATGAAAGAACGCTGATTGCTCGGCCCGACTTCATAAATTTCTCCGATTCTGTTTTTTCTTTTGGGGGATTTGCGTTCGTAAACGCTGCTCGAGGGGTGCGCTGATTCGTTGTCTCCATTGTTGTCCCTCATTGTTCTGTTTTCAGTGAAATATGTAGGTCGCGAGCTGCGATCGATTTCTAAAGCGAGGCCAAGATTTAATTCTAGAGAGATTTCCCGTCGAATCGACGAAAGGATCGTCTTTTTCCCGGTGATGAGTCGCGACTGCGACGTGCAGCTCGCGAATCCGAGTGGATTAGCGCGACCTTTCAAACAGTACATCGTGCTCCGCTCTTATTCAAGAGACGCACGTACGGCGAGGGCCGCTCTTGAATATTTATCAGGAACAATGGACGCGGAGCGAGCGAGGGCGCGAGAGCCCATAGATAGAGAGATACGATGATTCATGTTGTTCGACGGCAGAGATCACCCTCCGATCGGCGCGTGCGTGTAGCCTTGGCAAATTAAACGACAAACGCAGGGCTCGGGAAATTTAGCGCGATTTACATTTTTGGGGCCGATAGAGTTAGGCGTAATTTCATTTCGCCACACACCGTCCGTTTGGGAGCCAAGAACTGCGTCCCTCTCGGCTTTTATTCTCGCACCTCGCGCGCGCCGAGAAGAGTGTCGGTGGCTCGTTGCCAACGTTATAACGTAGGGTGCGGAGCTCGGGAATCTCTCGCTCGCTCTCTTACGCTCGGCCGGCCGTATAGCTGCTGCAGCTATCTGGAGAACACCCAAATAGAGGAGCGACGTTAATGCCCGGCCTTTTAGCCGGCGCCCGCTGCATTAAACCTCTTTTACCCGCGCGGTTGACGCCGCCGCGGACCCTAATTATTACGTATGAAATATGATCTTATTGCGCGTGAATTTTCCGCGGGGGCTCTCGCCGAGAGGATTAAGTCGCCAGGATTCGCCGAGCTCTCTGTTCCTCGCGCGAAATTGAACTGAGCCGCCAGAAAAAACGAACCTGCGTGAGTAATTAACGAGGAAGTTGCGATGAACCCGAATGAATGCGCCAGGCTGAATCGAGGTTCCCCTCGCGAGTTGCATTTGATATATTATGTCATGTATGATGTACACCAGACGCAGAAAGCACTTATTGTGTCGGAGCGGGCTATTGAACGTCAAGTATCAAGTTTCTATATAGATAGCTATCAGACGGGAAACGGGTAACCGCGAGAGAGCTATATTGCATCTCTCCGAGTTTCAAAGGGTTCCAACCCTTCCTCCGCTGATATCCTGACTTTTCCACAACACACATCCCCCCGACGTGCGCGACGTATACATAGATCACGTTACCTCGGGTTCAATGTGCTTTCTCCGCGAAACACACACGTGCGGGTATTTTCCGCGGCTCAAAAGTAAATCGGCCTACTTTGCGCTCAGCTCGAAAATAGTGCACTTTGTTCGATTGTCCTCGTTCACTGACTGGCAAGATTTATTCCGGTACGATGATACGATCTAGGCGGAATAAATAATTTTTGGGTTTCTACAGTGTCGTATGTCGGAATTCTGCGATGCATTCGAGATCACGTGTTCCACTGGTATAATTAAATCAAACCGTCTGAAAATAAACACGACCAATATATTCGGACAGCAATAAAATAAAATACAGACGCCGGAGCGCAGTTGCATTTCTGTAAATTAAATTTTCGGCCATCAAAAAGCAATTTATTTTCGTTCGCGTTTTCCCTTGCGTTTCCGACTCACGCGGTATTTAGCGAAAATAAACATATCCAGTCAGAAGAGGAGTATGCTAGAAGCAGTAAAATCAGCTATTTCGCTCATAGTTCGGTGTTCATTCGCTGTCAATTTTACGATATTGGCCATTCGCCAGCTGGCATTAATTTCGGCGATGCAGCTACGCGAGCCATTAAAATGAATTCCGATAGCAGCGACAATAAAGTCGTAGATTTTCGCGTAAATATAATCTTGTCTATTTTCAGTGCCCGAACAAAAAGACCGATGTTAAAGTGAAGAGAGATCTCGAGCGGCGCGAGCGCAAGTAAATCAGCCCGGCCGACGCACAAGCGCCCATTGTCCTCTCATTTCGTTAATCTTCCCTCGCTGACGCAGCAGAGCAGCGGCAATGCACCGGCAGCCACTCGCGTATACTTACACGTCCCGTACATAACCGCGGCCTCGAGAGCGAGCGAGGGACTCGCCTCATAATACCCAATTACAATAGAACATACTTTCTTATTCAATAAGTCAAGAGAGCGCGCGGAGAGAGACTGCGAGAGCGAGCTACTGCAGAGAACCCCCGAGAACGCGGACAGGGCCTCGTAAACTAATTATTATTGCCATTAATTAGCCAGGGCTGCGCTTGGCCCGCTGGCGAGAGAGCGGCCTAGACCCGCTCTAATTAATACCTTCCGTTCCGCCAGTACAAATAACGCTACCCCTCTCTGCTGCCACGGATAAATGACTCTCTCTCTCCATACGCGCGTGTGCCGTACCTTCAGTTCAGACCCGCGTACAAAGCGCCTCCTACTTGCGGCTTCACTAACGCGGCCAAATTTTTAATTCTCTCGACTATCCGTGCGCATGCGGCCTCGCTACTGCGCCGAGAGGGAATTTTTCTACGCGAGTTATATTGGATTCGCCTGTAAGTGATATTTATGTATATCGGAGCGCAGGGAGATCTGCACGGGCGCGCGAAATTCTGCGGGGGGTCATTCCAGCGACGTGGAGATTTGTGACTCTATCGGAATTGATGGCGGCCGGATGAAATGTGTATTCCGTCTTTCTTGCACTCGGCGCATTTTTAACCGGAATAAGCCCCGGAAAAGTTACGACAGCACCCGCGGAGAATGGCTTTCGGTATCGGCTGGTTGGTGAAATTTTCAAATCGTTACAGACGTGTGCAAAATAAAAGGATAACCTGGTGGCAGCGGCCTTCAACTCGTCCAGCGCGACGAACGTGCCCGCTCACGCGTTATACACCTCAAGGATTCGCGAGTCGGAAAAAGATGCTCCTGCGATGATAAACCCAGCCCCGGCGGAAAGACAGTTGCTTCGAAACTAGACAGAAAGCCTCTCGACTGCGTGCCCTTCTGCAGTCTGCTTCCCTCCTCGCGTCCGAGAGAGCCGGGAGCAAGGAGTCAGATAGAGATAGATTTATTTTATATAAAGGAGAGAAGCAGAGGCGGCAGCGGCAGCGGCAGCAGAAGCAGCGGAGAGGGAATTGAAAGAGAGTAGAAGAAGGCGAACTGGCCGAGAGATAAGTGTACAATGGCCGAGGAGAGGCTTCTCTCTCGGACTCGCGCTCGCTGCGAGTTTGATAAGATCGGGCTGGTCATTACGAGTGTCTCACAGCGGGGGACACACTGCCTGGACATGTCGGCTTTCGATTCTCATCCGGCGCGCCAGACCGAGCCTGTATATCTATATACGCATACGTATGTGTATGCTTGTATAGTCGTATACGTACCTCTCCGGCAGCGCAGCCTTTTATTCCCCCCCTAGTCTTACACTGCCTCATCTCGTTCCAGCTCTTTCTCGCTTTTCTTCCTCTCCGCGCGAAAACCCTTTTCAGATATATGTACGCCTGTCCATCTCTCGGAGCTGTTCATTGTCGAGTTCTAAGCGCTCTAGTTTGAGATTTTTATGGTTCGGGCGTCGTCGTTTTTAATGGTCCCCCAGCGATACGACGATATATGCACTATCCGAGAGGAAGCTTTTCCGCCGCTTCGGGGAATCGATTCTCGAGAGGCGCGACCCTTTCTCCTCGAGTGTATTGCTTTTTCTCTCTGCCGAAAAGACCGAATACAGCACGCCGGCGCGGGACAAAAACGTACGCGGCAAAAACAATTTCGCGGCGCAAAAAAATTGAAATGAATCGAGCCGCTGCACAAAGGACCGCGTTTTGCCGTAAATTTAGACATCGCGGCGACAGCTGCTCTCCAATTTTTCGGCCGAAACACGCAGAAACATGCAAATAACTCCATCTCTACAAACGAGCTTTTCGAGGAAGAAGAGGCAGTAGCGGAGCAGAAGCGAAAAAGGGACGAGAGCAGGCCACAACGACGCCGAGGAGAGAAGAAAAGAGGAGTACATCCTGCAGCTTGTTATCTCAAATACCCTGAAAGAGCGGGAGCAGGAAGGAGAGCAGATCTGCATTCTGAGAGAGAGAGAGAGAGAGGACAGCGCTCGGGTTTTCATCCATGAGTGCATGCATGCACACAATAACGCGCGCGCGTACCTGCCGGTAGCTCGTGTGCGCAGTGTGTCCCCCTTTGGCGCCCAGCGAGCGGGAAAAAAGCGAAAGACGCGCCAGGAGTAATAGAAAAAGAGGGCGACACAATGAGTCGAGAGAGAGAGAGAGAAGAGAGGGTTGAAATTTCGAAAGGACTATATAAGGAAGGAAGCGAGGGCTCCGTGAGCGCCAGCTTTGCGCCTCGTTTAAGCCCCTCTCAGAGCGCGATGTCGCGCGAGCATAATCCGACATTAGATCTCCCGCTCGCCGCCGGGCGAAGAAAGAGATTACATCTGCAGTTTAGTCGCATTTCATAAAAGAAAGATGCAAAGCCCGCCCCTCCAACCCTTTTTTTTTTTTTTTTTGCTCTTCGCCCCCCTGACGAGGAGGCAAGAAGGACCGAGAATGTCGCTGCTACAAGCCTTTGATGCGATGAACTCATTTTTCTCCGCGCTCTCCTTTATATTCGGTAATCTCGTGCGCGCTTCGCGTGTAATGCGCATTTTCCCCCAGAAGAATAAGGCGCAGCGAGACCGAGTACGCGGGCTCGATCCATCTTCTGCCGGCGAGCACTAGCTGCTGCTCCTCTCTTCACGGCCGAGAGACTTCGCTCTGCGGGCTTTATGAATTTTTTGAGTTTCCACGGGGAGCGTTTGGCACACTGGCTCTCTGCAGCGCGTTTCGGCCTAATTGAATCCCGAGATTTTTCGAGCGGCTAAACGCGCACCGGAAGCGATTCATCACACAATATTCAAATAGCCCGTCACGCCGCTTCCTTCGATTACCCGTTTTTTTTTTTCGTTTTTTTTTTCTTTTTCGCGTGATAATGAGAGGCTGGTCGGATGACGGAGCGAGTATATGTTGCAGGCCCCGACCGCGACGACTGCATGACGAAGCCTGGGAAGTTTTTCGACTCCGTTCCGATAAGCGATTTATGCGAATCGGAAACGAGGTGCATCCTCGTCGACCGGCATTCGTTCTCGGTCTCCCCCGCATTCGGAGACTGCGGGTCCGCGCGCGACCGATCTCGCGCGGGTTTTCCCAAGAGGCTTAAAAAAAGTCGGAGAGCGCACATGAAAGTAAGATAAAAGGCCGCGCTCGGGATCGTGTGTAATTTTCTCGCCCTAAACACCCACCTGCAGGACGCGGATAATAGAAGATCGAGCCGAGGAGGGATACAAAGCGCGCGTGTGTGCGGGACTGCGAGCGGCAGCAGCGGAAGGTGTCGGGGAGAGTCAATGGCTCGGCTAAAGTGCGAGAGAAGAGAGAGAGAGAGGGGTCGGAAAAAGTCGTAGGTGTCCGACGCAGGCTCTCGGAGCTGCATCCTTGCGGCAGAAGAGCGAGAGCAGAGATAGAGGGAGGGCGAGGATTCTCACGCCGGCGACCCCGACGGGGTATAATAATCGCGGTTGATTGATCTGACGGTCCCACACACGCACCGAGTCGCAGATAGACATCGCTGCGCCCTATCTCTCGCGCGCTCTCTTGCGGCCTCGAATAAATATATATCCGGCTTACGCACCGGCCACTCTGCTCCGGATTATTGGATTTTCTATTTTTATAAGCGGGCCTCGTATTTTTTAAACGATGCCGGGAATATTTCCCGACTTGGGACTCGAGTACGTTGCAGGGGAGGTGGTCTTCGCCTCGCGCGCCCCCGACGTGTTGGCATAACCGAAGGAGAAATATATCCGCACGACTGTTTGTTTTTCGGCTCGCGCAGTTCGCCGCCGATGAACTCGGCCGAGAGAGCCTGTTCGTATGAAATCTCGTGATTTGCGGGGGTAGACACATGCCTCTGCGCGCTAATGCGATTGAAGCGCTCGCGGCTGAGTTTTATGGACCGTTCGCTGCCGGATTACCACCGGCATAATTTCGAAGCTCGCCCGTGATAAGCGAAAATTTATGCCATTCGCATCTCGATCCCCGAGCAGACATCTCAAGTGCCTCGAGCGGAGCTACTCGAAAGTTGCTAGCGTCTATCGCGCTACGTTCACGTTCGGCATGGGGAGAGCGGCCTACGTCAATGCAGCGTTAACAACAAATTCGAAACTGCTCCTTTCTGATTCCACTCGAGGTCGCGTTCGGTTATCCCACTCGTGATAACGAGACGTCTACCCGACATCATCTCTCTGCTATATGGATTTTCATCCAGCGGAGTTTTCTCACTCCCTCATCGGCGTTCCACTTGCTGTTGACATAAACGGATGCACGAAATCTTCTTAGGCGGCACTTGGAGCGAAAGCGTTTTGATTCGAGGCGGATCGCGCACAGGTATAGCAGCACAATGCGCGAGGCACAAAAGGATGGCGGGCGCCTCCCGTCTCTCTCGACTCTCTGCCTTACAGGCTTTCGAGCTTCCGTAAAAGGCATTCAGCTTTAAATGCGCGCGAGCCATATATCTATATAACGCGCATTGTGCCGGGGGCTTATACAACGCGGACACGCGATATAAACGTCGCCGAGCCGGTCGCGCGCGGGAGGAATAGGAGAAGAAGGCGCGAGGCCGATGGCCATGGGATTTCCAGCAAGCGCGATGCGGAAGCTATCTCTCCGTATACTGCAGAGGGGGGGGGGATGGAGAAGCGCAGGACACGTTGGCGCACACGCGTCACGCCAAAGCAAATCCCGCAGCGCGACGCGATGATATACGCACCTCACTATATGTATACCTTGAGGAGCGAAGAGAGGATCTCAAAAAAACGCTGAGAACGCACGCCGGCTCTCCGCGAGAGGAAAAAAGGAGTCGGGAGTTTCTGTCAGGTGCTGCCGGCAAGCCAAGGAGGAGTCCCATTGTCGCTCGCGCAAGTCATCTCCCGCTTTTGTGCGTGCAGCAGCGGCACGGAGGGAAAAACAAACAGGCACGAAAAGTGGACGAACTGACGCGACAACTCTTCGCCTCTCGGCAGCGGTTATAATGGCCGTTGATTTTCTATAATCGTAATTGGCCAGCGTTGGCCGCGCGACCAAAGATGGAAGCTGCGCGTGAAGCTTAATCGCGATCGTTCCAGTCGCTCCCCCCTTGCCGTACGCGTAATTTTCCAAATGGAAGCCGTTCCCTTATTCCCTTTGCAAGAGATAGGGCTTTTTAATACTCTCTCTAAAAACACTTCGGGTCCGCGCTCTGATTACGACTGAATACGCGATCAGCGGGGTCATTAATATTTTCGAAAAAGCGCCGCCGCTCCCTCGCTAATTCATGCAGCTCCGCATCAAAGCGGCTTCTTTTTTCCTTCCCGCGAGCACTTTACTTACTCACTACTCTCGTCTGCAACGCCTAAGAACGGATATGCGCAAGCGACGTCCCTCTCTCTCACTTGCGCGCTCGAGAGAGAATCACTAATTTGTTTAATGGCGTTCTCGCGCGCGCGAGCGCTCCGACTCGGAGTACCGTATTACGGGTCGTTAAGAAAAATGACGGATGCGCCCGCGGCTACAATCCGAATCGCTGATTATGGAATTGGGCGATTTAATTTAATCGCTCGCTCGCTCGTCCTCGTCCCCGTCGTCCTGTCGATTGAAATGTCGATGCGCGTAATTGGGGAGGAAAATCACACGTTGCGTCCGCGCGCTATAAGTAACGACGAGCTCGACTGCCGGCTCTTCTTTTCACATATACGCGGCTACAGCGCGCGTAGACTCGATTAATTCGGCCGAGCCAAATAAATCTCTCGCGCGCAGGAAGCGGGGAGCAGCCGCGCGAAATATTAGGCCTCGTGCTTCATTTGCCGGCGCGAGCGAGTCGCGCAGGAGCTTTTAAATTTGAAATTTTAATTTCCATGCCGCAGCGATATCTTGTCGCATAATCGCGCGCGTTAAAAGTCTTAAATTCGCCGCTCGACTGATGACTCGGCCCGCTGGGACAGTCACGAGGAGATGAAAAATAAAGGAAGCGGCTATTTGGCCATTCGGCTTTAATGTCTGTATCACGCCTATCTCGCATTGCCCGAATGCAAATTGGCCCCGATCGGGGAATCCGGCTAATATACGCCCACGTCAGATTCGGCGAAAGACGAGCACGTTATCTGTTATCTGGCTCTGCTTTAAAAAATTAACGTTTTCGAGTAATTAGAAGCTGGTTCGCGACGCTGTGCGGGGAAAACTGGTTTGAAAAAACCTGGCGTCGTGAGCGAGAGCAACTTTCTACCTGTGTGAGAGTGGGGGGGTTGGTAACACCGCAGCGTAATTATGCAGAAGCGAGGCGCGTTCTCTCGATCTAT
Organism: Pteromalus puparum; assembly: GCA_012977825.3. Taxonomy (NCBI): domain Eukaryota; kingdom Metazoa; phylum Arthropoda; class Insecta; order Hymenoptera; family Pteromalidae; genus Pteromalus; species Pteromalus puparum. The sequence goes on from CM053169.1 coordinate 690,539, forward strand.
GGGCTCATTAACGTTCGCCATAAACACGTTATACCATTTATCTAAATCGCGTCTCTCGCGATTCCCCAAACGATATCTGGCACGAGTGCGTAACTCTGGAATTTCGTGAGAAACCTGAAACAATGTTCGCACTCGCCAACGCACGCGTTTATCGTATTTTCGTTTAATTTTGCGCGTCGAGATTTTCCATTATTCAAGCGAGATAGTGGACTGTACGAGTGGCGGAAGCAGAGTCCTTGTAAGTATAAGCTACCCGCGATGACCATGAGGAATCGCGGGGCGTAGAAACATCACCTCGTCGCGAAACTTTCTTATCACTCGGCGGCCGACGTGTCGTATAGCACAGCGTACAGCGACGAGCCAAGCAAAAGAGAGGAGCTGCGAAAGAGGATCGCGTCAGGGACCCGGCACTCCTTCTCGGCCGCGCTCTCGCTGTCTCGCTTACTCTGCCCACCTGTTAAATTGTGTAGCTATTAGCCCGCGACTTTGAATATAAATCGAGCCATTACGTCGAGCTGCTGCTGCTGCTGCTGCTGCCGCTGCTGCTGGAGAGCAGAGCAGAGGGAGCTAAGGCGCGGCACCCTCTGCTTCTTCTTCTTCTTCTTCTTCTTCTTCTTCTTCTTCTGTCGCTGCTGCGGCCGCAGGCTCCTAAGCGCGCGCGAATGTAACTATAAGTCTACTGCCGATGACCGCCGGCGTATGGAACTCGCGATGCTTGATCTTCCGGATTTTTCGAGCGAGATAGTCCGAGTAGGCTTTCATTTACGGCTCGTTGAAATTGTGTGTTTCCGTAGAAATAGTGCGCCGTCGTCGTGTCTAATATAAACGAACAATGCCAAACTGGGCTCTAGGGCTGGCGAGCGAGTCCATAGGAGATGAGTTTTGTAATGAGAGAGGGAGAGAGAAATAGCCCGTGTGTAGCTTTTAGAACAGTTCGGACAGCGCTTTCGCCCTCGCTCCACCGGTCCGGCGCTTTGTAGATTTTAATTGAACGCGATGTATTCACAAGGAGAACTTTGCACTCGTGTCCGAGCTAGAGTTCCAAATGAAAAGCCCACTTTTAGGCTTTCTCGAAATTACGATCGACTCTGGGAATCAGTGAGCGTCCCCGTGTTAAATATTGTGACATGGCATGACTTACTACATTACAAGCGAGCACTTTTCGAGAGCCAAAGCGTCGAATCACGATCCGATATCTGTGTGCATATCTCAAACCGATCGACTTTATCCCCCTCATATATAGAGGAATCCCGAAAATCATAGTTTCGATAAAATCCCCAGTGACACGGAGCCACGCCGTATCGATCGGATTTATCATATAAGCCACGCACGGCGACGACGACGACGATCTCCCCGCACCCAAAAAAAAGGCTGCAGCTCGCCAGCATTCGAGAATCCCGGGATTCGTATCTTTTTATCGGGATGCAGATCTTTTATGTAGAATAGCCACCATAGTTCCGCGAGGTTTATCAGATCCGTCGCGGGTCCCAAAAATAAAAGTCGATTCGGGATGGCCCCCTGCGCGCCCGCACATGCGGCGGTCTCTCCGGTAATGTGGAGGAATCTGTCGTGTCATACGTCAGATTAGACGGGGACTGCTCCGCATGTTATGGCCCCCATCTCCCTCTCCGTCTCTCCTCCGTCTCCGCACTCAGACACACACACTCTCGTCCCGGATGGGCCGTCAAGCGACTCCGGCGAAGCGCTCGGGATGATCCCCGGGTGATGTACGCGATGTACTAGGGGGAGGTCATTAGGGCCGCCTCGGAATGTCGAGCCGCGTGCGTGCAGCTTATATCTATATACGCGACATGACGCCCGTGCTGAGCTGGCGTCTTTGGGACTGCGCTAGCTACTGCAGCTGAATTTCGGATGTACTGCGGGCTGTTGGCCGAGCAATGACGCGGGAAATTGCAAGCTTTTCATTTAGTTTGGAAATTGGAAATTCCTCGGCGCCGACTAACTCGGGAGCTTTGTCTAGCTCGCTGTTTATGTTTATTGGGGCTTCGCGCGAGAGCTGGAGAGACAAATGAGCGATAACCAGGCGAATATTTTCATTCCCGGAACGTGCCGATGGGAGCCTCGCCTAAGCACATTCATCAAGCGTGTATTAGCGGTAATAGCCGCCGCCGGCTTCCGAAACTGCTCCCCACCGCACTCAATTAAGAAAAATCGGGCAACTCCAATTAATCCTGATTCCGGCGCGTCATACACTAATCACCGTCGTCGGCTCTGTTTCTTTCCTCGCCGAGAAAACACGATTCCCCTCTTCCGAGCCAGCTCTTTTTCCCGAGATTGGAAGGAGCAGATCACCGGGTGTATTTTCGCCTCCCGGTACATTTGGCCGCGATTACGGGCGAACGAAATTGTTACAAGCCAGTGGCGCGGGCCATCGTCACGTATGGGGTAGCGGCAGCAGCAGCAGCAGCAGCAGCAGCAGCGCCACTGTACAAATTGTTCTACATGTCTTTTTCCACTCACGTGCCACGGTTAGCGAGCGAAACTCGAGGTGCTCAATCACCCCGCGTTGCCCGAGTCCTCCGCAGTCCGTAGCTCTATAGGTAGTTCGCGCAGTAGTGCGCAGGGCGAGTCGAGAGAGAGAGAGAGTGAGAAGCGGGGGAGTTTTACCGAAGCATTTTGGCCTTATCTCGCAGCCGCCACCGCCGCCTTCCGGAATAAAAATACAGAAGGTTCGTTCGTTCTCGCGGGCTTTCGCTGAATTCTTAACTGGCGCGCTCTACGGGACGTTTGATAATGCGCCTGGGAATCGCGATTTTATGCCGAGATTGCGACAGACCGACTGCGTACGCTCTACCTTCACAATGCGAGCTGTGTACGCGGTTTTTGATGTTTACCTTTTTCGCCTCCGACTCGGCTGGCTTTTTTCCGTTGCATCCGCTGCTCGAAGTTTCCGAAGAGCAACGAGCGTACGCGCGACAGCTTGAGCTTCGTGGCTGAGTGGGAATAAATTGCCAGAGCGTATTATATTCATTCGCGCGCGGGCGGTGGCGAAAATTGAATAATGTCGAGGCTCGACGCGCCGGCTGAAATATGAAGGAAAGCGCTCGCGACTGCGCGCTTTATAACTAGGAAAGTTCGAGTGTGATATCCTTCGGAGTATAACTTTGGTAATGCGCTGCCGCTCGCGCGGATAGAGCGTCGGGCGGCCATTCAAACTCCGGGCGTGCAAAAGAGAGAGAGAGAGAGAGAGTTCATCCGCGTAGCTCTTGATTTAGAGGTCAAGGTGAGTCGCGTGCTAGCTCATTCCGCAAGCTTTTTCCAACGCCATAAACGCTGAATTAGCCGACGATGACAACGTGCAGGATTTGCGTCAGGCGTAATCGCGTCGTAATCGCGTGGCTTAGCTGGAATGTCACTCCGACGCGACACTGATGCAGCAGTCAAGTCGGGGTGCAGGCGTATAAAAAGCGCGAGGACGCGGCGGGAGGCCTTTTTTCTAATCTGCTTTCAGCTTTCCGGGCGCGCGAGCTCACAGTCATTGTGCCGGATCGAGGCCCGCCCGCGGCTTCCAGGATCGCAGACAGTTTTTAGGGTAGCGCATCGAAAGGGGAAAAGGGATTATCAACTGAGAGAGAGAGAGAGAGAGCGAGAGATTGAATCTGCGCCCGCTCCCACTGCTGATCGGCTTATGAACGCGTGACGGCAGTCAAAGAGAGGAGGAAGCGAAAGATGGATCGGATTCCTCGCGCTCGACATATTTTTCGGGAGCGTCACCAGCAGCCGCGTCGCGCGGGTGACGCCCTGTAGCTCTGCAGCCAGACGCGATGCATTATGTATCGGCTGTCTCGGGTTAAATTGAATCATTCGCGAGCCTCCTTCGTTATTACGCCCTGCTCTGACTCATCGGGACTTCTACGGAAGAGTATTAGTCTCGGACGGAAAATCACACGGCTCACTAACCTCCACAGTTTTTTCCGCTGCCGGTTGTTCTTATCAATTTTCTCTTTCGTAGCTCCGTTACACTCGGGCCAAAAACTTGTCGATAAGTCGAAAACTTGCAGTGCAGCAGCAGCAGCAGCAGCAGCAGCGTCGCTCGCGAAATAGAAAACGGTCGCACGTGTTCAGGAGAGTCGCCAGGCTATTGCTAAAGTTTATCCTCTCGCTTTCCCGGTACTACTCAGTCTGTAACGCAATTTGCGAAAGTCGTTTCCTTCTGCACGGACGCCAATTTTTCAGGCCAGCCGTACACGACAACGACTGACTGATTCCTTTTTTCTTTCTCAGAGGCTAACTGAGCACGTGAGGCGCGCTAGGGCGAGAGATAAAAGCGCGGCGATGAGCTGCCTCCGTAAAACGCGAACTGCAGTTGAGAAAGAGAGCTCGAGAACGGTTGCAAGCGCGCTCGCGTCAGTAACGAGGCAACGAGAGATGGAAATTAAGATTGGGATTTTCATAACTACTGGGTTCCGTACTTAGTTGAGTTATACGCCGGTTTTTTCTGCATTATTTATGAAGCCTGCGCGTTGGCTTTGAAGTGACGAGGAAAAAGCGCCTCTTTCCGGACGCGGAATTAATGCAAAACGAGTGTGTATAATTTTTTCGAGGGCTATCATTTGCGGAGGGTCGTGTACGATGTTAATAAACGAGCATTTTATTAGCGAAACACGCAAGATGTCACAGTCGACGATCGGGCACGACTGATGGAAAAAGGAAGCCGCGTGTACGCAAATTTTCTCCGACTCATCGCGATGGGAACCGCGAAGATCTGACGATCTACTCGGCTCCTACCAGCTACCGCGAGTAGGCGAGGGAGAAAAAAAGTTAAATGAAACCCGAGAAAAAAGTCACGGAGAGACGAGCGAATAAAAAAAAAATAATAATAAATAAAAGCCGGCTGAGAAGGAAGGTGCGGCTGCGCTACGATCCCCCCCTCGTCCAGATTATTGCGATATGTCGCGCGCACAATGCCCGGCAATTATTAACCTGCGGGGGAGCTTCCCATCTCTCCTTATCCTCGTAGGTATGTTTTATGTAGCCGCATATAGCAACCGCGGGCTTGCTCGTCTCCCCGCAGGCTTGTCCAGCGGTCGCCGCTGTAGATGTCATTCGACTGCGCTACTGCAGCATCGGAGAAGGAGAGCAAGCGTGGCTAGGAAAACGTTTTGTCGGTCTAGTACGCTGGAGCTGCTGCTGCTGCTGCTGCTGCTCGGCATTTTTCAAGGGCCCCCTTGACACTAATAAAGATTCCGGCGGTAGCTGTTGCCGCGGCTCGCTCCTGCTCTCGTTGACGAGCACGACGTAGTTTGCCCTCACCCTACACCGCGCTGTACGTGTACACATGCGCCGCGTCGTGTCGTACATTATACGCGGAGCACGTGAGCTTCTCGAAAGAGGTCAGGTGCAAATTTTCCGAATTGCCCGGCTTTTTTCTCGATGGACGCTACAGAGTTTACCGCGCTAGTGCAAACTCGAGAGTTGGAGCGGCGAAAAAATACTGTGCTCAGTGGCACACGACTGTGAGAATTAACGGGGAAGGAAAAAATCTCGTTTAAAACCGACTCGACGGGAGCTCTACCGCGTTAATTAAGCACGAGTCCTTTAATTTGCCACGAGATATTACATAAACATTTGCAAACACGGCGCGTACAGCCTGATGCTGTATATGCATACCCGCTCGCGGCAATGTTTGCATACATTCCGGGACTTTTATACACGGCCAGCGCAAGAGAAAGAGAGCCGCTTTTGTGTTTAATACCCTTCATCTCGTTTGCCGGTTTGCCCCTCTCCTCGGACCGCGCTTTTTTTCCTTCAAAAAAGTACACAACGAGTACAACAGTGGCAGCGGCTCTCATTGTCCCGTCGCTTGCCGGGACATTATTATGTCCAGTCCCCTCCTCGCGTCTTGCCCCTCGCGGGCGAGAGGGGGAGAGGGGGTCGAACACTTCTTGTCAGGTTATATTCCTCCCCATTGTTGTAGAGGCGCACGACGCAGCCGTCGCTGTCGTCGAATCGCCATCGAAGCGAAAATTAATTTGCCGCTAATGTCCCGAGCAGCGCGTCCCCACGTCCTTATGAATGAAAACAGTGGCCGCCGTCGCCGTCGTTGTTGTCGAGCCCTCTGCTACTACTGCCGCGTTTTACCGCTGGTTTGCATATTGTGCGAGGCGAATTAACTGAAAATGGCCGGCTAATTGCGTACCTAGCCTCGCTGTCGCCCCGCTCATTTCGGTCGGCTAAACAAGATGTTGGCTGCGGGACCGCGACTGACACCGAGAGGCTATTATTCAAATGGAGCAAAGGCAGCAGCTGTTTGCAGAACTCGCTGTTGTTTTCCGAAAAAATAGGAGTGCCTCTTCTGAGCTTTTTTTTCTCCGACTTGGACGGCGTAAAAATTTTTATGAGCTACTCTCCAAGCTGGTTTTTATAATTCAGAGGCTGCGCCGAAACTCTTGGAGTAGCTCACAACTCCTCTGGGATATTAAAAAATTTTATTTGCATATAAATTAGGGACTAATCTGATGCAGTTTTTACTGTGACGAGCTACGTCTCGAGCGCTCAGGAATTCGCACGTTCAGATGAGAAATGTGTAATTGTGCATAACGGAATTTCGCAATGGCGCCAACACTTGAAATCGACACGCGGGCTATAGAGTCGGGTGTTCGAGGCCGAAAACTCGTTTCAAAAAAAAGCTGCTAACTCTCTCGTAGCAAAGTTCAACCGTTACTTATTCGCGCGATTTCTAAACCGATGGAGCGAATAGTTGAGGAGATACACAGGCGGCTTGATGAGCAACGGTACAGAATAATTGTTCTATAAATCACGCTCGATACGATGCACAGCTTTTTTCAGCAAAAGCTATACACGGGAAAAACGCGAGATTAAAATGTTTGAGGAATTTTGCATTCATGAATGTGTACGTAACAATTAGTAAACTCTAATTGTACATTCGAGAGTTTAGTAGACTCGGAATAGACAGGTTATATCCATTTTGCGGAATTTTAACGGCGTTCCTCGTTACTCGACGAAGTGAACTATGCAACTTTGTACAAACATGTGTACTCTTCACCCGCGCTCTCGAAAGTGTGCTAAACCCGTTGGATATTGAAAATTAAGATACAGACGTTTCTCGGCCAGCCAATCTTTTAATGCCCGCGCGTTCTCGCAATCCTCGAGATAGAAGCTTCGAATTTCAATGAATTTCAATAACGTTCGGCGATACCAGCGTGCGAAAATAATCGCGGCTGCTGCTCCGCATCCGGTGAGAAGAAAAAATGTATTTGTTTACGACTGACCCGGGGCTGTATCCGCGGACAAATCTACGAGGCAATAACGTGCCGGGCGGCTAATTTTACGCCGATACTTAAAGTTTCAGTAGATAAAGTTTCCGCACTGGGAACCTCGAGCGTAAAGTAAAGAATTAACGGAAACCAAAGGGCACCGCACTCACTTCTATGTACGTGTGTGTCATGGTTGAAACGTTTTTCAGTTTTAGTGCCATTCCGAAAAAAGTTTTAACGAGCCCCTGATACCATCGAAATGACGTTCCCGCGTGTGCGAGCACTAGGACTGGCCAAAATGGATACAGCTACTGCTCGAGCACAGGTGCATCGGCTTTTCATTTCTTCCGCCGCCGGAAGTCAAGTTGCTCTCATGATTTTCAGGGCTACGAGCTCGAAGGAGAAAAAACCAGCTCGTGCAGAGGCAGCGAGGAAAAAAATTTGACCGATGCCTCCACATCGCAATTAATTTGGCAAATACGGGGTTCAAATCTACGCCGATGATTTTGGATTTATTTGCGGCAACGTAATTAACGCACTCGTCCGTCATCGGTATAATTGAGCAATTTGTCAGTTTTTTGCGCGAGAGCAACGAGCGAACAAGGTGACGTATTCATCGGGAGAGGGAGCTCGCCTTTGGGAGCCGAAAACAGATTTATCTGGAAGGAGAGGACGGAGGCTGGCTTTCGGCGAGTCTAACGAGCCTGAATTATCGTCGCCGCGTCGTCGTATACACGGCCCCTCTCGATGCTATTTTCGCGCATACGCTTCGGTGTGTGCAGCAGTACAAAAGCGAGGACGCGGCGCATCTAAATACCCGAGCACGTGGTTCGCCTATCCGGCCCGCTCATCTGCCCACGTGCGCCTTCTGCGAGTCTTGTTTTTTCCTTAAAATTTTCATCGCGTACGCGCGCGGCAGTTTCCGCGAAGTCGCGCACACCGGCGGTCACGTTTGCCAACAGCAGCAGCGGCAGTGGCAGCGCTGCAGCTGGTANGTGCCGGGCGGCTAATTTTACGCCGATACTTAAAGTTTCAGTAGATAAAGTTTCCGCACTGGGAACCTCGAGCGTAAAGTAAAGAATTAACGGAAACCAAAGGGCACCGCACTCACTTCTATGTACGTGTGTGTCATGGTTGAAACGTTTTTCAGTTTTAGTGCCATTCCGAAAAAAGTTTTAACGAGCCCCTGATACCATCGAAATGACGTTCCCGCGTGTGCGAGCACTAGGACTGGCCAAAATGGATACAGCTACTGCTCGAGCACAGGTGCATCGGCTTTTCATTTCTTCCGCCGCCGGAAGTCAAGTTGCTCTCATGATTTTCAGGGCTACGAGCTCGAAGGAGAAAAAACCAGCTCGTGCAGAGGCAGCGAGGAAAAAAATTTGACCGATGCCTCCACATCGCAATTAATTTGGCAAATACGGGGTTCAAATCTACGCCGATGATTTTGGATTTATTTGCGGCAACGTAATTAACGCACTCGTCCGTCATCGGTATAATTGAGCAATTTGTCAGTTTTTTGCGCGAGAGCAACGAGCGAACAAGGTGACGTATTCATCGGGAGAGGGAGCTCGCCTTTGGGAGCCGAAAACAGATTTATCTGGAAGGAGAGGACGGAGGCTGGCTTTCGGCGAGTCTAACGAGCCTGAATTATCGTCGCCGCGTCGTCGTATACACGGCCCCTCTCGATGCTATTTTCGCGCATACGCTTCGGTGTGTGCAGCAGTACAAAAGCGAGGACGCGGCGCATCTAAATACCCGAGCACGTGGTTCGCCTATCCGGCCCGCTCATCTGCCCACGTGCGCCTTCTGCGAGTCTTGTTTTTTCCTTAAAATTTTCATCGCGTACGCGCGCGGCAGTTTCCGCGAAGTCGCGCACACCGGCGGTCACGTTTGCCAACAGCAGCAGCGGCAGTGGCAGCGCTGCAGCTGGTAATATAAGCGGAGATAGTGCGCCAGGGCCCTACTGCGGCGCGTACGCGAAAGATAAACGTCCGCGGGAGGTCGTTCCGCGGATGAGTTATCGCGTGGACCTCGTTTATCGCCCCCTCGTATCAAGACGTCACGCATGAGCATGCATATTATATTCAGGCGGAGGAATATTTGCGCTGCCGGCTGGTTCTCCATACGTGAGACTCACCGCTGCTGCCGTTGACGACGAACGACTGATGACGACCTGGAACAAGAAGAAAACGCAGGTTATTGAAAGAAGCGAGCATCGATAATTCCGCGCTTTACCGGCACTTTACTCCCTCCTTCACCGCTTGACCCCGGGGAGATAAGCGCGAGCTGCACGCGCTAACAATCGGCAAACGAGGCTCGTCGACCCCCTTTTTATCGAAAGCATCTCGGCATAGCGCCGCGGTGATTCAATTCAACCACTCAAGCATTTTAATTAACCGGCCGCGCTCGGCGCACGATCGCATAATGAGGGTTGTAAAATAGGATTCTTTTTTTGGACGGCCAGTGCGCGCGACATGTGGGTCGGTTTTTTCGATGAGTCGCGGAATTAGCGGCGTTAATTATAGGACGAACCGCTCGTGTGCTTGCTCGTGTGTTTGTTAATTAAAAGCCCGTGCCCCGCTCGATTATGTCTATTTCCAATGGCATTACATGCGGCGACTATATTGGGTAACTCCGCGAGGCAGAGGCGCGTAACGAGAGCGTAAATTAATACGAGAGGCGATGCTTTGAAATACGGCTGACGCGCGCACCCCAGGCCGAGTATATAAGTACCTTGTAAAAGGCTCAATAAAACGCGACGATCGCTGCGCGCCTCGCGCAGTCTCTCTCTCTCTCTCTCTCTCTCTCTCTCTCTCGGAATAATTAACTTCCGCGAGCGCCTGCTGAATTAACGTTATCCTTTTGAGCGTCGGCCAACTTTTACTGGCCGCGAATCTATTATACGTAATGAATTTCCCAGCCTGTACGTATAATATACAAAGCCGAGCGACGGAAAATCTTTTCGCTAATTTCGAGGCTGGTCGCGCGCAGCGTATCCAACGGGCGCTTAATCTCGCGGCCGATAAATCACGCTGTTTATAAGTTTTAGCACAGCCCCGCGAAGCATTACAAAAGCCCGCGCCGAGGTATTTTATCACAGCGGGTCTTCGGCGTCCTATACGTGACAATAATTTCGCGAGGCAAGCGCTTTTATCGATCGATCGAGCGGGCTCGTAAAAGACCGGGCTGCGAGCGATTGCCGCGGGGATGGCGTAACATTAATGATTAAATGTTTGCTTTTTCAAGAACTCGGAACCGCTCGTCTCCTCGATTGGCGAATGCGTTCGCGTACAATATCATATCGCACCCGCGACGGCTCGTAAAGATAGGAACGACGACGAGGACTCACGGCGATAAATCACGAGGCACGAAGCTGCCCGTCTCTAGCTCGTCTCTATGCATAAATCATCGCTCGCAACGGCCCGCGGCCAAGAGTGCGTCGATAATGACCGCGCGCGGCGAGGAATCCGTATCCGTCGCGTCGTCGACGGCGAGAGGCGTTGCCGAGCGTTAATTCCCGTTCCGCAAAATTAATACCGACGGCACCGAGCGTCTCTCTTCTTCAATTGTAAGAGAGCCGCGGCTCCTAGAGGGTCAATTTTTTAGAGAGGAAATTGAAAGGACGACCGCGCTCGCGGCGGAAATTCGATTAACGCGGAATAACGACTCGGTTGGCAGCGAGTTAATTGCGCCAGCTTCTGTCTCGGTGGTCGCGATTAGTGGGCAATCATTTTTGCAAGCGAAAGCTTTTTCTGTCTCTGCTCGATTAGCCACGAATTTTATGCAAATGCTCGGAATACCGATAGAGGGCAGTTTGAAATTTTGCATGGAATCTTTCCAGGAAACCGAGGAAAAAATGCAGAGTATTTTTTTCACCGGGTCGCTTCCTCTTCTTCACGGAGGAGATCCACACAGAAGAGTGCAGCTCGGTTCTTGCGGGCCGATGAATGACAGGGAAGAATAGGAGCTGAATACAGGCCGTAGAAAAAGATGCGATAAAGCTGCAGGCCCACGGCTGAAGAAGCAAACTTTTAGTCTCGACGCGTCAGTCAATCGTTTGCTGCTCAGCCATGGCCCGATGAAATAGTTAGTCGCGGCTGCGGCTGCGGAAAAAGCACATAATACGCGGCAGAGAGAGAGCGAGAGAAAACGCTAGCTGGCTGTACAGAGCGCGGGCAATCGATTAAGCTTGACGCGTGTGCGAGGGACAGGCGGAACGCCGCTGGATTACATCGGGAGCAGTAGTAGCAGCGGTACGTTTCTGCTTTCGCGAAAAACGCCCCGGAATGACGTCGCAGCTGGCGAGTCTCGCGTGGAATTCGCCAAGATCCAGAGGAAATTAGGGGGTTTAGCCTCGAGAACGGAGCGTCGTATCAAAGAGTGCAGTCATCCAATTACCAACTACCGTAATTATGAGCGCACTGTTACGCCTGTTTGTTATTTGTACCTCGAGAGCGCACGGCGTCTATATACGGTTACTCATAATCCATATCACTTCCTTGTCGGCGAGTCGCTGCTCCGCTACTGTGCCTCGTAAATCTCGCTTAATTGCATTAATTTTCCGATACTGCACAGAGCGCCGGAGGATCGGATCAGCATCTCTGCGTGCGCGAAGCCACCGCCTCGATTAGAGTCGTTCTCGCATTTTTCTCCTTTTTCGCAGACCTCAATGTCAAGTTCCTCCGAGGATATCCTATTTACTCTAATTGGATTACACGCAGCTGCTGCGTCCGAATGCGTAGCTGCGGCAGCGCGCCGTTTTATACGAGGGAAGATTTATGGCGGACGGCCGTTATTAAAGCCGTTTCTATATTCATTACCGCGAGCTCTAGCGCGCGTTCTCGAGTTCTCGAGTTCTCGTGTACACGGGAGAGGCTCCGAGAAAGGCGCGAAAGCAAAAGTCGCGCGCTGCCGCGGCGAGAGGGGGATCTTCGGCGCATTGTCTGCGGCAGAAGATTGGCGGCACTGAGACGACGACCGTTTCACTCTCGCGCCGAGGAATTTGCCTCTCGGTACTCTCGCTCTCACCTCAGGGCTATTCGCTCGTTAGCGGCGACAACGAGAGGAGCCGCTGCACCGAGCAGACTGACGAGTATTTTAAGTATTCGTACTATTGTATGAGCCGAGGCCATTTGAATATGCAAATCGGCGGGTTTTTTCGCGAGCCGACTATCGCTGCTGTGCGACTCGTGCGAGTGGAGAGAGTAGCTCGAAATTTATTGTCCTTTGCCTGATTTATGCCCGCTCTAGGATCCGATCATTATCACACGCGCCGATACGCGCATTCTCGCAGCACTCGATCGATTTCCTAATTAATTTTGCTCGCGCCGTGTAATTATTCCAAAGTTCGTCTCGCCTAGACGAGGTTGGCAAAAATGTAAACTCCGAAATTATCAGCCACTCGCGCGCTGCACTCTCGCTCATTAAATATTGGAAGGCGGACCCGTGTGTTCGCAGCACGCAGAGGAGCTGCAGCAGCGGGTCTCGCTCGCGAAACTCGTTTCCCCAAGTTTTGTAAAGCAATATTACACTTTGCATAAGGCAAAGACTGCCGGTAACAATAATTTTCCGTGCGTAGGCGGCAAGTTTGCTCAGGCGCCGAATCTTGAGCCCCGCGCTGAGCCCGACGCAGCGGCGGCGGCAGCAAGTTAACGAAAGTTATCGGAAAGATGCGGTCGGGCCATGCGAGAGCGAGCGAGAGGGAGCGGCGGCAACTACTTCCGCTTGTTACAGCGCAAACATTTTCTTAATAAGTGTATACGCCGCGCCGCCCGATACTCCCGGGGCGCGCGCGCGTGTGTGTGCGAGCGATAGAGCGCGTCGAGAACTTTATCGTGCGCGAGCACCGGTGTGTACAGGCGGCGGCTTCGTTTAAAGGCGGCGAAAGAAAACAGCGCGAGCGCTCGCGCGCCGAGTTAATCGAGCTTATTTTCAAAGATCAGAGGAGTTGGGTGGCTGCGCGATTTCTCATTTCCCCCCCGCGCGAAGGTGAGACGGAATTAACGTCAATCGTATCCGTACAGCGGATCCAATTAATTTTGCAAAAGCTCCGGGACGATGGGAAGCTGCTTAACAACAATGATATTCATGCTCGCACACACACACACAAACATACACAGAGGGAACACAAAAGGGGGGTAATTCAAAAGCTCGGCCTTTAGCGTCCAACAAAAAGACTCTATTTCTGCGCCGGTAATTACAAAGTAAAGCGGCCGGGTACAAACGAGGCCGCGGCTGCAGCGCAGCGAGAGAAAGGGGCTAATCTCCCTCGCGGCGGCGGCAGTGGCAACGGCAGCGAAAAAACTCGGAAAGCAGAACTGGAGTACGGAGGAGCCGAGAGAGCGAAACAGTGAAAATAAGCTCTCACGGAGAGCTAAAACGTGTACATAAACATCGAAACGTCCGTCGATGTAGTTCGGCGTGTGCGCCCTTGGTTTCCTCATAATCCTCGCGCTCGCGCGCGCAATTAATGAAATCCCGTGACATATGCAAATGCGCCGAGTCGGACCGAACGACGACACTGCTCTGTACAAATCCTCGCGCTCGGCGCTTAATCTGGAACAGCGCCGCCGCCGAGAGAATTAGACAGTTGGCTGGCCGAATTAGCGGAGCCAGCGATTTTCGCTCTGGATTAGCTCGAGTTAAAGAGCGAGGGAGAGGCTCGAAGCGAATACGCTGCGAGTACGCGCGAGTGCGGTGGAACACAAGAATGCGAGTAACGCGAGCGAGAGCGGATTAAGCGCTAAATTGTTTGCTCCATTGTCCTCGGCGGCGAATCCTGCATGATGAATCTACGCGAGAGGCGCTATCTCGTTTATCTTGCGATTCGGCCCCTCTCGCGCGCTGCAGCTTTTGTCCTTTTTTGCAAACTCCCGCTCTGCTGCTCCGCGTGTACTGTGTAGCTGTGTAAGCGCTCGAAAGCGCATTTGTGATTAACGGGCCGGGAGCTGGTTGAAAAACGAAAATACTCGGCAAAGCTCGGCGCGCTAAAGCTTTTAATCAGCGATTTCTTTGCCGGAGCCAGGCTGAAATATGGTTATTGACTTTGGAGGACTTTGCACCTCCGGCACGGTCTCCCGGCCCGTACGGCAATAGATTCTCGTATCGGTATTAATGTTTCGGTTTAATTAAAAGCGCACATTTCAAAGCGCCCGAAAAAAGCGCGGCTTTTGTCTCGAGAAAAGCGGAGCAAAAAATATCTTCATCCCGGCAAAGCTCCTCGCGCTTTGAGAATAAGCAGAATCGCGGGAAGAAGGCCGAGGAGCGAAATCGCGAGCCGGGGGCTAAACTGACGTGGGATTATCGTCTTGAGCCGAAAATCCGTCGATAACGATGTAACAAAAATCTACGCCGCGTTTTTCCAGTGCCTCGCTCGCTCGTTAGTCAGCGACGCTCTCGCGCGGAGCACAACTCAATTATGCCCGCGCGCGCTTGTTATGAAAGCCTTTCGCGGGAGATAGAGGCAAGAGAACACGAGAAGGATACCGGCGCATAAAGTAATATCGTCCTCCCCCCCTCTGCCAGTCTCATAATGAACGAGGCTCTTTTAATTATTTACAGTTACGTCAATTATACCGGATAGCTGCGCGAGCGGCGCCTTCCTCGCGATACACACCGCACCGCCGGCAACTATTACGCTTAATCCCTGCAGTTCAGCCCGGCTCTGCTATAGTGTACAGGATATAATCGTGTCTCGCGTGCTATATCTCATTTCTCGCCATTGTGTCTCGTTATTTTTATCGGGCCTGAGCTGCTTCTGGATCGGTTGGCGGAGATAAATTATGCGCCGGTGCAGCGAGCATTGCGAAAGCAGGTTCCACTGTGGCTTTCGAGCTCTGCTTCTGCTGCAGCCGCCGGTGTCTAACGGTGCAATTAGGCGTGAGTGCAAACTGGAGGCATGTTAATGCACGCGAAAGAAATCCTCTCGCGATAGTGCATTCTTCGCGCCTCCGCTGAAGATACCAGCTGTTCAGCCGACTTCGTAATGCGCGACCGTGAGAGAGGTATTAAGAAATCATTAGCTCGAATGCACAATTTTCGATCCTGCAGTTAAACTCGAGGAATAACCGTGTATAGGAAGTGCATCGATTGCATAACGCTGTCTCGGAACAATTGATAGCTCGTCGATGGTCGCCTTGAAATTTATCGACGCGATCGTAAACAGAGAGTGGAGCATCGCGCCGGTGTCTTCGACGCTAATCCAATTAGCGATTACCGCACAGTCTCCTTGTCTCGGGCAGATCAGCTGACCCGATGCCATTCAATTTAGCTGTGAAATTATCAGCTCCGAGTCGAACGACGCGTCCGTAAATTATACATTACATGGCGGATAAATAGACGGCGACTTCAGCTTATTGTACTGTGGAGGCTAACGGTTAAAATTGATGCGAGCGGTTTGACGGGATGATCGGTGAAGTTTATAACAGCGCTCTTCATAAATTTCAATTTCAGAAACTTTAAACGCGGCACTGTCTCTAATGAACTCGTAATCAGCAGTCTCAGTGCGTGATAAAACGTTAAAGAATCGTTTTAGGATCGTAAAAATCAATCCCGAATTCGACGCCATCAATCATTTTCCTACAAGTACTCTTCGCGGTAACCTTCTCCCGTGAACTTTTGAGCATCAGCATCGTATTCACGTAACGATAATTACAGCGTCGGCTCGGGAAAAGTCGAAAAGTCCCCGTGTGTGTGTAATTGTGTATGGGCACGACAAAAAGGGTCGGAGCTCGAGACCCAAGACGAATCACCAGGGCGAGTAATTGGGACCGTCAAAGGAAAGAGGGAGGAGAAAGAAAGTCAACTAGCCGCTCTCGAGCCGCGGAGCCGTTATGTTGCATAAGCAGCGCGTGCACGGATTACACGAATCACGCAACAATGGACCGGCGAAGGAGAGGAGATTATGGTCGCGGCGCCGTGAAAAGATTAGCGGCAATCTCGCCGTACGGTACTCGCTCGCGATGGCTCTTTATTTCGCGAATCGCTGCGTATCGTACGCGCGAGTTTTTCATCTCGCGTTTTCGTAAATTACAGTCCGGAATTTCGCGATCGCGATCTGCACTCGAGCAACGAGGAGGAACGTTATTTCCGCTCGAAAGTGGCCGCACAAAGCTTTGAAGGCTCACTCGATATAAGACGGATTCGCGCATATAAATCAAAGTCGAAATAAGCGAATCAGTCAATAGTGTATGGCTTGAACCCTTGGCTCGAAAACCGCGCTGACGTTTACCGCCGCTTCGCGCAAAGTACACGCGCATACAAACATCTCAGTCGCGAGTCCAAAGTTAAAACCGCCGGTGCAGTTGCCGCTGCTACTTCGAAACTCGTGAAATTTCTTTGACGTGTGCTAGTGTATGTGCGCAGCACAAAGCCGACGTTTCGTGCGCAGCAATGCTTCAGGAACGCGAGCGAGTTTCTCAAAGCTCTATAGAAGCGCGCGCGAGCGCGCGCCGAGGACTCATTGTTGATGCTTTTAGCTGTACTTAGAGCTCGACTATACTCTTATTAAGGCTACTTACGCGCCGGTATACACAATACTCTCCTCGGATCGGCATCGAGCAATTTCCCATGGCGTATCTGCCAACTGAAGCACTACTGGATTCCTTGAATGCTCATCAACCGAGCAAGGGGCAGCGAATTAGCCGTTCCGAACGTGCGCAGGTGCCCTTGTTGCCCTTTCTTCATCGCGATTTAACGGAGTCCATTGAATAGAGGGCGGCTAAATTGATTGCTCGATATGCATTTTTGAATGGATATATTCGTTACAATTTGCGGACGGGCGCGTCACCGCAATTTATAATGAACGACAAATTTCCTCGTTCCGGCGCTGACAACTAATTCCCCTATGTAATCACAAAGCACACGGTCGGATATAATGAGGTCGCACTGAACATGTATACCTGTAAACTCTATCAAATATTATAATTAATTGTTCGCGGTGTGCCGGCATATCCCGTCTCGCGTCGCGCGTATACCCGTACCTGCCGCGCACAAAACAATAATGGAATAATTAACAAGTTTCGAAGGTTTCGCGTCGAGTTTGCTGATCGCGTGTATATGGGGTAAATTATTTGCCATGAGAGCATCAACCTGTACGTTTTTACAGGAAACGTAATGCGTAAATTTATTTTTCATAAGTTTCATCAGTCCAGAACTCGTTCGGGTGGTGATGGTTTCCCACAATCAAAACAAACCCCTTGGCGAGTCAACGTCATGCGAACAAAACGCGGGACTCGACCCCCCTTTCGACGAGAGAACAATAACGAAATGGCATTATCAAATTGAGGGTCCGATAATGAATACGGCGCCGCCGCCTTCCTTCCGATTCTCATATTCCCCGCTATTCAAGCGTCTTGCCGCGCCTGACGGGCGGGAGAGGAAAATAGAGCTGCCGCCGCGCGGTCCACTGTACTTATGGGAAAAGAGGAGAGAAAAGAAAGGGAAGAGAGACAGGAAGGCGGAAGAAAAAGTCCTTTCTCCGACGGTGGTGCTTCGTTAACGGCGGGCGCGAGCCACACATGCCTGCTGGCTTGTTCACCAAAGAGTTGCGAATAAACGAGCGCGATTTTCTCTCAGTCACCGCCGTACAGGTACGGCGCTGGCAAGGAGCAAAGAAAGAAGGGAAAAACGCACGAGAAGAGAAAATAAATCGTATATATCCGCATATTCACTATTCACGAGAAAAGTTTCTATGGTGGCTGCTGCTTCGTCCCTCTGCGCCCCCGGCCGTCGCGGGGGCTCGAAATTCAATAAGACCGAGGGGGTCGCGGGTTCGCCCTTTCTCCTCATTTTTTCGCCTTTCCCCGAGCGCTCGCTCGCGGAGAGCCCGGGGAATTCAAAAAATTGGCAGAGAGAAAGACGCGCAGCGAGCGGAATAGACTCTGCTCGGTCTTTTTAATGAATATATAAAACGGTTGCGCGCCAGCTGCGATTCCGCGTGTACCCCACCTTCGGTCCCTTATCGAGCGAATTCGCGGAGATTACGAGACGCCGCGAGGAAGTCTGTTTCTCGCGCGCGGCAATCGCGCAACTGTCGCGCGATTTCGCCTTTTATTTATGACTGACACATCCATTTACGCGCTGGCATCTGCTACTTTGTCTTTTCTCCTCGAGGAGGTAGTGCCGCCGCCGCCGCCGCCGCCGCCGCTTCTGCTGTTTGTGGCGTTGTTTCTGGCGTTTAGTCGGAGAGCTGAATTAATGCTCCGCCGCGTGCTTCCGGAATAAGCGCGCAGGTCTGATGCGGCGAAAGTATTCGACGAATGAATTTTATTTCGAGCCTGTCACATTACGTCGGACGTGTCATTCTCCTACGGAAGCTCCCAGGGCGAGCGTATGGACACGGAGCTGGATTATTCACGAGGCGTGTAAATTATTCACTCAGGGGGATACTCGATGTTCATGAACCCTTATGAGGTTGATCATTGAATTTTTTATACGAGCGATATGCTCGCGTGCGGAAGTGTACGGCTCGAAATGCGGGATTTTTCTATGTGCGCGGGGTGTAGAGCGGTATAAAACTCGCGAAATGCAATATTTATGCTGCCCGATCTTGGCTGGCTGCGCGCAGGTTCGAACGGAAAAATTGCATTATTTACCCCAACGGATAATTATGAAACACGACCGGGGTTCGCGTATACAAACGCACGTAAATAGATACTTTGCCTTCATTACAGAGTGCATCATCGTTAAAAATTCAGAAATTGCGATCAAAAGTGTACTGAATTACGTCGCTCGTTACAAGTTACAAGTTGCAATTAAATCTCGACGCGCGGAAATAACTTACTCGGAAAACTTGGATGGAGCTATCGAGCGCTGGAATTTGAGCCGAGATCCACGTGTGTATACGATGACAAAGCGACCTCGTTCGCCGGCAGCGGGCGCGAATCGATCGTCGCGATTTCTCGCGCGCCCGAAGCTTTTTGTGAGACTAGAAGAACGTGTTACACTCTTTAAAATAAAACAGCGGTTATTGCGAAATCCTATATTGAATCGCTTATCCTCTTCGCGATTCCCACCGCCCGGCCCATCAATCATCCCCACCGTTAAATTTTTCCCCTCGACTCTCACGCGAAGCGCCATTCGGGAATTTCCATTTCAGCTGGCAATCTCATAGCCGATAATTTCGAGAGGAGATAAAGAGAGTCGGATAAGAGGTCGAAAAAGTGTACGGCACCGAGCAACGACACCGAGAGAGGCGATTGCAGTCGAGTCGGAAGTGCAACGAACGACGGCGACGTTCGGCTCGCCGGATAAAAATCGATGGCCTATAGCCGCGGCTTATGCGCTAGCGATCGTCGCAGCGCGGAGATAGAGAAAAAGGCGGCGAGCTTATACTCCGGCAATATCGGCGAGCCGACTCTGTCAGTTTTATACACGCACACTGCAGCAGACTCGGCTGGAAGAAGGGGGCGGCTAACGGAGAGGGAGGCATAAATTTTTTAAACGGCCGCACGTACCTCTTTAAATGCACGGTAATGGCGCGACGTGCCGCGCGCGAACCTGCCGGAAATACGATCGAGCCTTCATACAGCGAGTCTGAACGATGTGCTCTCCCCGAGAAATGATAATTCGAAAAGAAGGGAGCGTAACCCTCGGAGCTATTCGAAATCGCGGCAAACGAGAATGGCTCGTTTTTCAGCGAGTTCTATTTCGTAATTAGAATAGCGTTTTGTAACGAGCTCTCGGCCGTGCACGGTATTATAGTTTAAGAGCTCTGTTTTAGCGTTTGACAGCTTCGTTAAGCGAGGCAGAGCGCGCGCTTCACGAAACCGAGCCATTCATCACGTGTTTTGCGCTGTACGTGGCTGTTGATTTTTATATAATAAAAATAACAGCCTGATAATATTATCCATTGACCCAGAAACGTCGTGAGTTTTTGCAAAATTACTGGACGGCCCTCCAGTCAAAATCGCGCCGGAGCCCTCGTAACTTTTTCCGATCGCAAATTAAAGCTCTTATCTCGGCCACACACGCGCAGCTTAATTAAGCCATCGAAGGCAACTCGCTTTCCTCGTACGTGCGGGGCAGAAAGAGGCGGCCGAGAGGTTGCAGCGCAGCGGCTGAAGCTTTATGCTCGGCTTTATGTGAATGAAAGTGCCGCGCGTGCGTTCGCTACTTTTCAATGGCCTACATATGTTTGTGCTTTACGGCGCGCGGTATCATTAGGCAGTGCGCGTTGTGCGAGAAGAAGGGAGGAGGGTCGGGAGAGAGGTGGACGACCCACGAGCGCGTACCGCGGCGTGCCTCGCTATATACCTACACCGCTGCACGGTAAACACACGCGCAGAGCAGAGCGACCGGGAGAATGCTTATAAGAATGATTGCAAGATCAATATTTATGGATGCTCGTGTACGACTCTTGGCGCGCTCGCGAGCAAAGAAAGACCCGCAATTATCTTTAATAGACGTACGTCGGAAGGAACGAGGCGAGCACCGCGTGCTGCAAATAAGACACTCTTTTACATTAGCCTATGCACAAGCATACTCGTCGAGTCGTCGTGTGTGTGCGCGCGCGCGAGTGTATAATGGGGCTGCCGTTCGTTTGTTGAGTATAGGCCGTTTGGCACCTCGACTGCAACGGCGTCTATAGCGCGCGAAATTACTTGCCCTCGCTGTTCAAACACGCCTGATGGACTTTGTTCGAGTGTGACTACTTTTCCGTTGTAATGTCGTATAAAGAGCGCGCGTCTTAAATCTCGCGAGAGGCCGCGGCATCGAAATCCCATCGGAGGAGATTATCGTGAATACGGGCTTTCATCCATGACTGAGCACGCCGCTCGCTCGCGATTGCCCATTACCGTTCACCCCCCCCCCNCCCCCCCCCCCTTCCCCTTCGATAATTTGACGCAGCGACAAATTGATAATGGGAGTACTACTCCAGCGAGACGAATTTACCGATCGGTAAAGAGAGGGCATATGGATTTATCGGTGGAGGGCACTTTATGGCCTATTTAGGGGATTACGAGAAAGTAACAATTTCGAGGCATAAATCAGCGCGATCTTCCGACGGGCAAAAGGTCAGCTCCCTCTCGCTCTGGCCGCGCTCCAAATTTCGAGTTTTAATTCCTCGAGCTATTGGCGCGGGTATAAATAGCTAGATAAATAGAGCTAAACTATTACGTATCGAACGACAAGTGCTGAAACGGATAGCAGGTCCGCCGGCATAACGCCGAATCGACAGCTAATCGCGCCGAATAACATGGCAGCGAGAGCTCCGCTATTGCTAGTGATCAATTTGGTTAATTTCTGCTTAATTGATCCAGTATCTGATCGACATTGGCCAGGGCTAATGTCGGCTCGGTGTTATCAGGCTAATAGCCCACTCGGGCGCTAACTACGGCTCGTTACTAATTTGCGTCATAAATATCACCAAATTAACACAATTAGAATAGCCGTGCAATCCCGAAGCTCTCGCGCGCGCAGTTTGCTCAGTTGCTCACGCTCGTAAACGCGATCGCCGATGACGGCCGATGAAATGACGTCAACAAACGCAAACGTCTGTATCAGTTCTCGAGTCGCGGCGACGAGTTTTTCGACAAAAGCTTGCGCCGCAACCTGATATACTTAGCGGCTGCGTCCGGCAGGTTTTTTCCCTCGCAAACAACTCAGTCAGGACGTCTAAACGCTCGCCGCTGCCGCCGCGCGCCGCATAATAAATAAAGCGCGAAATTGGAAGCTCTTCGGGAGAGAAAGAGCAAAGAGGGAGCGCGAGAGTCGCTCTCGGGCTTATTAACGTGTCTCCTCGGCTCCTTCTTCTCTATTTCTCTGTCACTTTTTCCGGCTCGTTCGCGCATCCACCTCCTATATACATTCCGTTTTCTCCCGCGAAATGCGTGCAGCAGCGCAGGAGCCGAGTCAGCCGAGTCAGCCGAGAGCCGCGGGAGCGGGAGGGGAGGGGAGGGAGAGAGACAGCTTCGTATAGTTACCGCCGCAACTGGTCCGCGCGTATTTCCCGATGGAATTGACCGCGAGAGCATAAGAGAGAGGCTTGGGCGCGTCACCGCGAGCGCATTGAACTTGGGCTCGCGCGCGGACGCGAGTGTGTGCTCGTGCTGTGCACATACGTACGCGCGCGCGCACGTACACCGCCTTCTTCTTCTTCTTCTGCTTCTTCTGCTGCTGCAGCGAGGCTCAAGGCCCACCTAAGTCAAGGTACTCCCGGCCTCTCTCCGTGTGTACGTTGTTGCCCCCTCCCCTCCCGCTGCTCATGTGTGCGCCTTGCTTCTCTTCCTCCGGCTTCTTCTCTCCATCTTCATGATCTGGTTGCTCTGCGCTGCAGTGGAAACCTTTTGGGAAATCGAGCGCGTTTCGTTTTCCACTTCCAGCGCGCGCAACTTCGTTCTGTTTAATTCGGTTCTCCGCGTTTACTTCGTCGGGGGAAAATGCGCACAGGAAACCCGCTTCTCGTTCCCCGATCGAAACGGAAAGGGCCGGGAGGAACACGCGTGCTCATTTTCATATTCATACGCGCTGAGGGAAACGTATCGATCATCGCAGCCCCGGGAAATTGTGTGCCCGCGTCGGCCAGTTTAAAAAGGCATATCTTTTAATTATTGTATTTAAACTCGAGGCAATCGCACATCTTTCCTCGCGCGGGCCTATCGCACTGGGCATCACACCGGCAGCGCAGCACTCGCGCGCGCGCTTATCTCGGCCTCGAATTTCCCCACCTCGTGCGCGCCGCGCTATCCTCCCGTGGCATCTATCTTCTCTCCAGGCTTTTTTCCTTACGCCGCGAGTAGATGGCCATCGAAATGGCGCATACACACGTACACACACAGACACAGGCCGAGACACACGAGAGCATCCCGCCTTTTACCTATAATACGCTCAAAGCGCATTGCGCACGTGAGATTCCGGCGTAGCTGCCGTTTGCAGCCCCGTCCTCTTCCTCCTCCTCCTCCTCGCCATTCCTCTCGCTTTTTTCCTCGCCCCCTCCTAGCTATATATCGCGCGCGCAGATACGCACTGGAGATTCGCTCGGGCAGACGCGACCGGCACGACGCCGAGCGAAAGGCTTTTACTTTGACTGCGAGACGCTGCATGCCCTGCACACGTGTGTGTGCGTCGTTCGCCGCCACCGCCGCTCCTGTCCCACGTTCTATTTCTTCGGGAATTCGATTTATTCGCGATTCCTTTGAGGGTATTGTTCTCCTCTCTCCCCCTTTCTCTGTTCTCTCGGCTGTGCGTCGCGCGCGCGAGCGAGACTTTTCTGCTCCGAAACTCGGATGTTTCGGCAAGCTGTGGAAATGCAAGCACTTGCAGGATTCGTTCGTTACGCGCTCCGCCTCATTAATTACATCAGCTCGTTGTTGTCCGTTGGAGAAAAGCCTCCTAATGTCAAAACGAGCACAAACATGGCAAAAAAAAATGCGATAAATCATGGAAGAGTGGAAAAAACAAGAGTAGCATCAGTCACTTCCCCTCGGTCCGGAAAAGTCTGCATCCCCTTCAGCCTCGTCGCTTTCGTTTCATTAAATTCTCACGCAGCCGAGAAGTCATGAGAAAAATATAATAAGTACATCGGCCCGACAGCCCGACTTATTGATGATACGGTCGTGGTGGCGGCCGCTGGCAAAAAAGGTTTCTCCGCGGATGTCTCTCGAAAAAGTCGTCGCCGTTGTCGGGTGGGACTGGTTGCGCATATACTGACCATCAAGTACATCGATAAGACACACAACTAGAATGTTTAACACTATACGACTCGGGCTCCACGGAGCGCTGATGGAAGTTCTTGGCCTATATACACGGGCATAAAAGAACTGCACCCTCGTCCTTTGTCACGGGCAAAAATTATTATCGCCGACGAGACTTGCCAAGTCGTGTCCTTTGTCGTGAAAAATCGCCGTGTGTGGGTCCGCAATCATCCGGACGATTAGGGATTCAATGGGACATTCTTTTGATGCATCGCACAGACGCTCGCGCCTATACTCTCTCCGACAACGGACACATTTTTTATTTCCGTTCGCTCTCCCCCTCGGCAACCTTATATTGTCAGCTTTATTAGATGAGCTCGTATATTTTTTCGCTCTCTTCTCCTTTCGTAATAACACACACACACGCGCGCGCACACACACGGCGAGGACGACGCATAGCAGCTCATCCATAAGCGTGTTTCGGAAATGAGTCGAACTAATCTATTTGTCACTCGTAATTGACAAGCACCCGCCGAATGGGCGAAACTTTTAATTGGAATTTTTTCCGCTCTCACTCGACTTATCGCACGGACTTTCTAGATAGGACATTACGGTAGTTTCAAGATGTACACCTGTCAGATTTAAAAGTCCATACAAAAGTTCCCTTTTCTCTCGCTCTGCGATCGCGGAGATAATTGACACGACGTTTTATTAGTTGGCTAACAGCCACTACGCTTTCAATAATGCACTCGAATTATCTTGTTAAATGCAAAATATAGCCGGTCTCGCGTAACGGCGGTGGTTTCGTAACTCGTTGCGTGCGCCGTGGGATGTAGTTATAGCGACTGAAACTCGAGCCCCGCCGCCGTACAATGGCATTGCGTATATCGAGTGTGCGCGTAATCGTAATAAAAAGGGATAGCTGCTATTTATAATTATAACGCAGAGGAATCGCTGGTCCAAATTTTTGCGCTCGCAGCTGCACCTGCCGTGCTGCGAGCGAAAATTGTCGCGCGCCGCGCTCAATCGTAAATAATTAAATGCAACGACAAAGCGATCGAGTCTCATATCTTCGTCGATAAAAACGTACAGGATACTCTCTTTCTCCGGTACAGCCCAAAGAGCCGAAAATAAAAGACCAAGGCCGAAAAAAGGCAGGCCGCTGCAGCCAGCTTGTACAACAAGTCACCTGAAACAAAACCAGGATTTATAACGCCTGCTATTTTTGCCTTCATACGCATATATACAATGTTCGACAAGCGGCCCGAGAGAAAGAGAGAGAGAGAGAGAGAGAGAGGCGACTGGGCTGAACCGCTGAAAAAAGAAAGAAGGCGAGGCTCGTATAAGGGGCCCTTATGACACACATCGAGAGTCCGCGGTGTCGTTTCGATAACGTTCGAATAAATGGCCTATCCCAAAAGGGTTCCTCTCTCGCGCAGCTCTCGCGAAGGAGAAAAAAGCCGTGCGTGCATGTGCGTCCTTGTGCCGCGGTACACGCGGACGCGGCGATAAGGCAAAGGTTCTCAAAACGACGATCGGGACAACAAGAGCGGCTCTCGGCGGTGATTTACTGAATCAGCCAATAAATATTCATTCGCTCATGAATGAAATCTACCTCTTCGCGTCGTCTCTCTTTTCTGGAGCGTTCCGATCGAGAGTTGCGTCGCGCGCGCGCGAGCGCCGGTTCAAGAGCCGATCCTTATCCGGCGCAGCATACCGGGGGTGGGGGCACGGGCCCACGAGGCCCCAATAACAACACGTACGGGGTTTCGATCGAATCCGTGCATCCTCCTC
The DNA here is from genome assembly GCA_012977825.3 of Pteromalus puparum. Taxonomy (NCBI): domain Eukaryota; kingdom Metazoa; phylum Arthropoda; class Insecta; order Hymenoptera; family Pteromalidae; genus Pteromalus; species Pteromalus puparum. The sequence goes on from CM053169.1 coordinate 716,208, forward strand.
CTCCTCCCTCGGAGCGCGCTATCTTCTCTCGCGTCGTGTCGATAGCCGGCTGCGATTGGGACCCGGCCGCCGCTGCTGTTAGCATATTTATCTGATTCGGCGGGCAACAGCAGCAGCGGCAGCATTTTCTCCATTATACGCCGGCGGGCCCAACTGCAGCCGACTCTCTCGTGGCTCGTTAACAGACCGATACGACGACTGCCGCCTCGTTTCGCTCGGCTGTTATTTTTCATCTCGCCTCGGCTTTTCGGACGCGCACATTTCATAATCGCGCTCGTTAAACGAGACACTTGTTTATTAGCGGCGGAGGGAGCGAGGCGCGAGAAGCACAATCGAATTACGTAAGTGTGCTGCCGCTACTGCCGCTGCAGGGGAAGGAGGTAAACTGGTTCACGCGCGAGTAAGTGCGCGCGCGCGCGTGTGAAATGCATGTACGGAGAGTGTGTATTGGATGTAAGGAACGTTTAATTAAATACCGGAGAAGAGAAAAATTTATTATGTGCGGCCGCGCTGTACTCTCTCCCCGAACACGACGCGCGAATGGGAATGTTTTATTTATTTTCTTCTGGCCGTCGCGCGCTAGGGACTGTAATATGCATTGTCTTATAGAAGTGGATATTCCGAGATCAGATAAGCGAATTACGCTAAGAACTTCATTTCTCGGCATTGTATTTATGCGCTTATCGACGCCGATCTCTCTTTCACGGCTGCTGCTGCTGCCGCTCGTTGTCTCTGTGTGTGACTGCGTAAGTGGTCCCAGAAGTCTTTCGCAAACGGCGGGGAGTGACGCGGCGCATTTTCAGGCACACCGAGTAGCGTGCGTACACCGCACAACGTGCCCGCGCGTGTTTGGCAAGAATTCTTTTTAACGAGCAACTTTTCACCCGATCTTTGATCTAGCGTATTACAATAATTGCCCCCTTTTTCGGCGTTACGCCAGCGCGTCTCAGCGGACGTGCGTTGCAACTCGGACGCGAGATGATAACGATAGCCGCGCGCAACGAATAAAAGGTCGAAAGGATCTCCACACCGACACTTTCGCCTTTCGATTTCGACGCGGCGCACATAACTCCCGCGGAAATCAATGTAATCTCGCAGCTCGTACTTTACGCGCATTTTTTCATCACGCCTCCTCCGGTGCAACGAGCGAGAGCAGTCAGCAGGCCGATACTTTTTCCTCTCGCGTTATGCGCCGCCGTTCCCTCGAATTGATATATATTACACAGACATCTGCAACGCATAATTTTTCTCGTATTTACACAAGTGCGGCGCGGACTCGGCCGAGAGATAAAGAAAGGGAGTACGCAAGCCTGTTTTCAACGCCTCTGCGAGAAGAGATGAGTCCTTTCCTCCTCACTCGCCCGAGAGCATATGGATACGTATATATACGCCGGCGAGGGTTCAAGGGGATGCACTTAGCCGTAGGTAGGTCAGAGGCGCATCGCGGCCTTCCTCTCCTAATCGATATATCGATCATCAATAATTCACGCTCGGTCTCGCGGCGAGTCGAGAACAGCGCTGTGTACAGGCATAGCATAGCGCACGGCACGAAAGAAAGCCCGAGAGAGAGAGTGAGATGCGAGAGAGTTGGCGTGCGCGCGCGCAGATTCCTCCTAATATAACCCTTTGCTCCTCGCTCCCCCCGCGTGTGTACACCGCAATCTGAGGCGGTTATCTCCTCGCTCGAATCATATACCTATGCCTGCGCGCGGCTTCGAGTATATGTATCGTATATAGGTACGGCCGAGAGATGGAGCGAGAGCTCGGTACAAAGACTCTTCTGCCTTTATTTTGGATTAGCTCGCGTATAATCCTCGGGAAGGAAACAATGGCGCGGAGGGACGTGTGAGCGCAGCCCGGCGCCTTTTAGAAAATTAAATTTTTTTTTTCCTCCTCGCGCAGACTCGGTTGAGAGCTGCGAAGAAGGACTGGCTTCGAGCGAGACGCGAGCGAACGTCTGATAGCCGTGAAGCTTTTTAACAATTCATGCACCGCAGCCGCACTGCCGCCGGGGCTCGGAATTTATTACGGCACTGGCCTCTACTTATGGCCGCTACGTGCGGGATGTGCGTTTGCGCGTACGCGCTCGCGTGAGCCCAGAGAAATTGGAAAACCGACTGGAATCGTCATATTTCGCGCATCTGGAGTTTCAGGCCTCTCGGGGATCGACGCCGACGCTTTCTTTGATCGGCAGAGGGCATTGCTCGCGACGATATGCAGACGCTGATGTGCTCGGATGAGAGATGGGGAAATGTTTTACGAATGAGCGATGCGGTAACGCAGTCTCGTAGTCCATCAGCAATTTTTTGCCAATTCAAGCGGTCCTTTTGATAATTTTGTATTTTGAGAAGGTTTACGAAGCAAAACTCAGAGACAGGCGAATTTTTAGCTTCATCATTTTATGCATGCTTAGGTTAAGCTGCTGCATACATGACTTTCAAAGCAGAAATTTTTATACGTCTAGATACGGAGACTGCATTTTCTCGTCTCAAAATAATGACGCCGTATGCCTGACGTATATGCATTACGCAAGTTTTTCATGATATTTCAAAATGCCAGAGATACTTGTCTCGTTGTAAAGTAACAAAAGTCCGCGCATGCGTTCTTCTTTATTCCGGGGCAATGTTAATATTTTTCTGCGCCTTATTCCGTTCATGAATATACGTATATACGTTGTATTACTCAAAACGAAGTATAGAAAAAAGCATTGTTTAGCATGGAACTCGCAAAGTCGTGCACATGGGTGTAGATAATAAAAGTCGTAAAAGCGACTATATTTCGCTTGCGCTTATGAAACCCGTGTGTTTATCATAAAAATGTATTACGCATACCGGAAATAACAGTCTCGAAAAATGTTATAAAAATACGTCATTTTCCAGATATCTGCATTATAAAACATAAGCTCTCCAAGCGTGCGCAGCACAATACAGTGTTCAAGCCTAGTTCGTAAATATACCAAAGAAAAAGCACTACGCAAAATAATGAAGACTCACACAAAGGTATAGTTCAACATTTTCTTACACACTACTTCCTATCAAATACTACTTTTATAGAATATTTGTTTTTAATTAAAATATTCAAAGCGTTGAAAACCCGAAAAAAAATGTTTATTAGCAATTTTAAGTAAATAAATTCACATGTCAAATGCTACACCTGCCTTTAAACCGTGACCCGTCTACCGTCTGTTTCCGCACATCCTCTCGAAAGACTTGACCCGATCAATCACCGAAATAGTTCAGAGGCGAGGTCCCCAAATCTCCGCCCCTTAACTATCCTGCGCCATCCCTCTCATCCCTCAAGACGCCGCGAACTCTGTAATCATCGACTTTTCTCCTCCGCAGCGAATGACTCGAGTCGTCGTTTTCGCGATCCTGCTGTCGGCATTAGCGACAACCTGCAGCGCTAGACCAGCCGATGCCGCTCCTGCCAACCCCGCAGCACCTGCTGCCCCGCAGCCACCGCCCAGCCTTCCCCAGCCGCCGCAGCAGCAACAGCAGCAACAAACGATGGCTGCTCCCCACGCAGCAGATAGTTCTGGTGCCTCCGTGGCCCTGCAGGCTCCGCCACCTCCGCCACCTCCGCCGTCGCCTCCGGCGCAATCCAGCGTTAAGTCCAGCTCCGGCGTCTCGGTCCAGGCGAGCCAGCCTCAGGGTCCACCACCGCCCCCACCGGCACCCAGCAGCTCGGATTCCATGCAGTCATCTGCTCCCCAGCAGCGACAGCAGCAGCAGCAGGCCTCCGTCAGCCTACCTGGACCACCACCCTACGGAAACAAGAGCTGCTGGCGCCGGAGGAGGTGGTGGTGGTCCGGGTAGGCTGACGGAGGCCTGCTGCTGGCTGGCTGTTGCTGCTCGGAG
>CM053169.1:721269-848346 GCA_012977825.3 Pteromalus puparum
GGCCTGCTGCCGGGCTGGCTGTTGCTGTTCGGAGGCGGAGGACTCTACGAAACAGAGCTGCCTAGGTAGAGTCCTCCGCTCCCGAGCAGCAACAGCCAGCCCAGCAGCAGGCCTCCGTCAGCCTACCCGGACCACCACCGCCGCCTCCGTCTCCTCCCGTCATCACTTCCTTCAGCGTGGCATCGTAATTTCAGTAATTCATCTCGATTTTTCTTTCTACTTGGAACGCTCATCAACATTTTGAATCAAAAATAAATTGTCTAACTACACGATTAACTATTTGCATGTTTTTTCAAATCCCTGTCATCAAAATAAAGCAAGAGCAGAGCTCCGTCGAGCCTCCTTAAAAGAAGTTGGGGAAGGAAAACCAAATACCCGGACAAAAGAGGCACCTTGCATAATAGGCATCCGAGAGGCGAAGGCAAAAATGCAAAAGTACAATCTGCCGCTGCCCGAGTGTCACCTGACAGCAATTATCCTCCTTAACGACGAAGGAAAAAAGAAAAGAAGCCGCCGCCGGCATCGGCAAGGGATGGAGAAAGGACCATCGAGATACGAGAGCGGGGGACAATGAGAAATTGGTAGGATTAGACCAGTCACGCGCGCATGTTCCTTAATAAACCAGGCGACTCTATATACTTACTGGCAATTAGCCCGGCGCGGAAAAGTCGATTTCGGCCCTCTGGCGCGTGACATAACGGCAGTTGGCCCTCGTATGAGGCTGCGTGCGTAAGACGGTCGGATGACGTGGAAAATCGAGCGGCAGCGGGAAAAGGAGACGCGCAGAAGGACATCCGGTCCGGAGATGGCAGCGGAGGAGGAGGAGACAAAAAACAAGCTAAAGTATAAGGACGAGTGGCGCGCGAGCGAGGAATACAAATCACTCTTAAGTCGAGTCTGAAAGCGTCGTCCAGAGGACTTAGAGGATGAATTGGCCGTACAGCCAGACTAAAGAATGATGTATGCTGGAAAACGCGCGCGCAAACGAAAATATTACGGGGTAATCGTTTTGCCGCTTTCGATGATTTAATGTGCCCCGACGCACTCCGTCAGTCTTACGCGGTTTTCATATCGTAAAATAAGAGATTCGTGTTATTTTAAACTGCTAAAATATGCTTCATCTCTTTTCGCGCGTGATTAATCCATGATTATATTACGAACTCTGGCCGAAATGCTGTGTGATGGGCATTTCTAATCAGTAGACCGTCCTTTCCCACCTAATACACACCGGTCAGCATGAAAAGCCCTTTCGACGCGTCGAACTATACAACCGAATTCTTTCCCACATCGATGCCGGCGGGAAGTCGGCGGCAGGTCCGAGCCGAAAGAGAGAGAGAGAGAGTCTAATTTCGGGTGACGGAGCGCTAAAGCAGTCTCGGCGCATCGTTTTGTCTCTCCTTCCTCTAGCGGTAGGGAAATTGGCGCCTTCTCTTCGTCTGTCCTCCTCCTCCTCTTTCCCGTCTTCCTGCGCCGCCCTCGAGCCAATTATATTCGAATCTACGAAATTACTACAATCTTTTCCTCGATATTGCGGCCGACTGCTGCTGTTGTTGTTCTTCCGTGCAGAAGCGTCACGTACATGCCAGTAGTGCGTTATTCCAGGCTGAGCCCGCATTATTGGGTCATTCCGACGAAGGACTTTTAATTTTGTAATTACAGCTTTCCAGCTAGCGAAAGAAAGGGCACGGGAATTCCGACTCTTTAAATGCCTACCTGCGAGAACGGCTCTCACTTCCGACGAACGCTTCCACAGGTGCAAAAGCCATCATTTTCTTCTTTCCTTTTTTTTTCTAGCTTCAGCCCTTTCTTTCCGGAGTCGATTCGAAAGATCAATGTTCATAACTCGATGTGCGACCAGAATCCTCGACAGATAAGAAGCCGCAGCTAGCATACGAATAATTTCCGTAAACACTCGTGCACGTCTCGCGCGACGCGTCGACGTTGTAGTCGCATCAGAAATGCATCAAGTGCGCGCTCGCACACGTGCACACGCCGAAGTAATCCTCGCGTGCAAAGAGGAAAGGGGAGAGAGCTCGAGAGGGGAAGCTCTCGAATTGAAAAATCGTCGAGACCGCACTTTATTTCCCGAGAGGGAGAGAGGCAGCGTAGCTAGTCATTTTTTCGTTATCTGCGCGCAATGATGCGCGAGCATTAAATATCAATTATCCGCGACGAGTGCGTACGTGCACACTAAAGTAAACGGGGTAAGATAAAAAAGTTGGAATAACTTTTTCGACGGAATCGTTTAGCCGGAAACGCCCACCGTTCCAGTCCTCGCGAACCTCGACGGAGGCACTTCATTAGAGCGCGTTTTTCAAACGACTACTTACTGCCCCGAGACTAAACGCTCCTCTTCGTGCTGCGTGATAACCGCGCATCTCGAATAGCCCGAGCTATCGACTGAATAGCCGCCTAATCATCGACAATACGCGCGCGGCTAATCAGCATAAACGCGCGGATTCGAGGAACACATAACAACATAAGCCATCAGCCATCTTCCCCCCCGGCAATTCCGGCGGAATGCTCGAAGACGCGTGTGCCGTGGTCGAGCGACGATCGACGAGTCACCCTGCGTTTTTCGGTAAAAAATTGCCGCACGCACGCGGCTCGCGAACCCCGACATTATGATGCGATCCAGCGAGAAGGAGAGGGGCAGCAGCAGAAGCTTTGGCCCACATAATAACATTGTCCGAGAGAGGGCTTTTAATTCGCAGGGCCAATTTCGAGCGTTTACGCGGAACCGCGCGCGCCGGCGTGTCTTTATTTATTTAAAAACTTTTATTACGCGCCGGCGGCGGCCGACGCGGACGGTCCGGTCATTTCGCGCCGGCGCTCGCATTTAGATGAGTTTTTAATTTAGTGTGACGCCCGGGCATTTGGCTCTGTTGCTTTAACGAGCGCCGGAGAGCGAGATGAGCTGTAGCGAGAGAACGGCCGGAGAGAGGAGGCAGCGCGTTCGAAGGCCGCGGCAGCTATGAATAACATTATGCGGCTGCTGTTCTCAGGGGCTCCCGCGAACGCCACACAACTAGCATAGGCATACACAGCCCGACGCGACTCTTGTAACCGACCCCTTTACCTTTCTTTTGTGCCCCCGTCTTCCGAGTGCTTCTCCTTTTTTACGTCCGCCGCTGATGCGGTTTGCCTTTTCAAGAGGCGCTCGGGCTACACATTTCGGTACACAAATTTCACATTAAAATATGCATCACAATGATACACCGACGAGTGCGCGCTCATTGTGCGCGCTCTAATTGGGAATGCAGTGTGGAAAGGCCGTCACCAATGAAAGAGCCCTGTTCTTTGCGCATTAACATTCAAAAAATGCTCTTGGGTGTACGGACGCGAGGAGAGGAGAGACAGAGAAAAAACGTCACTCCGCGACACGACGGGGAATGCAAAGCGAGCAAATCGAAAATCTCATCAAAAGCAGAAATAAATTAAAATGGTATATTAATGTAGTACACTCCCCCTGGAAGGCCGAATCTCGAGCGCGCGGAGGAAGGAATGCATATGCATCTCTACCTGGAAGCAGCCGAGAAGAAGTCGCGCGGCAAGCTCGCGAAGGTGGGCGGAGAATTCATCGTCTAGACTCAATTTAGAAGCTCGAGAGCTCGGTACGCGCTGTTTTTCGCTCTCTGCTCGCTCTTCTTCCCCCCTTTCGCAGCGCCAGCGGAAGAAGAGCCGCGATGCGCAAGTTATAAGCCGCGGCGGCTGGCGCGCTCGCTCGTCGATTATCAACCGAATAAATCATGTGCACGGGAGGTGGACGTTAATGAAATTCGGCTGCCCCGCGCTTTTGTTTCTTTCGCTTTATTTTATTTCATTTTCTACCTTTCGCCCGTTTCGCTGCGAGGATGCCGTCTTTTTCGGCCCGGATGATGTATACGAATGGATATTTGTGCGCGCGGCTATCGGGATCAGCGAAATTTATGTATTTGCACAATAAGCGAGCTAGCCGGTGGATTTTATGCGAGCGACTCGACGTTGTGGGTGGGTGCAGGGCTCTTCGGAGTCCACGGAAGGGCTTTGTATATTGCCCTCGAGATGAAACATAGTTAACTGCGCATCGATAGCATTTACGCGCTATGCGTCAGCGTTTTTAATTACGCACTCAATGAATGTACATAAGGTAAAATTAGTCGCGAGAACCGTAGAGTATTTCCATCCTGACGTCATGCAAATTTCAGCGCACGATAAAAACGAACGATCCGATCCCCGGTCTTACTGCGTTGAACTTTAATTAATGCTATTGATTCGCATCGAGTAAAAATACACCGCTAATTCCATTCGCGTAATTTTAAAATAAACACTGGATCAACAACTGGATTTACGGTTTATCCTCGTGCGAGCAAACAGCACTGATGGCCAGCAAATAATAAACAGAATGTTCGTAGCAAACGGCTGGTGCTTTGCTATAGTTGAGTCAAATACGTACTCGTATAAACAACTTTCTGCTTTATCATTAGCAAATATTAACAACGTTTCGAATTTCACGTGAAAGGCTTTATTGGAAAAAGCGAGTGTTAAATATTGGTATTGAAAATCATTAGAATTATTTCAGCGGTTAGCGCAGCGGCAGCAGCAGTGACTCATTCCCACTGAAAACAATGTCATAATTTGGATCATAAAGGTTACGTTGTAAAGATTACGTCAAAAAAATATACGCGAACATAAGCAAGGGTGAAAAGGGGACTTGACTACTCTACTTAAAACAAAGTGCATAATTATCCGTCGGCAACAATGGAGCAGTACAATCGAAAGGTAGCCTCCATCCGAGTGTTCAATTTATCGTCGAACATGATTTATTCGAATAATCCCGTTTTAATGCCATTTACATATCATTGCCTTAATCGGAATCGCGCGGGCGGAAAACGAACGTTTGTATTTTATATAAATTTACGTCACGATAAGTATCGCCGGTTTCAATGCGTTTAAAATATCGCCTCTTTGACGTGAAATACATTATATTTTGTGACCGGTGGTTCACTTTATTCGCGGCGACATTTTCCAGCTCGGAAGCTGCACCAAAGGCAGCTCGTGAAAATCGACATCCGACGACGGTGGTTATACGCTACGCGTTGGTCAGACGAAACCGCGCAAGCGACGTCGTTATCACATCGGATTTCATCCCCGGCGAGCCGCTCCTCTTCTGCACGCAATTCGAACGAAAATATCGCCATCGCGTATATTACGTTACCCGATGCTGCTCTGCTGCGCTGCTGTTGCAGCAGGGAACGAGGGATAGGTAGGGTTCGCATAATGGTCCCGAGCAAAGTTATCTCGCGCTCAGAGGGAGAGAGCCGTAGTAAAGGGGTAATGCCGAAGCCGCTTTTAACAAGCGCGTCTATTATTCCGACGCGCACGCGGATATGGCGCCGGACAATGCGCGAGCGCGTGTACGTACAAGCCGCGGAAATGTGCAGCTTGCGTATATAGCTGGCTCACGCGCTCTGGAAGGTAGATAAATGAGCGAATAGATAAGTACGTTTTGTTCGGAGCGCGCTGCAAAATGCCCACGCTGCGCTGCGGTCGATTTTTCAAGCCATCGACAACGTTGCCTCCTCATGCGCAGTTCAGTGCCAGCTCGCCGCGGTGCAAATGGAAAAGTTAATTGACAAGTAGTGTTCGGGCTCGGGACAAATTTATCGCGATCGCGAGCAGCGTTTTATACTTCGACGAGAAGGTATATTGTTGAAACTGAAACGCGAACTGTAACGACGCGGCATTACTTGTACCATTTTTTTCTGCTCTGCTCGCGAATTCGAAATGGACAGACAGGTGTCACTCGAGTAACTCAATTTCCCATCACAAGCTGAATATCGATGAAAAGTTATTTCCCTCCTCGACGCGATCGAAATAGAACGGCGATGAACATCAACCCGCAATGAAGAATATAGCTCAGCTCAATAATTCAACATCGCCGTCTGCGCAGATACGTTTGTTTTGCAGCTCATGAGCTTATGCCATTAAAGCTGATGCGGCTGTATACGGATGCGAGCAAATAAACGAGCGGTGCATCTTGCAATATTCAACGCATAGATGCGCGCGTTCTCGAATTTTAATGCGCGCACGCACGGACCGTGGCAGAGTTGACATCGGTGAAATACAGGGAGACAAAAAGACAGAGTGGACGCGCTCGCGCAGACGGACGGACGTGCGGACAAAGCGAGAGAGAGAGAGAGAGAGAGAGAGAGAGAGAGAAAGATATAAAGCTAGCAGCGTTGGCTAACGTTTAGAGAAAGAGAGAATCGACCAAAGCGGATTTATAGATATACGCGTGCGCACTCTGTCTTTCTCTCTCTTTCTCTCGCTCGCGGGTTTGTTAACGCCGAGGAAATCGAAATATGTTTTCATTCACGGCTAATGAGTGAAGGGATTCTGTACGTGAATCTGAATACCGTGCGAGGGGTCCGAATGAGATGGGCATACGTGAATAAAGCCACGAGTGCAGAGGGATTATTTTTGTAAAGCCACTTTTGATCTTCGCTTCGCATCGCGACCGTGTGCTCGTGCGCAGGCCTTAATTAACTCCTGCGCACGCGTGTGGGATTTCAATTTTTATTGTCTAGCCCCGAACGAAAGGCTCTTCAACATTTGTTTGATGTTTACACCGATGCTCAGTTTTTATCCGATTTTACGTAACTCGCGGAAAGGAGATTAAATCTTGATTTGCACTTTGATTAATCGCCGCGGTGTGCCCTTTGTTTCGTCGACCGGCTCAGTGGATGTGCAGTAAATATTCTCCATAAGGCCATTCGACTATAAGTATATAGAGAAGCGACAAAAAAATATAAACACAAAACGCTTAATACTATCGGGAAGGGCGCCGCTGCCGCCGGCTGGTGGATGGGTATAAATTTCCTCGGTCGGGATCCCGAAGGTAAACATTCATAAAGAAAATTTATAACACTCCACTTGCTTTAGCGAGTAGACGATATTGCCTCTTGAGCTATAGCGTGCGCGGAGGCTGTCGCTGCTCTCGAGGCGAAGACGCCGCTGATGATTAAACACGTCGTCTTTCTTCAACTTTGCCCGCGGAGTCTCCCGTCCTCGTATAATCGATTGTTAAACTAACGAGACGCGCCCAGCGATAAAAGCAGGTGAGAGCTGTCCTAATTTTCTAAGAAAGCTCCGGAACGCATGGGAATAGTGAAATATCACCGTGTCGCTGTCTAATTTTATGCCGCTCATTAACAAAACGTTCGGTGGCAATTAAAATTAATTCGAACGAAAGATTATCCGCTATCTCTGAGATCAGAATAGCTACCGGTGTATGAGCCGTATCGCGGCGCATCTCACCAATGCAGCGATGAACCGACGTCGCCCTGTACTGCCTGCACTGCTCCTCGTTAGAGACGAAAAAATTTATTCGGTGCGCGCCTGCGCTCTTAGAGCGGAGGTCCGAGCTGAGCGGCAGCTGCTCTGGGCCATTAATTCATCATTGTCGAAAACAATTAGGGGGACTGTCCCCGGAATCTTGTTAACAAGTCGCCGGCTTCATAAACAGTGGAGCAAGTGCGCGGTCGTCGACTTTCGATTTTCGTCGCTCAACGGCTAATTAACAGGTCCGATGCTCGCCTAAACGTCGCCATTGCCTTTCGCTTTTCGCAGATTTTAATTAACTATTGTCATTCGGATGTTCCGCGCGAGAGCGAGTTCGTTCATTTGCAGTGCAATTAGACTCGTTTCCCGCCGATAATCCGAATGATTTAACGCTCGCGGAGGCATTATTCGCAGGTAAAAAGGACGAACGAATTAAAAGGAAGAGCTGAATTATCGACAAGTGCCATTTAGCGCAGCGGCCATTACCGATCGTCACAATAACGAAGGTTAAACTGCAAAATCCCTCTTCCAGATCGGTGCGCAGAGAGCGTGCACGCATACACAAATCAACTCGGAATCAAACTTATCACCATTATCTCCGGCAGTCGCATTATCCGACAAAACAACGGCCGACCATTATCCCGCCCCTATCACTTACACGCGTACTTTACAACAATAAGCAAATTGCTCTCTCGGCGCAATCGCCTTCCGGCGACCGATAATAAATTCGCAAAAGCCCGTCGCCGCGGAGATAATAAGTTTCCGCGTTCCGCCGCGTCTTCATTCACCTCCCACGCCACGCGGCCGCGAGATAGGTAGATGTACAGATAGATAGATAGGTAGATAGGTAGATAGGTAGACGGATAGCGAGAGAATCGGTGATCGATCTTCCAAAATCACTGCGGCTGTCTCGAGGCGGCGCGTATAGCGCAACGAGTGGATTACCAGCTCGGCGCGTTGCGGAAGCTAACGAGGATTAGTCTTCCTTTACGCTGCACGCGCGATCCCGATTAATTTATCGGCTTTGATGCGCGCTTGCGAGAAGCACTACCGCCCCTGGCTTAGGGGCCTCGCGGAGATATGGGTCTTCGTTTGACGCGCCGAGCTATTTTCGCCTCGTTTTCTTCCGAAGGAGTTTGAAGCCGTTCTTCGGTTGACTCGTCTCTCCCAACGGTTTTCCAAAGCTAAAATATAACCTACTCGAGGCGTGGGCCGCGCGAAGAGAGATTCGACATCCGAGTCGATTAAGGCTAATTAAACCGAACGATGACTTCGGCCACGTATTTGTCTTGATTCGTTCAGGATATAAATACGATTTAATTGATTTTAATTTGAATAAATTGCCGCCTTATCTGTGATTGATCGCGTTCGGCCGGATGAAAAATTAGAACCGATCGGAGTGCGACATCGAGGCAACAAAAATCGGCATGTTCTCTCAGCAAAATCCCGTCCGAGTCGAGCTCATTTCGTTCGAGTGACGTTTCGCGTGCACTTGTCGGCGCGAAGTAGGCTGCACGCACGCCTCGGGGACGATAATCCGACAATTTTACGCCCGCTCGCCGCGCGACTGTCAATTAACGATTCTCTCCTCGAGACTGTTTGGACTCGCACTCTCGCGCTGAAAGGGGCCTCTCCCGATTAGCTCGCTCCGTCCGCTGTCGATTTATTCAAATCCTTCGGTCGATGCTCGCCTGCAGTCCGGGATTACAAAAGCCCTCCTATATACCTTACCTATACGTATTGCACACACGACGGCGTCGCTCCTGTCACCTCGGCTGCCGGATAAAGAGAAACCATATTATACGCCGTTGCCCCGTCTCGTCCATACAGCTGACCGACGCACGGCGACTTATTCAAATCGATCTAATCCGCGGAGATCGCAGCGAGCACGCACGGCCCGATGACGCCCGGAGCCTGCCCTACTCTATTCTCGCATTATACAATACATATACATAATCACGTTATCACTCTCGCTCGCAGTCTTTCTTTCGTGTCGCTTATCTCTCGCCGGGATCACTCGGAAAAACACACCCACATCCTGTTCGTTGGGCATACATTATAACACTTCGATCCGGTAGGTCTCGCAGGATCGATTTTCAAGGTTCGGGGAAGTCCATCTTACCGGCGAGTCTGATAGTCTGATTGTGGCATTAGCGTCAAGACGCACACACGAGTAGCATCAGCCGCGGACGTCGATAGGGCGGACAGCATTGCGAGCTATTACAATCGAAGTGACGCGAGCGACAACGCGGAGCATCAGGACGGGCGCCTCGTGAAGGTGCCGCATCTCGCTTAATTGTCGTGTCACTCAGCGGCGGTCGGAGAGGCGGCGCGTACACGAAATTCACGCGCGGCGGCGGCGGGCGCATAACAAAGAAGGTGGGCGTCGCGGCGGCAGCGGATCCCTTTGATGTCCCTCTCGGCGAGTGCGCGGGAGCCTCGGCCGAAAAGCCAGCGACGTCGCGCGCCGTGCCGTCCCTCTAACCTGTGATTAGCAGCCGCGGCGAGGATCTTCTTCCTCTCGTTCGGCCGAATTATGATTATCTTTCCGCGCTGAGCTTCTCTTTAGGAGCTGGCTATAATTGACGGCTCGTCAAGCGCTGATGCGCACACCGGCTTTAATTTGAAGTAACGCTCTCGGGGAGTAACAGGATTACGGCTGTGGGATTCTTCCGCTGTGAGAACGCTAATGCCGTCATTCTATCGGATTCGAGCTTTCCGCGATTCGTCATTTCGGCTGCTACGAGGCGAACCAAGGAATTTTGGATTTTCGAAATCGGGCTGGATGGACCCCTTGGTAGTCGATTCGAGGGGTCCACCAAAATTACGCGCCGCTCTAATTAAATGAACGAATTATTCGGTGGAATATATCTCGTAATCCCAGTCCGATCAAAATTCGCACTCGCTTCCAGCTAGATAAATACGAACGATTAATCGCCGCGTGACCACGTGCGAAGAGCACTCGTATAAATTACACGAGCCATTGAGCCCGAATGCATGTGTTAGCTGTGCTCTGCCCCGACGTGTGTCCGTCGCGCTGGCCTCAAAAACGCACATTCACGGGCCATCTAAATCGGCCGGGTAGCTCTATAGCAATAAGCACGAATCATTGGCATGGGCGCTGCAGACTGCGGAGGACAGAACCGCGAACATACCTTGTCGCGCGTCTGGCGTCGTTAACGCACCGCATTATGTAGCCCGGCGGCTTCTCTCCCGTCCCCTCGACTGTCGATTTTCCTTATTTTCCCGCTGATTTATCCTCTCCGGGGCCATTCTGCTCTCGCTCTCGACCGGGCGGACGATTTATAATCGGCGGCCCCTCGGCATTAGCGCTCTCGTAATTGCAGCCGCAACACGGCGCATCCGCGGGACCGTATATTTTAATAATGACCCCGAGTCCTCTCGTCATCGCTCTGGCGCCGCCGTCTACGAGCGCCCAACGCCCTGTCCCGCTAATATCCGCTCGATTGTGATGCATCGGGCTGCGCAGAGCGGCAGCAGCACTGCTCCTTGATGTATATATCGGATTACTTAATGCAGAGGGCCAAAGGGGAGAGCAGTCGGCATTAGCGGGACGTACCACTGCCACTGCCACTACTACTGTCTAATGGGGATTGCCTAATCTGTGGATTTAGGGGCCTTATATGCCCGGCCGACGGCCCTAATTAAACAACCTTTCGCGTGTCTGTGTGCGGGTCGAGCCGGGCCGCTGCATCAGGCCAGGCTCGTGCGTTATCGTATTAACGCGCCGCGCCCCCGCGAATTAGTATTCAAATCCTTGGCGATTTCGAACGCCGTCAGGGGAGGGTGGGGTGTGTTAACGCTAATTGCAGTCGGGCAAGCTACACATCGCACACTCCATCAGACTGAGAGCGAGAAATAAGGGGATGATGATGGTGTGTACGCGAGTTTTTACCGCGGATTAGAGGAGCTGCTGACGAGATTGAAATCAATCGTTTACTCGTGAATGCAGAGCACCTTGCGCAAGGATCCGTCCATAAATCTCCTACCGCGATGCGTAACGCACGGCGATGACCTCAAATCACAAAAATACACACAAACACGTCCTAAATCAATGAGAGCCGAGAGCGAACAAGAAAGACGTCAGCGCAGGCTGGCAATTAAATTCCAGCTCTGCGAGGCCACGTCAACGATCGAACAAGTGTCGCGCGGCTCCACAACAACGCGTGTGTGTCTCCGAAAAAAATGTCGTTATTAAGTACACACACGACTCGCGAGCACTCACAAACACCCAGACTCGCCCACACGGATATATAGGTAGAGGTACATGTATCCGACGCCCGTTACGCGCGAGCGCGCCACTCGCATTCCGATCGAACGTATCGATAGGCCTCCGCCGCCGATCTTGATTTCTCTACCGCTCATTTTTTCCGAGACAGTTGGACTCTCCCGGGGAACTTTCACGAATGACAATTCGTGTGCACGTGTGCGTGTATCCCGTAGAAGCTAGCGCTAATTTACGTAAGCCCTTGCTGCCGCTCGACGTTCGCGCTCGACTCGTGAACACGGGAGATAAAAAGACCGGCGCAAGCGAAAGAGAGAGAGGGACAGGGAGGCTGATTGATTGATGAACTTTGTTATTGCCGCAGTTGAGTGTCCTCGGCCACGTGACGCGCGCGGGTCGAGTAAATAAAGGAGGATGTCGTTATGCGCGTCGAGGTTTTTCATCTCGCCCGAGTGCTGGAAATTGGATAATTAGATTTTGAATCGAGTAGACCTACTTGGGCGCGATGCAGAGCGACCGATAATGCATTTCATCCCAAAGTACGTCCGAGAGTCGAATTCCGTGACGCGTATTCCGCCGATACTTTCGGATATCCGATACGTTCACTATCCGGAAAAAGAGTCGATGGAGACAGCCCAGTCGATGCATTCGTCATTCGACGCGACTAATTATCACGTGAAGCTTAATCGTGCCAATAAAATGCCGATCGATCGCCGAGCCACGCGGCAGAAGGGGCAATGCCAGCCTGTACCCGGCGATGCGAGGCACGGCGATACACTATCGATGTACATAATCCTGCTTAGGGAGCGTAAAAAAAGAGAAGAGAGCGCCAGCCAAGTCGGAGCGACAGGTCCAATTGAATGTCAAATCCGTTTTTTGTTCGTCCGTCAAACGGCAGACCGCGGGCCGATTATTTTTCTGGACGTACTCTCGTGACGCAACGCTTTTTTCGGGACATTTGGCAGGAGCCGAGCGAAAGTTAATTTAAAAATGTATACGTGTGTAAAAGCGCCGCTATCCTCTCTATACGAGTGGACAAGCGGTGTTGCGCAACCAAAGCGTGTACAACGCGTCGGAGATACCATAAGCTATACATAATTGACTCATACTTGTGCAAGCCACTTTCATTCAAGACGAAATTGAAAAGCGGAATTGATCGCGAAGTGACGATTGCGTACGCGTGGCATAAGCCAACGAGTATATAGGTTCAATGGTTTACTCAGAAAAACTCCTCTATTCAGCGAGTTTGGCTAATAATAGCACGCAAACAACTCGGCTAATCGCAGAAATCTACATTTGCTTATTTTAATATTTTATCAGGCTAGACTAGTCCGACGGCAGCAGCAGCAAACAACGGGTTACACAAAGGATTTCTCTGAAAGTCGAATAGCCCTGAACCGAGTTAATACTCGGGGCAGAGTTATCATTATAATACCAAAATACGCCCACCTATTGTACGTAAAAAAACGCTCGCATGTCTGTGTGTAACAGCCGCGGTTTAAAATAGTTCAGCGGAATTCACGGCAGGGACAAAAAATAAAAAAGAAAAAAAAACCAGGAGAGAACAGCGTCGTGCGCAAACTATATGACGCCGAGTAATTTATGCAAACACATGCCCATTAGAGTGGCAACAACCATACCCACCGACGCACGCATAGAGGGGCTGAAAAAAGCGAGCGTCGACGCAGCAGCGGAGAAACGGAAATCTTTTCTCTACGGTTCCCTCCGCTCGAAATCCCCGCGCCACAGGAATTACAGATTTGACCCAAATTAAAAGGTATCCGAGGAAATTACACTTTTTTCCGCCCCGTTCGGGAGATGGAGAGCCGGAGCCGGGGCGTTTTTCTGCGGAACGCAGGCGTAATTGGCACCGCGTCGTCCATTAGCGGAACGTCGATAATCTGCGAATAGACACGTACTGTTATACGCTCGCTCTCGAGCAGGAGAGCGGCAGAGAGAACACGATCGGACGAGCGTCGCATTCGGGTAATGCGCACCTTGGCCACTCGACTGCGCGAACAAACACAAGTCAGCTTCTTCGCGGTGCAGCGCGTGCCAATCGAGTCCGGAGAGGAGCAAACAGCGCACACATATAACGAGGAAACGTCCGCGCGGCGCGCCGGGCTCATATGCATAAACGTGTATTTTTCAAAGGTGCACATTATGCGCCTTAACGGGCAGCCGCCCTCGACTACCCAGTGCCCATTTCCCACGAGGTACACTGCGCACATGTAGGGGCACGTCGATTCGCTCTCCTTGTCCCGGCGCGTGTATATTTAGCTGCTGTAAAAATGCAAATGGGCGGCGTCGTCAAACACAGCGCGCTTCGACTGTTCCTGGCGCGTTGATTGTTTGCAGTCGCGTGTATCTATAAACTCATTGGACGCAAATATCATTTTTCAGAATAATCACTTAACGAGGCCAGTCGTACACGATCGATTGTATCGAATTTTTAACGATCGGCAACGAGGCTCTCCCGTGTTTTCGAATCTCATTAATACACGCGGCGTGTAGCGTCGCGGTGAGTTGCAGATTTCGCCTTTGTTCGCCGCTGCTAATAATGTCGTCTCGAGTTTGAGAGAAAAAGGACGGCACAGCCGACGTTTACAGCATCGGCAGATCGGAGCCATTAGAATCAATTAAACGCGCGGTGCGGTACGATCCTCCCTCGCATTGCGGCGCGTCGGAAAGGTAAACTCGCGAAATGAATATTGCGCAATAAGTTGAATTTACGGGAAGTGCCGGGAGCCAGCGCATTACGCTAACAAATTCAAATTGCGCGCGCGCGAGCCGCGATGAAGAGTGCAACAACGGCGGGCCGACAGAGGCAGCGCGGAAAATCCACGTACGCGCGGCGCTGGCGGGGAATCCCCATTAACTCCCTCGCGCGGTGCCAGAACGCGATGTACCCTCTTCCCCCGTCTCCGCCCGCTGTCTGGGGAAAGGAGTCGCTTATTAAGCCCGCTAATGATTTCTCATTCCGATTAATTCGAGGAAAATGACGAATGGCAGGATTGCATCATAAAACCCCGAGTCCGCCGCCGTAAAATTGCCGCAGCGCGAAGCTACTCTCCGCAGCAGCAGCAGGCCGCGCTACAAATTGCATTACCTAATTTCGGGCCGCGATCCACTCTCTCGCACACACATACACTGCAGGGTCGTTTATGCGCGCGCGCGCGCGCGCTCAAAGCCCGGGCTTCGTTTACCTTCCACTATACACATTCTTGGTCGCGAGCGCGTGATATCCAATTTGGCGCAAACGGCTGCCGCCACGCAGCAGTCCTCCTACCCGTGTGCTGCACGCTCGGAAGGCGAGAGAGGCGAGGGCTGCTGCGCGCATGCACACACCGTGAATGAATGG
Organism: Pteromalus puparum; assembly: GCA_012977825.3. Lineage (NCBI taxonomy): Eukaryota > Metazoa > Arthropoda > Insecta > Hymenoptera > Pteromalidae > Pteromalus > Pteromalus puparum. Next base: position 736,200 of record CM053169.1, read on the forward strand.
TTACACAGTGCAGCGCGGCAAAAATTTATGCGTCGCCCCTCGCTCTCCTCGGCTTTTCGCCTGAATGAGCTGGATCATGCAGCTGCCCCATGTTTGCCGCAATTTGCCGAGAGCGTTATATTGTTGAGCACCACAGCGAGACCGAGCCAAGTTCGCCCGGAAAGAAGCGGATCTCGGTTCGCGGAATCAGCGAGAGAGAGAGAGAGAGAAAGAGAGAGAATCAACGTAAACACACGCGTATGCAAATGCCTCTCGCGCACACGCAGCGGCCGCAAATCTACATAGTCACGGAGGCCGGCGCACTCTCGCTGATGCACTTATAGGAGAGAGTCGCCGCCGCTGCTGCTGCTGGGAATTACGCGATTGCTTTTTCCAGTGTCGTCGTTGCAGAATAAATTACAGCCCCCGAGTCCGCTCGTCCTCCGCTTCTTTTTGTCCCTTTATCTCCGGCGGACGGCATCGAGGCGTAAGCGAGGCGGCTCCGTTGTAATTTCAACAAGCGCTCGTGTGTCCTCGGCCAGGCGGCGGCAGGGACACTCCGTCGCATAGAAAAGCCCGAGAGTTAACCGAGGGTGAAAGTACAAGCCAAGAGTAGTGCTCCTCGTCGTCCGCGGGGCTCGGTTGCGCCGCCGCCGCCGCCGCCGCAGTGAAAGGGAAAAAAAAAAGAAAGGATGAAAGAGTCGGGAAGGCGCCGCGCCGGGATGAAAGTAAATGGAAAAACGCTACGATCCGGTGAATGATTTATCAAGCTTTTATTACGCCCGTTAACAATTGCAAATTTAATTCGCCGTATTGGCCGCGCACACTCGAGAGGCGAACTTTCGAGTTGCCGCCTCGTTTACGCCACTGCGAGCTTTCGCCAGTCTCGCCGATATCGTCGGCGGCGTAATTGGCCCGGACTTTTTTCCGCTGCGTTATCAAGGCCGTTTGAAGTTTCGCGGCTCTCGAGTAAATGCCCTTTTCAAAATCCACCCTCTCCGTAAAAAAGTCGCGTCGTCATTAGGCGAGTCGTCGCATTTTCCCAGGAGCCTCGAAAATCCCTGCTCGAAAAATGCTCATCCCGCTCGCGCGCGTTTCTCGCCAGAAGAAGTAGAAGAAGAAGAAGAAGAAGAAAGCTCCGGTCCTCGAAAACTCGGCGCACGCAACGTTGATTCGCCGCCACTAGCCGCGCGAAGATCAGCGGTAGACGGCTTGCGGTCGGCGTCTCCCCGTGCGCACGTGTGTGGCGTGGAAGAAGAGGCATCAGAAGCTCTAGCCGGATTTTTGCAGGCGCGCCGCCACCAGTAAATGTTAATCCCACAACTCGTAATCCAGCGGGAGAGCGCAGGTAATGGCCGAGTCTCCCGGTCTAACTGTAATTATAGGGATCATTTAATGGATCCCATCTCTCTGCAGCTACCCGAGGAGCGGAGGAAGAGCCATAAGAAGAGAGAGAGAGAGAGAGGGGATATGAAATCGCTGCCCAACTTGGTCCGCGCTCTTTCTGTGTGTCTTATAGCCGAGGCTTTCGTTTAACCCCGCGTCGAGTTTCTGGCAACATTCAAAATAACTGCTGCTGCGTTCGTTGTGCAACTCGCGATAACGCCTGGACTTCGAACCCGATGTCTGCCGGGGGGTATTACACCGCTGATGAAGTCGGGACTCGGAATTTTTCTCCAAGCTCCTGCGAGCTTACTCGGCGCCGGGAGTTTCGAATTAAATAGCGGCTCCGGAGTTGTTCGAGCAAGATATCTGCGAATTCCAGAATTTCAATTACACGCGCGAGTATCCGCGCACATACGCGGGAGGCGCGCACAATTACGCGATCGCAGCCCTCTGCCCGTTTCCTGATACTTACTTTCCGTTTCTCCCTGCGCGAGCTTTCTCGGTTTCCCCGCAACGCATCGGAGTCAGCAGCTTATTACCGCGCCTCCGCGGAGCGGGAAAGGAGTGAAAGGACGACGGAACGATAATTTATGTCGAATAGTTTAAGCTCTTCCGAGTGAGTCTCGCGATCCGAGGGAGAAAGAGCTTACGCCGCCCGGCCCTTCTTTCTAATTTCCGAATCGAGTCTCGAGGCAGCAGCAGCTCGCTCTCCTTATTACGGACTCGGCGAGCGTCCCTCTCCCGGCGCGATTAATAAAGCGGACGTCCAGCAGACCCGCACTCACGTACACCCTGTATTTTTCGGAGACTGCGGCTGGCTGTACGCGCGTTTCGAGTCCGGTCTCCTGCGTTCTCTTTTTTCCGAGCGGCCGTGCGGCATGCAAATTTTTTCGGCGGCCTTTCTCCGCCTCCTGTGCTCTCGGATCCCCGAGTCTCACTGTGTTCGCTGCCACCGACGAAGCTCTTCTTCCTAGAAATCCCCTTAACGACGACGCGACGTCCGCCTTCCGCTGCCATTCGTTTTGCGAGCGCGAGCACGCGTGGCCGCGCGAGACTTCCAGGAAGACTCGACTATGAATAGTTTCTCGTCTATAAAAAAACCATCGCTTCGCCCTTCGACCGCGATACTTTGCGCGGCGGGCTTTTATGAGCGAGAGAACGACGCGCGAAATGAATCTGCTCACCCGCGCCGCTAACCGCGTCGATTAACTTTTCGTCTTGCGGACCGACCGCAAATTTCGGCTATTGAGGTTTCGCGACTTTGCTGGGCTCAACTTTTTACGCTCCCCTCGAACATCGCGCTGATGAGCTTTCGGAGTCTCGGAAGAAAAGTCGAGGTGTCTGGATACTTCTGGAACTAATATTCGCGCCCCTTCGTAACTTTTATTCGCAATTAGAAAGCGACCGACGCCGCGAGTCGATTGAAAATGGCCGTATCACTTGCTCGGCGTTATATTTTTCGCGCTGTGCTGTAGCGAGCGTTAAATACGGTTTGCGGTCGCTCTCGCTCCGCGGCGATTGCACTAGAGGCGCATTATGCATGTATGTACACAGCATTACGGCCGACACGTGCGCCGCTCGAGCAATTAAAAGACGTTCTCCGCCGCCGCCGCCAGTCAGTTATTACGAGATGCGGGCTAATTATCCTCGCGTGTACCCAAGCAAAGCGGCGCGCTTCATCTTCCTGAGAAAACAATTAAAATATTCAAGAGCTCGAGCGCGCATTGCGCTTTTGTGGGCTGCCGCGCGGTTTTGGGGAGCCGCCCGAATCTGTCGCGTGTGCATGTGTTGCGTGTGTTTGCAGCTTCAAATGATAATTAGCACGCGCGCGAGATTAATCACGAGTGTTTGCCGCCGCCGCCAGTGTGTGTGTGTGTTGCAACAACGCGCTAATGCCGCTTTCATGCCTGCCGAGTTATGAATTTCCAAGAAATTTCCTGGCAGTTTGGCCAAATTTGCTTCTGAGTGTTCTTTGAGGGACTTTTCTCCGTTCGCAATGCTCTCGCGCGTCGGCGGGGGAGGGAGATAGAGGAAGTGAAATTCATACACGCCGAAAGCGTATTTGAATATCGCGCGCGGGTTTTCATTTAAATAACATTATAAAGGTACGTATAGCCAGGAGAGCGAGGAGTATGAATAAAACAAACAGCGGAACTTTTCCGCGGAGCGGCGGATATGTCACAGAGCGAAAGTTATTATAGATATCGTCGCATTTACGTGCATGCTGGTTAGGTGTGCGTGTGTGTGCTCTTCGAATCGCATGTCTTTCCAAATCCATTCGTTATATCACGAGATCAATAACGGAGAGACACGCGATACCCTGACAATCCAGAAACGTAGTTGCACGCTCCGCCCTCCCACCTTCACAGAGAAACTTTGACATGTTTCGATTTTCTATCACGCATTTTTACTTTTTCCACTGTCTGTCCCGCGCGCTGGAAGCCCCTTTTTTTATCTACTATTTCCGCAACTTTTTTTCTCTCCCCTTCGATCACCTTTTTTTCAGCGTTCGCTTCCTCGATTTTTATCAGCGTTGGCTTTTACCTCGGTTCTCGCGTTTTTTTCATCGTCGTCGCGGCCGTGCGCCCCCGTGATGGCGATAAATTATTTAACAACATTTCGAACGCGAGTTTTAAATCGCATAACACACGCGGCGCTGCCGTACACTCGCCACCGGAATATTCACTTGGAATTAATGAAATTCAATAAACGCGGCCGTCGAGCATAAAAGACTGTTCGGTTTTTCCGCAAACTTTTCCGCAAACGAAACACCTCGGTAAATGTCGATTTAGATGCGACTATAAAGCGCGTTTGACAAAAGTCTCTCGGCAGATCAAAACAAAACATCGGCAGCCCTCTCGCCTCGAAGATCCCTCAGCTGTATAAATGCAATGCAAAGAGCGGGAGAACGTCGATAGCACTGGCTCCCCGGTGTATAAAATAAATGTCCCTTTATTCCTCATAGACGAGCGAAATAGGAGAAAAACAGTCTGGCGCGTATAGTGGCGCGGGGAAGAGGCCAGCGGAGGAAGACACGACGACGAGGCGGGGAGAAAGAAAGTTGAGCGCCGCGAAAAAGAGCAACAACGCGCGCAGCGCCGAGGGCTGAGGGAAGGAACGGAGAAGGTGGTCGATGATCGTCGGGTAATGCGCCAAGTGAAAAAAGCTTTCTCTCACTCCGCTCTCTTACACACACACACACACACACACGCGCACGCACACACTCGCTATCTCCGATACTCCGCAGTCAGTCTGCCCCCGGCGGCGCCGTGCAGCGATACTCCTACTCTTTTTCTCCAACTTCTTCTTCGGCGTATAAGCGCTGTCCTGTACGATAATGTCCCAGAGGTATAGAGCTACACCCACGTATAGGTGTACGGGTATAGGCGCACAAACATAGAGAGCCGAGGTGCGCGCTCGAGGAGCCATGATATAGTGGAGTGCCGCGCGGCGCGTGTCGCGTGTTTATCGAAACTCCTCCGGAATACTGCAGCGGCTCTATACCGTATACAGTACCCGGCTCTCCCTCTCCCGCGGGAGGATGAGTGTTTTCCGAGGGAGGCCCGTTATACACGCTGCACCTGAAAACGCCGCCGTCTACTCCCACGTGCTGCCTTATACGTACACACCTATATAAGCATATACGTGCACCTCAACCCTCCACAGCACTCCCCGCTTTCGTGTCTCGCGACGGCACGTCAGTGTCAAGGGTGTATCACGGTAAATCAGGCTCTCGCGAAAGATCAATTTATCCGCGTGTAAGGGATGTGCGCGAAGTCTGGGGAGATCGAAAGCCGCTCTTAGATCCGCCTGCGTTAGTCAGTCGAACTTTGGTCGCTGGGCCAACTCTATAGGTTACTCTACTCACATATACAGTCCTCTCCCCCGGGACGACTGATAGATAGGCGAATGTTCAGCCAAGACCGCGTACGCAGTTTGCACCATTCCAACTTTTATGGCGTAATTCCGAGCGCAGGTGAGCGTGGCCGGCTTTGACCGGCGCTGTCTTATTGGACCGTGCATCAGGCAATATGGGATGCCGATTGCTCCGAAGCTCTCTCGAGACGAGTTGGTCAAACGAGCCGTTGCCGCGGCGCCAAAGTAATACAAGTGACAGTAGAAATAACGATCCGGACTCCATTGACGGATCGATTCTGCAATTTTGAGACATAAATCCGCTCCGTCCGCGGCTAATAAACGAATGGACTTCCCGTGTCGCGCGTCGCCGATTCTCTCGATACTTCATTAATTAGTTGCAGCGGCAGCAGCGAAACACCTTTGTGTACTTCTGCGTCCAGAGAGCAGCTGCCTCCGCAGTATACACAATAAGAGCAAACACGGAAGCCCGCGTATATGCTGCGGGATCGACGGCGCAGTGCGCATATACAGTATATACACGCACTCGGCGGGCGACTCGGTGATGTATCAGGGCCCTTTTTCTATGGATGTATTATGCGCACAGCCAAAGGCACCTGCCTTCCTCTCGTCATACGTCCACGTCATATTCGAGAAGAGGGGCAGCCAGCACGCGCCGTGTACAAACACATTAAAATTGTTTGCTCACTGGACGCGAGCGCACACACTCGAGAGCGAGCCGGTGCGCGACGCACGAAAATTCAACGGGTCATTGAAATTTCCGGCGCCTGCCTTCCCTCTTCCGTGCTTTCGGAGAGCTTGCTGGCCGAGGAGGCTCGCGCAACGGCTTCTGACTTGTCGACTTGGACGCGCTATTTGTCGAATGTTTGACGATCATTTTATCACCGAGCGACCGAGCCGCCGTCCTGAGCGGCGAGAGGCTTTGATTAAATTAGAGCTGCAGCCGCCTTTGTCGTCGGAGGCGGAGGAAAAAAGGGAAAAGTCGCGAGACGAGGGGGTATTGTAATACAAACAATCCGGCCCGCCGTCTGCCCGCGCGCTCGGATTCCATTAATTCCGTCGTCGTCGCGCGAGCGATACTGGGAGAGAGGAAGAACAAGGCTAGCAGAAAAATCGAATTTCATCGGTAAATTACAAGTTTTTGTAGTCGGGAGCGGGCGGCTTTTGTCCTAGTGAATGAGCGCGGAGTGCGGAGGAAGGCGGCCAACAAGCGGCTGCGCTGCCCCCGTAACGGCGTAACGCGCAGAACGCGCAGATATTCCCTCTCGAGCGCGTATAACGAAAAAGTGTCTCCCGCATACCGTCGGACAAAGGCAATCGAAGCCTTTCCCCGCAGATATAGCCGAGGAGGAAGCTGAAAAGAAACGTCAGCGCGCGCATTCTTCGGATTTCCTCGAGCGCGTGCTACGCCATTCGCTGCTTCCGCCCCTTTCCAAACGATCCTCTTGTTTCTTCAACTGTCGTCGGCCTGTGTCGACGATCTGTCAAACGCCGAGTGGGTTTGGCCCTCCGTCTCTATTGCCGGCCGGAAGACGGCCCTCTCTGCTGCCCGGTTGTTTACGCAGTTGGTCGTCAAAAAACCGGCGGAGGGTGCTTTTGATTCAACATGTTCGGACTCTCGCGAGAGTACGATGACGTAAGGGTGGCGACACACGCGATAACGGGCCGAAATAACAGTGTGAAAGTGGCTTTCGATAAGCACGCGCCGAGATAAATATTTCAGCCGCGTGCGCCAAAGCCTTTTATTTATTCAGTCTAAGTCGATTGGCCGGATAAGAATCGTCGAGCCGGGAAATTACAGCGTCGCGGTTAATTATTAACTGTACGAAATAAAGTGTTTCCAGGGCTAATTTTCCCTGTCCGCGCATACGGCCCGTTATCTCGTAGCGGCGATCTTCCCCGCCCGCTCCTTCTCTCTCATCGCTCGCGGAGCTGTACAAACAAACGACCGTCGTCACCCGCGACGAGCCACTTTACAATTCTGTGAAAAAGTCCCAGCGACGCGCAATTGTTTTTTTCGCGTGACGCTGCGCGGCACTTGGAAAAAGCGCTGATACTCGTCGACGCGTGTGTGCTTTCACAGGCGAGAAGAAAACAGTCGCGCGGCGTGGAAAATTGAGAGAGCGCGAGAAACATGCCGCGGTTAGGGCGCACAAAACCAACAAAACCAACATCGAAGAAGAACCGAGCTCGCGGAGCGTTCACACGCGTCCTCTCGTGAGGTGCGCGTCGAAAAGCGGGTCGCGCGCGTTATGGAAGCGGAAAAATGACTGAACGGGCGACAGCAGATATATGATAATACGTCATAATCGTGACTGCGCCGGCCTGTATATACCCATATGCGCGCGCTCGAGGAGCAGGAGAGAGACACACGAGCCGTTATTTATTTCCGCTCCGCTCCGCTTTGTGTCGTGACAAAGTGGAGCGGGCTCGCGCTGTTTCCTTGCGCCGCTGCGCCGTCGTCGCCGCGAGAGCCGTAATGAACGAGGTGACGACTAAGCAACACCCCGTCGCGCTGAGTGCTCCGGATATTATACGCAGGCGTGGGCGAAAATTTGTGCGCGGATCCTCGGGGGGCGAGCCTTATCTCACTATTTCGGATTTAATTGAAAGAGACTCGGCGCCGAAGTACACATAAGAATTTCCCGACCGAACGACGAGGCGGCGTGAATACGGTGGCCACGCGTCCCGTTCATATTTACAGAGTTGCGGCGCACAATGCCGCGAGAAAGAGACTCGGGAGGCGGAGGCCATATCTCGCGTTATTTCCGCCGGCCGGAGTCTCGGCTCCGCGGCTTTGTGAGCGGCGCGCGGTCGTTTCTTCTTTTCTCCTCTCCGTGCCTCTTATGTGCCTCTTTCTCTCTCTCTCTCTCTCGCCTCTTTTTTACGCGTCGCACACCGCACTCGCGCGCTGCAACGCGCTGCAACGCGCGAACGAGAGAAAGAGCAGCATTCTTTTCAGAGGCGGCCCGCGTGAACGAAGAAAACAACTGCGCCGAGCAGTGCTTCGCTCCTTCTACTGCTGCTCCCCTTTGCCATGTAAATTGTGTAATTTACATCATCCTTGTGCAAGTGAAATTCAAAACAGCCGCGATACGCGCGGGTATTTTCTTTTCTCCGTTCTCCGTTCTCCGTTACTTTTTCCTTTCACGCGCGAGCTGCTTTTTCTCTCCTCCACTGCGCGACGACAAAGCGGACGGCCGTCGTCGCCTCGTCGTTGAGCGCATTCAAAAATTGTCCAAGACAAATCGGCGACAACGCGGCGGCGCATTAATCAATCTCCGTGCATGCATCAGCGGAGAAATAACAGACGTCGAGCACAAAAGGAGGAGCGCACTGACGGCCGACACGTTCTGGCTTGTGAAAATAATGTCGCGTTTTCCTGCTTTTCCGGGGCACTGTACAACAGCGTATACATATAGAAGCGCTTAATTAAACGAAAAAATACGCTAGACGCGGAGCTTTCGAAAAGCGTTCACGAATAGGCGTCCGTTAGTCTCGCGCGCGGGCAGCGTGTCAGCGGAGATCTCTCTCCTAATATGAAAGTCAATGGCACACGAGGAAGTCACGTCGCGCAGTTTTTTACCACCTTCTTCCTGCGCACGCGAGAGATGAAAAACGATTCGTCGATTTCTCACTTTGTCTCTACTCGTTTGCGGAGCAGCAGCGGCAGCAGCAGCCGCAGCCTCGTGTCTCCGGCCCGTCGTCCCCGCAAGGAAAGCAGCGGCGATATCTCGCGAACGTGTCGCCCGTGCCGTATGCACCTTCGTGGCATAAATAAGCTCTCGCGCGGCTCAGCTGTTATTCACCCACGCCCCGTGACTCCGGCTCTCTCTCTCTCTCTCTCTCTGTTTTTCTTCTCCGACTCGCGGAGCCTCTTGAGCGACGGCGCGCGCGCCTCGAATTTCCTTCCTCCAGCGCCGTACAACAACTATCTGGAGAGGCGCCAAGGCCGGGAGATGCAGGATGACGAGTATCAAGAAAAATATGGAGCACTGGCCCACGTGCGCCTCGCCTGTGTTTGCAGAGGAAGTAAAAACCCGTCAAGTGCCTTTTTTCCGTTAATGCTCGCCCGATGACTCGACTCTGGATTTTTTACGCGGCCATTTGCTCCCGGACAGTTTTTGTCAGAGCCCGACGACGGAGGCTGTTTGTACAGAGGGCCGGCGCGTCGTCGGGTTGAAAAAAAAATTTCCTCTAATGTCCCGATGACGCGATGACTCTTCACCCCTGTCCTTGTTTATCTCGTGCCGAGCTCTCAAATGACCGGTGATTCGTCGCAGCCCCGCGAGCACGTTTTCGGAGTTTGAAATAAAAATACGCCGGGGGAGAACTCCATTTGGGTGCGCATAAAGCACGCCAAAATGTTTCGGCTCCCCGGCTTCAATTATAAATAAAGCTCGACGCTCGACGCCCGAGCCGCCGGGGGTATTTATTTTGCCGCTAAAAACAACATTTTTAATACACCGTAAACACGCACGTACGGAATCGGATGCACGGATACAAAACATCGAGCGCAGAGAGGAGCGAAATTTACAAGTTCGGCTGCAGCGAGCCACTCCAGGGTCATAAAGTCTAAAAATATAATGTGTTTTACAGCCCGCAGGCGCGGAGTGCCAGAGTGGAAGATGGCAAGCTGCGAGGAAGCTGTTCGCGCGCCACTCGAGAGAGTGTCTGCTCTTTCTGGCGTGCTACTTCCGTCTTTATCGACACTCAATTACTTATGCCACCGGACTTCAAGAGGTTTCTATTGCTCGAGACGAGTCTCGAAGAAGCGCGCGGACGCGTGGCGCCCGACGTCGAGAAATCAAACGCTTGCCTCCATTTTTAATACTTTCCTCCGGCTTTCAATTAAAAATACCGCTCATTAACTCTGCGACGAGCGAATCTAAATTTACCACGCGATCCATCATACGGCCGGGCTTTTCACGATGCTCGTTTTAACTCCATATATTATTTTTAAAATTCGAGGAGCCCCGTCCGCCTCGTGCGTTACGCGCGAGCGGCCGCGGAGCAGTCGCGTGCAGATTATACTTCTCTCTCTCGCGCGCGCGCGCGCAAGTGCACGAGCCTTTCAAATATAGATTTTCAAGAAAGTCCTTTTTAATTAACTGCCCGGTCTCACGCGATCATCGTTACGTACGGCCGACGCGAATGGGAAATCCGCCGCTGCCCAGGCTTCCGAAGGCGTCGAGCAGGAAGAGAGGGACAGAGAAAGAGTATACGAGATCTCGAGAGATACGGATCCTACCTCAAGGCCGGTTTACGCGAAAAGGTGGCTCGGCCGAAAAGGACCCGCAGAGCCTCTAGGCCGCGAGAGGCAAAAACAGCTAGCGGAAGGTCTGCACCTTGATCCGGCGCAGTGTGAGGTCCGTCCTCCTCCTCCTCCACCTCTTCGTCATCGCTACTACAGCGGCAGCAGCCGCTCGCGCCCGAGAGAGCAATTAGACGCGCGAGGAGGAAATTCCCGTCTCTCCCTCTCGCGCCCCGCCAACTAAAATACCTATACGTGCTGCCGTTGCTGCTGCTGCATAGCAGCTCTTTCTCTCGCTCTCCCGGCAGCGTAGGTTTGACAGGTTGCAGGAGGACGAGGGAGGGAGAAAGCCTGACGCGCGAGACGTTATCTTATCGGCGATTGATCGCTGAAGCGGGGACTACTACAGCTCTCGTTCGGCCGTAGTCTGCGCGCGCCGATCGAAAACAGCGATCGAGCGCTCGATTCCTGACACGCCGCGCTCGCGCGCTATCAAATCGACAGTCCCTCTCTCTCTCTCGCTCTCTTGCTCTCCGTACGTGTACGTGCGCAGTCGAGGGAATGAGAAGAGAGAGAGAGAGAGATCGCGTACCCCGGTAGGCTATACTTTACACTTATCGTGGATTCCGGATCGGAAGGGCCTCGCTTCCGAGCCGCGCTATTCTTCTCTCTCTTTCTCTCCCCCCCGCCCACCCTCTCCGCCACTACCCAACTCTTTTCCGCCCCCCACCTCGCGCGGGAATCGGCTGCGCGTGTAAAATTGATACGTGGATCGGAAATAATTGCGTGTTTTTCTTTCCAGCCCGCCGGTTTGTTTTTCCATTTGCAGTCGGGCGTTTTCCTCTGTTTTCTCTGCGAGCGACGCTCTCCCGAAGGAATTAATGAAACGCGATGGGAGTACGAGCTTGACGGCGCTGCTAGTTGATTTTAATCGGCCGGTGTTTGCTTTCGATCGGTCGTCGGCCGAAATATAATTTATTTCGCCGTTTATTTTGCAGCTCCGCAATTCATCTGCAGCCGCTGGCCCGATGTATCGGCGGGGCATCGAGTCCCCGAGTCGCTAGCTTGTCAACGAGCGCTTCGCACCGATAAGGCCGAAACTTTCCCCGCTACTGGGAGAAAAAGTGCAGTCGTTCGAAAGTTCCCTCGATAATATCCCCTGAAAGAATAAAATTAAACACACGTGCTCGCGCACGGCGTTCGATGGGGTTCCCGCCGGCCGATTTATTAAACTTTTCGAGTTCTACTTCCGAGCTCTCAACGGTCTCGTTATTTCAGCGCTGAATTTTCCCCTCTGCGAATATTCGAAAATTCTTTCCCGATAACAAGCCAAGTTCCGCGGTGAGAGGCACACATTCGCGAGAATGCACTACCGACTCGAACAAAGGCCGAGCGCGCAAAGTCGCAACAGTTGAGTTTTGCCGACCCAGTTGGAGCGGGTGACATTTTCCGAGATCACGCGCTTGCGGAGTTTGTCCTCGTCTCGGAGATTAGAGCCGTTGAACTTTTAATAGAAAATGTTAATATCCCCGCATTCAGAGTCGCTTTTCGCGTATGAATTTTCCCGGATCAAGTGTCTTTGTCTTTTCGAGTTTCGGGACTCTCCCGAGCTTTCCGTGCGGCTGTTTCAGCAGGCTAACTGTGCGAGATTCCGATTCCGGCGCAGCGCTGCAAAGAAACGAAACTTGTTCATCATCCGAGTTCTAGATCCCGGGTCTCAGAAGTAACCCGCCGAATCAAAGATCAACAAGAAACTCGGCTTTTTCGTCCGGTCTGAAAAACTGTAATTTATTTATCCCAGCAAGAGAGAGAGAGCTAAACTTTTCTGGACAGCGTAATGGCATCAGCGAGGAATCAAAGTCGACTGAGCTAACTAAGCCAACACACGAGGTATCAGCACCGCGTTCTTTTGTCCGGAGGGTGTACTCGGCTGATCGATAGAGCCGGATCGAGTCAGTCGCAGCCGCAACGCGATCGCATCCGCAGCTCGGCTTATTCACGCCTCGTTCGCGCATAATCGCCGCACTTGTCCGTATTTACGGAGCCATCTGTGCGCGCGTGAGGAGACTGCTGCCGACGAAGACAGCGGCCCGGGATCATCCCGGTCGTCGGGAGGGTGGCAGCCAGCCAGAGGAGGAAGAGCCGATCGGCTTCTTATGTAGCGGGGAATAAGCTCGAGTCCGCGCGGAATGAGATTCTGATTTCCCAGCGCCGAGGCCGAATTGGGGATAAGCCCAGATATATGGGGAGCCTCGACGTAACGCGGAAATGGCTTATTTCTCGATGGAGTTGCGGCTTTTGTCTTTCGCGCGGGGGCTTTATCTTTTTTCCCGGCGAAATTGGATGAGCTCTTTCGTCGCTTCGAATCATGCTAATTTTATTGGGCCCCCGGGGATTTGTCTGCGGAGCATCTCGATCATTCGCGTATGAGAACAACAACCCTTGGCCGCCGACTGTTTAAACAGTCGGCAATTTCCGCTGTTTGCGTAGTTTTTTCCTACAACTGAGATGAATCGACTTTCATAGGTTCCATATAAGAGGCGAAATCTTTCACGTTCGCCGAGAGAACTTTGCACCAACTGCTCTATACGCACGAGTCCATCAAAGCCCCGTAAATCGAGCGAGCGCTGACCGATGCCTTTTCGCGAAAAGGAGCGATTCATTTTCCAGCCATTTATCCGCGCACGCGTCACCTCATCTCTATTATATAGCTCACAAGGTCCCTCGCACCTCCGAGAGAGCGGCTTTATCACGCTCCTCAAATCAGCGACCCTCGACTCTCCCCACACACACAGGCAACACAGCAGCAGCAGCAGCAGCAGCCGCCGCCAAAGTCGAATAGGCTCGCTCCGTCGTCTGGGCGCGTGAAAGCTCGGGCGAGAGCCGGGAGGGGAGCCACGCGGACAAACCGGGAACGTGCGTGGATTACCTATTACCAACATTATATGGCCGTCATTTTCGCTCGGCGGCCCTCTCGCGAAAGGATTATCTGCTTCTCTATGAGGTTCGTGACAAGAAAAGCGCAGGATCCCGAGGATATAGTGATATATGTATGGATACGCGGGGGGCGCTTGGCTTCCCTCACGAACTCAATAAATACCGCGTCGCCTCTCAACTTTTTTCGTCGCTGAAAATTCATTAAAAGCCGAAAGATTAGCCCGAATTTCAGCGTCGATTTCGCGCCCGAAGAAAACTTTTCTCGCGCCCGGAAAAAGAGTAGCGCTTCAATTAACGTCAACTTTTCCCCCGTCCACAGCTGCGCGAGTGAATGGAATAGCTGCCGCAGGCCGGCGGTCCAGCGGTAAACAAGAGCCTGCGAAGAATTAGGAAAACGCGCAGCGCGCGCGAAAAGAACTTTCTCAATAAGAGATTCTCTTTCTTCTCTCTTTCTCTCAGCCAGTGCGGGGCTTACGCGGCCCTCGCGCGAATTTCGCGCGGCGCGGGGCTATGAAACTTTAACGACGCGACGATCCCTGCTCCCTAGTAGCTGCTGCTTCTGCTGCACACCGTCTGCCGCTGTCCACGAGCTGCGAAATTTTCAGCGCACCGCGTCGACGAGGCACTAACTCGTTTATTACGTGCCGCGCGACTCGTATTATACACCGAGTATAGCCGAGAAGGAGAGACGGTAATTTCGAGAGCAGCGCGACTTCATCATATCAGCCTGCGCGCGTCGCGACGCAGCTCTTTGACGAGAGCTGCTTCTTCTTCTTCTCCAAGATCGTCTATCCGGGGAGAATACGAGCGCGCGCGTGTGGTCTTTGAGGAATTATACGCGAGATTCCGAATGCTCGGAGCGCAATTCCGTCGCGAGGCAAAGTAGCTTTTTACGAGACTCGCTCCGAGATTGCTGTCGATGAGCATCTGACGACTAGGGGGGGCGGGGATAATTAATCGGAGCTTTCTTGTCTCGCTCCCGTAATTGCTCTCGCGGCGGGATATTAATTTCGCGAGTCTCCGATTCGAGAGGGTAACAATACCAAAGGGGTGTGCATCGGCCGCGTTCTTTCATTCGTTCAAAGCGGCATTTGCCTCGTTATTTCAAATCCTCCTCCGAGACGTTTTCGCGAGTCCTCCTCTCGTTACAGGCGTTTACGCTCTCGGCTTGCCTAGAGCCCTGCGCAAAGTACTCGAGCAACTCTAAGAAGCTCTAGCCTTAGGCTTCAAAGGCGCGGGCGTCAAATAGCGCGTGTCTCCGACTCGCGTATGCAAACTCGCATTACCGCGATATCAGTTACAGCTGCAATACCCGGTCTGCCTCTTGCCTCGCTCAGCATTCTTATGGGAGTAATTAACGAGCCCCAGCACTCGCAGCACCCGAGTGGCATCCTTCAGCCGCAGAGAACTTGCGGGTGATTTCATAACGATTGGTGGTTCAAGGCTGCTATTGAGAGAACTAGGCGCAACTAATTTCGAAACTTGCCTCTTTCTCGCTCCCTCCGCGCAGCAACAGCAACACTGCTTCACCCGCGCGCAACTCCTCGGAAATCTTTGACCAAGTGCGCGCGTGCGCGCGAGTCGGGACTTTATACAGTGTATATATAGCTCTCTGTTAATGCCGCTGCTACATAGTGGTGTATACTAGTGCTTCTGCTGCCTCTGTTGTTGTTGTTTCTGTAGCGACTCGGCGAGAATGTGTCGTACTTCGTTAAACTAATTATAAGAAGGGCTGCCTCCGCTGCTGCTCTTGGCAATGCGAGAGAGCTACGGCTTATTTCGAGCGCCTCTACTTTGCAGCGAATGCCTCGACTCTCGCGTGTCGCGTCAAAGAGCAGCGACGGAGCTTTTGAATTTTATCGTGAAACGCTGACTTGCATTTCTCCACTTTCCCCCTTGGTGAAATTTCCAGAAAGCGAGCGGGATTTGCAAGCGAAACGGTCGTTCGCGGCAGCCGGTAATCGAGGCTCGCCGCGCGGCTACTTACAAGCATCTCGCTGCATCCTGATTGAAAATCGCCTCTCCCATATTTATAGGCTTCGTTCGCTCGTTCGCTCGCTCGCTCGTATAATAAATATATACGATAAATTTGAAATTCCAGAAGCGCTCGCACGCGCGCCCCCGTGAGCCGCGAGCCGGGGAAATCGATGCCGAAAGAGGCAATTAATATGGCCCGACAGTTTGCCATCGACGTTATAAACGGCCGGCGCTGCGCGAGAGCGCGCGGGCAATAATTAAACATAAACGCAGCCGGCCGAGCGAGCGAGAGAGCGAGATGAAGCGCGGCGCGTCCCGACCGGCGGCGTAATACGACAAGTGTGTTTACGGAACACTCGTCCGCCGGCGCGCATGACCGTGCGAGAAGAGAATTTATTTCATCCGGAGGAATCACGATCGCGTGGCACTCGGTGCGTGCGCTCGCGAGCGGGTTCACCCTCGTCGCGACGAGCTCGGCTGGTCAGGAGAGCCGGCCGCGTGGATCCTTTGGCAAATATTTTCCCGGCTCGCGTTCTTTCACTTCAAAGAGACTTTTCCGCTTTTTCCCCTGCGCGAGCCTCATTGCCACTCCACGCGCGACTTATTTTCCTTTCCCTTTGTTTGCGGCGCACGCGCTCGCTCTCGTCTCTCTGTTTGTTAATAAACTGCGCCCCGACGAAAATAATAATTACTTTCGGATCTCGTGCCACCGGGATTTTCCCTTGCCAGATATCGCTCTCGAGCATATTGCATTCGGGTTTGAAGCGTTGTTTACGTCGCAGTGTATTACCAGCTGATTTGTTATAACTGGTGATAAATGGCAAATGTAGTTATAGTGTCTCTCCATCGTTTAACAAAATTTCTAGTTCGTAATTGGATATTACGTAATATAAATCAACTTATCGGAAAATCATAACTATGCTGTGGCGATTTATCCAAATTTGCCGGCTTCTATTATTAGTTGTAAGCTAATTAGTCGGCAACATAGTGGCGTGACTGAATTTCCATCGAATTTCGGACTCCCTGAAGTGACAATGCATACTACATGACTGAATCTTTCGCGACACCTGCAAGACAAAGTATCTCGTCGATGCGAAGTTAATTTAGTCACACGACTGCTTTATTATTTAAGCTTGAAGCCGTTGAAATGGATGTCAGCGTCGAGCGTTCATAAATCATGCAACTGTTTGCTGCACTCCTGCAATTTCAGGACCTTTTATTCTATTCACAAACGGTGAATCGGTGTTATCTCGAACTTTAAACAGGAAATAGCGATTTCGCGGAATTTGTACCTCGCGATTGCAATCAAAATAAGCTTTTGAAAAATGAAGAAAAAAGTCCAATCAGCATAGTATACCACTGAGGAAACGCTAAAAAACTCGTGGAACTTTTATCGTACCTCCTCTATTTTTGAAAGCACGTACACTATACCGCAAAAGAATTTGAACAATAAAAAAAGTCGTAATGGAAGCAGGCTCGAGAGCGGTAGGGAAATAAATGCGGAGGCGAGTCTATTTCCTCTTTAATTGATTTTTCTCGAGCTTCCGCGCCTTTTCTCTCACATTTTGCTTCCGCAAATGAGAGAGAGAGAGAGAGCTGACGGTCGCTAAAGATTCCCACAGCCGCGCCGTCGTCCACAGTGCACTTTCAATTTCCAGTCGAGGGTCCGGTGTACTCTGCTCTCCGTTATCGCCGCCGCCACAAAGAGAAGAGGCTGGACACATAATCGCGCGAATATACTCCTCCCTCGCGAGACGAAAAGCTCCACACTCCTGGCGTCCGATTCTACGAATGGGATTACGAATTGCGACAAGCGAGTGCGTCGCTCGTTTCTCGATGTCCGCAAACACATGGGCGGGGAAGTAACTGAAAATGAAGGGACACGAGTCGGAAATGAAACTGTTTGTTTATTCTAAAATCCATCATTATTTCGAGAACATAACTCAACTAACATTCACGTTGAAAAATTGATAACGTTACAGTGTCGTCGGCACCGCTTCAATTTGATCCAGCGCGCTTGTCAAAGTTGCGTGATAAGGCCCAAGCGACAACAACAGCATCAGCGACAAAGCCAACAAAAACAAGGATAACGTTGGCAACGCGCTCCTTCCCTCATCCGCGTTCCCTCTCAGGAGAGGAACGAGCATCGGATTCAATTTGCGAGGCGGTATTATGATTTCATTCGCATCGAAACTTGGGCCGCCGCAGCTCGCGCACAATATGTTTACTCGCGGGAATCAATTCACTGGAGCGTAGAGTCAGAGTCAGAGCGAGCGGATCCCCTCGGCGGCGGCGTGCCGGTCCCTTTCGACGACGACTGCGACTACACGACGGTTTCTCCTAGGCGTCTGCGACCACCAGGCGGCAGCGGACCCTCCCTCTGGACCTCAAACTTACATTCGCCCTCGTCGTACTATAATGCCTCATCCCCGGGTTTTCGGGCAGGATTCCCGACTCTGTCGCCCGCAGACTCTCTCCGCAAAGCCGATATTTTCTCCGCGTGCAAGTAGTCGAGCGTCTTGTTATCGTTCGATAGTCAACGCGAAACACGTAGACCCCCACTCCCGAGGCGGGCACGCGGGCAGGAAACTGAATTGCCGACTGCGGCATGATTTAATAATGCACCAGCAGGAGCCATCAGAGCTGGGGGCACTGGCCAAGCCCGTGATATATCGGGGCTATTTGGCTCGCGCTCAAGCTCCGCGAGCTTTCGATGTATACGTAACGGGTGCTCCATCAGCGCGCGATCACGGACTTATGTGCGTGTCCGCGTAAGTTCGCCGCTGCCGCCCGCTTAAAATCTCACATAAATTTCCGATCGACGCGCCGCGGGACGGAGCCGCGATCGTGATGCGCCATTTAACTTTGAGATTAACTGCGAGCGGCATCGGGTTAACGATTCACACGTGGCTATGGACTAAGAAATATAGAGTTACGAATGCTTTTTAATTTGGACATGGACATGGAAACGCTCCGTCAGATCGATTCGATTACTGCACATTTTCCGGAAAAAGAACGCTGCATTGAAATGCGGCGTTATTGCACGGCTGAAAGCTTTACGACACGCGTAATAATGCGTTTCAAAGAGCCCGCGCCCGGGCAGTCGAAAGTACTCGTGGCTCACATGAATACCCATCGCGCAATTTCGGCTCGGCAATCGGCGAATTTATCAGCCGATCAACCAATCGTCCGACACATAGTGCGCCAACTCCCGCAATATTTATCGGCGCGCATAAGAGCCCGGGCCGCAATCGCCGCACACCGAAAGCACTTTAACTCGCGCGAAGTGGCTCTCGAACATCCGATTACCTACTGTAACTCTCTGCTAATAGAATGGCGGCCAATATTCCGGGCGCGATGCACGTACATCGACTATTATTTAATGCACGCTAATCGCCGCATCGATATCGCGTTATCGGCTCCGCGCGAACGCGTTTAGCACAAAGACAACAACTCAACAACTGGTCGGTTGAGTAAAAAAAAAATGGGGAAAAAAATAAAACACAGAGCAAATTCGCGCGCGAGAGCGATGATTCGAATCATCGTTGCATTAACTTGTCGCGTCGCGGAATTTCCGAGCCGCTCATTCGCAATAAACGCGAGAGCGGCCTTTGTCGATAAAGGACGCGCGCGCGGAACACTATACGTACGCTGGCCAAATACGCGCGACTGCCTATGCATTCTCTCGTTCTTTTCGGGGTTGTTGTTTCATTTGCCCGGTGAATTGAATTTCGTCATTTTGCGCGATAGCCGCGTCTACCCGTGTTTGCGTGTGAATTCACGCGATATGGGGATTGTAATGCTCGCTCTGTTGTCGTTTCCGATGATTTTTCCGATAATTTCGCTCGCGCCCGCTAGACCGTCGCTTCGTAAAAGCTGCATCGGAGCAATTGTCGGACGCCCGATTTTAAAAAAGCGTTTTGCATTCGCTCGTTGATTTCGCTGCACCGCATCCGAACCTCGGAGTTGAGCCTTTTATCTTTTAACTTTTAAAACATCCAAACCCGCCTGCAACGAACTCGGCACTCGTTATATTCTAATTAGCGCGCGTTTCGAAAGAAGAAAAGTGTTCTAAAAAACTCTCGGACTGCGACGAGGCCTCGGTTTGGCCAACAGCGCGCAGCTTTCGAGCCGGGGGTTCATCCGCAGCTGTGCAAATACGCGGCAGCGGCAGCGACGCGAGTGCGATTTTCCGACGGGGCGTATATTGACGAGATCGCGTGCTTGCGGGAGCGCCGCGCGGAAGAGCAAACGTCGTTATGTACGCTGCACCGATGCAAAATTGAGTCGCCGCGATTCGCTTTGCTTTTGCGAGCGTTATCACACGCGTGCCTGCCTCTTGCGTCGAGCGTCGTCTTTGCGCGAAAAGCCTCAGCGGCTGCACGAGGACTGCCTCGAATTATGAGTTCGACGGATTTTTTCGGGACGGGGACGGGAGGCCACGCGAGACCAGACTACGCGGCGATGGGCTATGATTGGCATAGCTGTGTTTGACGTGGGCAAATTGTTTGCTTGTTTGTTGTTAATTTACGTTTCTGCGGCACAGTCGCTGCTGGGCGACTGCGGATTCGCATCGGCGTGTATACACTGGCGCGCGTTTGATCTTCCGGCTGCTGCTGCTGCTGCTGCTGCAGAGGTTGTGCAAAATTGCGCATCTTCGTCCGATTCCAGCCGTCTACAGTATTTTTAGCCCATCTGATCAGTTATGAGCATGCCGAAAAAGTTTCGGAAAGAATAGCTATATGACCCTAATTAATTCAATCATTCAATTTGCGGAAGAAGGAGCGACCGAGTCGTCGGCTTGAGAAAAATCAATATTACGCTACGGCCAATCTTTTTTGCCCGGCGCGCGCGGAGCTGGAAATATCAGTAGCCCGGAACGCGAAGAGATAAACTCCGAGGCTCGCCAATCAAAATATCCGCCAACGCGCAGCAGCGCTATGGCCGGGGATCGTTTATTCTGGAAATTAACTGAGAATTTCCGCGCAGCCCGTCGGCCCTGATGTCGGAGCGCGATCGTTATTTAAATAGATGAAAAACCGTGGAATTATCCCTCCCCGCTCCGCGCCGTGTCGGCATTCCCGAGAGCCGAACGAAAAACACGAAAACGCAAATAAGCTCTCTGAGAAAATAAAGAAACAATGAAAGAGCGCCGAAGGAGCAAGTAGGATATACAGTGCTCGCGAGTAAGAGGGATCCCGAGCAGAGAGTAGAGTCAGCCCAAATATACGCGATTTTCGAGGTCCCGTTTCGAGGCGATTCTTCGACCCATAGCAGGGCTTGTGCCAGGGCTCTCTCTACGGGATTTTTTTCATTTTTCGGTCCCCTTTGAGCCTATGGGGTCTAGATTGCTGAGAAAACGGTCGGAGGTATCGAAAAAGCCCAAAGAGTCCATAGCAGCAGCAGCAGCAGCAGATGGGCAGAAGACGAGAGGGAAGAGAGGATGGGCGTGCAACGGCGACCTCCGTCGCGATAAGGGGCTTTCTCGCTGCCTCTGCGCCGAAGACAATGCCGTCCATAATTGGATCACGAGAGCCGCGCGCCTCGGAATCCTTAATTCCGCCGATTGGTCCTTCCTTGCCCTCACGGCGGCGACCTCTTCAATTCTCCGACCCGCTCGAGCTCGGCGGAGTCGCTTTTTCCGACTGCTGTTTGCCTGCCAGTCATATTCTCGTGCCCGGCGAGTGTCCGGAGATAACCGGGAGTGGCGTTTTTAGCCCGAACTGCATCGGAGAGCGCTGCAATTGCGCTGAAATTATTTTCCATTTCATCTAAGAAACTTTTCGAGAAACACAATACAGGTAGCACCTTAACGCTGATGAACGACTTGCATCCGTGCAATAATGAAATTCCAGTCCTCTCCGACACCGCATCCGCCCCCGACTTTTCCTCCGAGGACTCGGCTCTCCAAACAAACCCTTTAACGAGCTTCGATCGGCGGCAGCACGGAAACACGCAGACGCGTACAGATCGAGGAGAGCAGCATCATTCGGCGGGCATCAATCATGCAGGTTGCGCTTCCACGGCCGGTACCGGCTCCGAGCGTTCGCCCGCGCTCCCTCTCGAAACATAACGTGGCTTTTGTTCCGCGAGCACGCGAGCATTGATTGAACCGTGTACAAACACAGACTCGCGACTCGATTCAGTGCGTCGGAGCAGTTGATTTAAGACACAAGGGCCGGCGTTCGGGCAAAAAGTCCGACTGCGCTCCGCAAACAGCGAGAACGTATAATGGCGCCGGCGCGGGCGCTCTGTTTGCTCTAGTTTCGTAAATTCGGCATCGCACCGCCACGGCGCGCCGGCAAACAAACCGAGTCCCGCTCGCGCTGATTAAATATGCAATCGGAGTATAATTGAGCGGCTTTTTGTCTCGGCACTCGACCGAGCGCCACTTGTTTCGGGAAAACGTTCGACGGCGCGCGATTCTATTTGTGCATCCATACAGCCGGCGTAACGAGTTTCTCGCGCACGGAACACCTTTCTTGGGGGGCCCCACCGTCGCTGCAGACTCAAATTCCCCGTGTATATCCGTCGGCGTTTTAATAGAAAAGGCGCGACAACCGGATTGAAGCGGCGGCGACCCCTTGGCTGGCTGTCACTCGCAGCGATTGTCATTCGCCGTCTTCAATTTTGTCTGCAGCGTCGTCGTCGCGGCGGAGTGTCAGGCGCACAGAAAAACCTTTATATTAACTCCTCCGAATCGACATCTCAATGTGGCGGAGCTGTATTGATTTCGCGCCCCCACTGCGAAAAAAGTCTTTATTTTTTTCTAGCCGAGAGTCTGCGGATTCCTCTCCCGATTAAGCAACGTACGAAGGGGGAGTGCAATTAAAAAGCGGTCGCGCATAATTGCGCGAAGGCTCTCGTCCATGCTAGTATAGATATAGACACGCACGCGGGCAGCATCTGTACAGCAGCAGTAGCAGCAGCAGCAGCAGCAGCAGCAGCAGCAGCAGTTCGCCGGAACCCCTCCCGACCCCCTAATTGACTTTGGCAGATAACGATTCCATTGTGCCAGCAGCAGCAGCAGCGGCGGCAGCAGTGAGAAAAAGTCGGCAGAGAGTCGTGGTCAGCGTCGCGGTTTTCCGTCCGATAATCCGAGAGAATGGCACTGCTGAGTCAACGAGGGTTGACGCCGCAGCATTTCTTGCTCTGGACGCGCGCGAATTCAATGGGGCTATTACAAAGGCCATAAAACCTGCGTAGCCTCCCCGGGCTCGAAGGCTCGCGGATAAGACAAGGCCGTCAGTTCGTGCGAGAGCCGCGAGGACGCGTATTTCACGACGGCGACAGGAAAATGCGGCCCGGCCTATTTATGCCGAGTCACACTGCGCCGAGCTTTATTAAGGCGGTTCTTGCGGCGCGTTTGATGATGCCCTCGCTTGAATTTTCGCGCGCAGATTGAACGTTCGCATTTTTTCCCCGACGCGTCGAACGAGAATTGTGAAAATATTGTTACTCTACCGCACAGTTATTCCAACCAGACGCAGAGAGTTTTTTCGCGCACGCATGTGGAGAGTTGAATTCAATCGCCGCGGGTAAACAAAAAGCTCGATTTATTCCCGTGGCAGTCCGCGACTGAACGGCAGCGCCGCGTTTTTCCAATTATATTTTATTCACTCCCGCGCACGCGGCCCCATTATATAAGGCGCTTTTCGCGATAGTTCGCAAAAACGACAGCGGGAAACGAATCGACACGGCTTTTTGTTGAAATTGTTTCGCTTCGCCCCGACACCTGTTTACGCGGGCGCACAATGCGCTGCTCGCGAAATCAGCACACAACTATATATATATACGCGAGCGCGGAATCATGAGCGTGAATGGCGGCGAGTCCCGCGGGACTTAACTCCGTATACAGCCGAGTGCGCGAGGGTGCGGCAGAAGCAGAGGGGATCCTATATCCCGGGTTCGGAGTGTGTACGAGGCGAAAAGCCGGCTAAATGTACGCAGCGAGAATCTGTCGTCCCGTATCAATCGCGCTCAGATCGTCGGCAAGAAAGACATTGTTCGTCCATCGCCGGCTCTGCGCAGCCGTGACGAGGGGAGATGCGCCGCCGCGGCTCCTTTGGGGCTTCGCTATCCGTCTCCCTCTATCTCTCGAGTCTAACGAGGGAGGTTAATGGAATTGTAAATTAATGCATTGCGTGTACGCCTCGCACGCGGGGATAAATTTATCGCCAATATGCCAAGAGTCATTCGAGGGGGTGACTGCAAGGATGGTTCTTTTTAATACAGCCATCACGCGCGGTGTCAAATGGCGAAGGACCTATACGAGTTTTCGTCCCGACAAGAGGAGTGCGCTCGTGCAAATAACACGCGTCCTCAGCTCGGAGCGTTTTTCCCGTCCGTCGGCCACCGCGGCTGAGGTCAAAAACTCGCAGCACGCGAGCAGCCGTGGCCAGGAGATAAGAGAGCGAGAAAAAGGGAGAGGAAGCTCGTGTTCGGAACCACACACAATTCACGGATGATTTCATCGGCTACTGGCTCGGCCGCCGCCGATATCATCGTGGTTCTCCGAATGGAAAATGCCTCTCCTCTCTCTCTGCAGCCGATTGCGTTCTTGGCCGGCGGAGCACGTGCCGCTTCCTCTCTAGTTGCCCCGCGGTCCACGCACACACGCGCGCGGCATCGTATTCCGATGTTGTCTGCCCCGCGGATTATTGCGTATATCGGAAACACGCGTCTTAATGGGACTTCGGATCGAGGATTTTCAATCGCCGGGAGGAAAAAAATCTTACCGCGTTATTCATCCAGTTTATCGAACTCCGAATGATCCTTATTGCAGCTTGTACCAAACTCGGACTTTATCCAAGTAGTTCCGGGAGTTTCGCCGCAATCCCGCAAAGATTCCGATCCCAATATCGCGCGCTTCAAGTCCGTCGATCCGCCGACAGGTTGCGTCCTCTGCGCTCTCACACACACACACACGTACGCTCCGTCTGGACCGCTGACCGTCCTCGTAGCTCTCGGCGGCGAGCGGCTATCCCCAATTTTAATTAAAGCTCTCGCTCTCAGACTTCGGAGAGAAAGAGAGAAAGAGAAAGAGCTCGGCCACCCGCCAGGGATGAAATGAACATCCCCCGCCGCGCGACTTATTTTGGTCACGCGAAAGTCGAAACATGCTGCCGCGCCCCTTTTCTCTCCGCGCGTATTTGCACGCTGTAATTTCACGAATTCCGTGCGGACAGATGCAAAAGCACACGCACCGAGTGCCAATGGAAAAATCCGACGCGCGTATCGATTTGCCATCGTCGCGAGGCGGCTCGGGGTATTTTAATAAATGCCAGCGAGCGGCCTCGTAAACAAAGTGCCAGCACCGCAGGGCGAGCAGGGGCACCGCCAGCAGCCGGAAATTACAATGGCCGCGGGCTGAGAGCGCGCGCGGACTAATTAATGCCCGCGTCTTCCTTTTTCGCCGTATTTAATAAGCCGTTTCGCGTGCGCGCGGCCCTTTGTCGAAGACTCGTCCGACGATCAAGTTATTAGTTTTAATTCGAGATCGCTCGCCGCGCCGCGTGCGGTTGTCATTCCGAGATTGTCCTACATCCTCTCGCTAAATTAGCACCTGCATTCAGTCGCGACTTCGCGCGAGCGTCTTCTCGCAGCGCCGAGGCGCACGCATGGAAAGCGAGGCGGTCAATTATTTTCCTCGACAATATCGTCTGCGGCCGCGGCCGTAAAATTAGAGCCACAAAGGGTTGACACAGTTCCCTTGCGCACTCTGCGTGACCCCATTATGCGGGAAAAATGCTCTCACGTTTTGTCGACAAAGCCGCGCGCGCACGCGTTACGGCAAATAATCGCGCGTCAAAAGCTGAGAGAGGATGCCGGCGGGTTACGAGGCACATCAGGCTCGCCATTGTGCAAACACGCGTTTCGCGTACGCACGGGCGTATACACGCGAAAGACGCCCGCGCCGGGAGAGAAGAGAAGAGCTTAATGCCGCTGCGCGCCTCGCATCGACGCCTGTGTACTTTACGGCGGAGGTGTACATTTAATAAACAACGACGCCGACGACGCCGCGCGTACAAAGGTCGGCTGAGCCTCATTTCCGTCGGCCGCGAGTGCGCGTGCGTGCAGCCGTGGGGCGGGATTATGATCGTGGAATTTCGTGCGCGAGGTCTGTAATTGCGACCTGCGGTTTTCTGGCCCGGCTATGGGCTCGCTTTCGGACGCCCGTAGTCGGCTTAGAGCTGTCCCTCGTTTCGACGCGTCGAGGCGTGCGAATTTCCTTTGGAGACGAGCCCCGCCGCGGACGTAATTGAAAATTTCGGCTCTCTGCGGTCCCGCGGAATTCGCGCCGCGGATGCCGGCCCGTTTTACGAGCGACTCCGACGCGTTGATGCGTTCAGCGGGGCGAATTCGAGCCGAAGCGTGACTGCATAAACGGAGCGTCGCTCTGTACTTCCTTCCAGTGAACTTATTCGCAAATAAACGAGCCCCAGTCGGAAAGCGTTCTAGCGCCGAAGACTATTACGAAAATAATTCGCCGACGCACCTGCTCCACGCACGCGCCGCTCCGCGTGTGCAATTACGCGTCGAGAAGGCTTCTGTATGCAAGCATAAAACTCGAACAATAATTCGTCTACTCGGAGCGAGTTTGGAATGTTCTCTCTTTCCTCCCTTGATCTCCACGGCCCTCCAGGCTGTTCCACCGACAAAATAACGTAACGCATTTCTAATTTCTGCACGTCGCTCGATCGTGGAGTCTCGCAGCTGCTTTAAACGACGGCATCTTTTGTACATCTGTACCTGCATTTTTCAAGGCCGGATCATCTCGTTCCTCTTGTTAAAGTGAAAACGGCGCAGTAAAATAAGTGCCGAGAGCTCGGCTCCCTAGAAAAAAGGAGGTAATGAATTTAGAGATAATTTGCGGCAATTCGCCTCTGGAGGGCTGGAGATGTGCCTTAAAACGTCGAGAAATTGAATTGGCTCGGTAGCTTCGACCACTTGGTCTGGAACGTGCGCATGTCTAAGTAAGTTTAAAAATTTATCGCTTTCGTAAAAGTCAGCCGGCTATGGCCGACGTGGGTTTTTCACTATTTTAAAGCCAGACGCTCTCGCCCTCTGTAATTTATCCGGGGATGGATTGGCTCGCTGCGTGAGGGTGCGCAGCTCGATCGGACATTAAAAATCGCGCTCATCCGTCATTCGCGAATATATATATATATTTTTTTTATCACGCAACGTCAGTGCGATACAATCATTGTAAATTCAATCCGATGAATGCGACGTTTTGAGCGTCTGGACAGTTCATTACTTTTGTGCATATATCTGCTCGAACGTGAAATTTTTCCCGCGCGCGCGGAGAAAGAGGGGAGCAGACCAGTGTCCGGTTGCGCAAAAAGGAGGAAAAACGAGGGCGCGGCCGTGGTGGCGTCGCGATACGATCTCCAGACGCGCGTAATTACAGCTGGCCGCGACGTTACAATGTGCCGCGTGCGCGCGCGAGCGAGCGAAAAAGGACGGACAGCCATATAGCGGCGGATATATCGCTCGTTGCATGCGTGCGGTGTGTCGCTCTATCTCTGGGAAAACGCTCGCGCCAAGACGCAACATGCTAAACGTCGCGCAGGAGAAAATTGTCGGCAGGAAATCGGCCTCTATACGTAACTCGCGGGCACGCAGCCTCTGCGTGAGTCTGACTGCGGTAAGTGTGTGTGAGAACGGACGTCAGAATATTCGCAAGTGATGGCCGAGTTCTGTAATGACTTGGTTTTCAATGAGTTAACATTAGAGCTGGCTTATGCGATGAATTTTCTGCTGGTGCGTTGATCGCACTGGAAACCACTCGATACCTCGCTCGATACTACTCGAGTTACAGCGCATAACTAACATTTCCGGGAACTCCAACGGCGTGGAATTCAATAATATCAATCACCTATGCCAATCACCTCGAAAAATCATAACGATTCTCTCGTATCCCCAATGCGATGGATACCTCTCGCGTATCGAATTGCACTGCACGGAGGGAGTACTTGGCAATGAATCCCCATACATTGCAGAGTATGAAAAATCACTAGGGCACAAAGCGGAAACTCGCCGGGAGAAGAGTCGAACAATGCGCGGAAAGTCGAAAGCCGAAAAGCGCCGAGGCACAAAAGGCTAGACCGCGCGGGGGGCAGAGCCGCGTGAAAAACTCGCCGACAGTTGCTCAACGGATCCCAATTATTATCCCGCATTACGTGAGCGGAGAAGAAGCAAGTGCGAACAATGATCGAGACGAATCCTCTCGGCCCTCCGCGCGCGGCTCTCTCTCTCTCTCGCGTCGAAATTAATGTTTGCGGCGGCATCGCATTAAACACATGGGCGCGAGCGCCATTAGCATTCTCTCTACGTCAGTCATTTTGCCGGCGCGCGTACGCGTATGGTGTTAGTGGGTCGCTGCTGCAACAATGGACAAGCACAAAGCTAATCGGGGGGATATAGCTAACGCCTGCTGCTACTGCCGCTGTTGCTGCTGTCGATGTGATGGACGCGAGCGTATGTACGCTTCTGAGCCGAGAGAGAGAGACAGAGAGAGAGCCTGGACTCGACTGACGGCTGAGACGCGTACGACGGCCTGAGCTGCGCACTTGGAGCCCTTGGATTCGCGGGACGAGTGCGAGATGATTAGAGTTGAGCTTGATGTTTACACGCTACAGCAGCACGATGTGCCTCTAGCCATTGACAAAGCTCCCGTATACGCGTACGACTCGAATCTGGCTCGCTGCGATGCACTACTCGAATTCCGTGCGCGGAACATTGCGAATTCAATTACGCAAACGGCAGTAGAACGTGCGTGAAAGATAGCAGAGAGTGTATGAAAAAAGTGCTCTCCCTTTGACACGACGGCAGCCGGTGCGCCGAATGAAAACTCGCGAGCGATAATTAACTCTAAAAGGGTGCGAGCATCCATAGCGCGCAGTCACAGCACACAGCGGAGCCCCGACAATACTCGGATCGTCCCTTAATTAAAAACAGATGCATTTCGCGAAACTGCGGCGGCATCGAGGGATCGACATCAATCGCGTGGCTCGGCTCGGATTCAGCCCCGGGGGGCCGAGCGAGAAAAGCCCACACACGCGGTACAGGGCTGCGCTCGCTAATTAAAAGCATTATAAAGAATGAGGGTGATTCGAGGAAAGCCCATTTGCAGGAGCGCGACGCATATAATACGCGGCCGGAGAATGCACGGCTAGACAGTATAGGCTCGCGAAATTCGCTCCTAAATTCCGGTTACCGCCGCACGCGCAGACTATTATTTCACGTGCGCTCTCGACCCCGCTATTTGCTCGGCCCCGAAAACTAACTGCGCGAACCCTGGCTGAAATATCGGCCGCGTTACTTTGAATGTGTGTTCGTATTTCGCGCGCTACACCGCGCTCCCGCTGCCGCTGCTGCAGCGGAGATAAAAGGACGAAAATCGCGGCAGACGCTGCGAATATGGAGTCGCGCACGTTGCCACGTAGTCGGACTCGGTGTAATAACGAGCGCAACGAGCGGGGAAGCTAATGCAAAGCCGCGGGGATTTCGCCGTTAATATTAGCGACGCGTGCTAACGCTGTTGGCGGCTTCGTTTACTACTGCAGCCAGCTAGATATTCTCCGCTCATTCGCTGAAAGAGAGTTTGCGAGCGAGCCGAGAAAAGCTCATTATGCGAACGCGTTCTGTTTGGAAGGAAAAACTCGCTGACGCCAACATTCCTTGGCTCGACGAGCGTGTATAATTATACGCTACGGAGAAAGGCAGGCTGACGTTCGATACTACTGAAACCTAAACCTCGCGATTCTTCCAGCTGCACACAAAGAACGGGACGCCACGATGTTGCAGCAGCAACAACAATGCCTCAACGGCGTCCGTAGAGAGCAAAGGAGATTGATTTCCCGGTGATTCTGCACCTTATCTCGCGACAGACGCTGCGAGCCAGCAAAAGGAATTCGATCAGCGCGCGCTTACGAATCGGCCCGTGCAAGAACGGGGAAGGAAACAGCGCGCGCCAGCAGCCCTTCGATCACTTTCGCTCTGACGCGCGAGCGCTCGATTCGATTTCTGCCGGCTGCTGCTCCGCGTTGGGGGATGATTGGATCGGAGAGACTTATCGCGAGGGGCTTGCTAGTCGGAACTATTCCATCCGTCATCCAAACAATGACACGTCATCCGTCAGACTGGGAGCGGGACTACCGTTAGCTGCTACTGCAACGACGCTGACGCGGACGCGTGAGCCAAGGAGGAGCAGCGGCAACGAAGCCACGATGGCTCCAAGTGGAAATTGATTTACTTATAGATCGGATGCGGACGTGGTCTTCGTCGCGGTGATGCGTTTGATACTCGATTTGCTTTGGGGACACATGTATCTTTTCGAGTAGGTTCTCTCGGCTGCAGGCCGCAATTCGTGGGCGGAGTGGAGGCAGCTAGACTGGCAAGACTGACAGGCGCCCTCTTTCCGAATATGAATTTAATGGAGCCACTATTGGATTAGGCCAATCTTGGCTACCCAGCTGGGGAACTCGCTTTCTGCCGGATTCCCATGTGGCGTGTTGATCCATTTACGATACACATCGAATTTCATATTCATCTGTCGGCTGGTCTCGATTAATATAAGCTTGTAGTGCACCAACAAAGCTCGACGGAACGGTGCAGTTCGGATTGCCTTATAATTCGATCGATTTCGTTTCGCTACTGCTGACAGACTCGAAATTGTACTTTTCAATTACGCTCGCTTCATTATACCGTGTTATCGGCGAGAAGCGGCCGAGGACGTCGATAGAGAAACGACTAGTGCAGGCTATAGAAAAGCAGCGGGGGCATTAAAAGCTGCTCTATTGACTTTACGTCAAGGGTTGTCACTTTCAGCTCATTTTCCGCGGGCTGTTTAATTTTCCTCGATTACTAGCACCGGCGCGCATTACATGCGCACAGCGTATAAGAAATCGCGCTACGTCGAGTGCGAGAGCAAGAGAGAGAGAGAGAGAGAGAGAGAAATTCTACTCGTACACAGCAGCGCTCGACTACTCGGAGTCGCTACGCCAGTGCAAATTATTTTTAAAACCGTCCACTTAGCTGAAGCGTCGTCGCTGGAAATGTTCTCTCTTCCTCTCGGCGCGTACATTTCGCCCCTTTTCACCGAGTCAAGTGAGGCAGCAGCAGCGGCAGCTCTGAATATAGCTTTACTTTTTGCAAATTGGAGTGGAGTTTTTAGATTCGCCCGCGGATTTCGCTATTCCTGTAAATCCTGAATGGAGTCGTGCGGATCTCGTGCGGGCAAATTTTCTGAAAAAGTACGAGACTCTATTCGAGAGAATTTGCATTAAAATCCCAATAATAAAATCCAGGCGAGGCAAGTTTGGGCGCCAGCTGCGCGACAGAAAGGGTCTCAATCATCGGGAAATTTCTCGGCAGCACGAGTAACTGCATTATAAAAGCGTCGGTCCTGCTCTCCTCCTCTTTCGCTTTATTTCGCGATTCCAAATAAGGATTTGGCGCGATTAACGCGTCAAACAGCTGACGTGCTGCCGGTCGATCGATGAAAGCCGCCGCCGTTCGAGCAGCAGCAGCAGCGACTTAATGAAATTTAAGTCTTCCAGCTGAGACGCCAGCTTCGCTTTGTATATAACGCCGGGAGGGAAGCGAGAGTAGCGCGCGAATCTATCGATTTTCCGGGCCGGATATTAAAGGAGTTGTAATAAGCATCGGCGGACACTGGGCCGGAAAGACAAATTTAAGCTGCGACAGCGGGGCTTCCCCGTTTTCCCTTCTGTCTCGATCCCCCGCCATTTCTGAATCCCTTATGCCACCGCTGTACGATTTCGATCGAAGATAATTAATCGAGTTCGAGCTCAAATCTATTGAATATTGGATTTATTTCGTCCGCTT
Source organism: Pteromalus puparum (assembly GCA_012977825.3). Classification (NCBI taxonomy): domain Eukaryota; kingdom Metazoa; phylum Arthropoda; class Insecta; order Hymenoptera; family Pteromalidae; genus Pteromalus; species Pteromalus puparum. The sequence goes on from CM053169.1 coordinate 767,464, forward strand.
TTCAACTCCCATATTTTTCTTTTATCCGTGCAACAAAGCTCGCGCATTAAAGCCCCCTAATTAAGCTGCGCCAGTGCTTTATATTCCCCGCATTCGTTCTTATGAAGAGTAATTGGAATTACGATTATATGCGGATGCACATCTCGTCCTCGCGCTGGCTTGCTTTATGGTGTGCGGGAGACCGCCGCTTCATTCAGCCCTGTTCCTCGTTTTTTTACCTCGCTCGGCTACGTGCATTTTTTTTCAGCCTCTTGTTCTGTTGCACACGCGGATGAAACACCGAGTACAGCTTTTTTCAAGGAAAATAAGTCGCAGAATCGGTGTTGGCGCGAGAATACACCGCGAAAGTCGTAGTTCAAAAAAAAAAAAAAAAAAATATTCCCGCACTCTCGTCGAGCCGGCGCACGAAGTAAAAGCATTAGAATTCATCGGCGGATTCACTTTGTATTAACGAACGGTTAACACGCAGGTCGTTATTCGAATCAGAGCGTTAAAGTAAGTGATTTAACTTTTCCATTCTCTCTCTCTCTCCTCCGCGTTCCGTTTTGTTCCCGCTTTTACTCGGCGATTCTCTCCGCCTCTTTTTCTCCTCCTTTGTTTTCCTCGTTCGAACGAGGAGAGAGAGAAGAGGAGCCTCCGGAAAAGCCGAGCGCGAAGCGTTTTGTCGTGATTATGCATAACGACGCGTATGAACTAGATACGCCGCGGCAGCGTATAATCCCCCTCGAGCTTTTTTCTCCTCTCCGGATTCTCATTTTTCGCGCGCCGTTCGTCATTAATCGGCGGCGAGTTGCTCCGCGTATATACACGGCGTCACAGCAGCACACCGAGCCAGAAAGCAATCGGCGCCCGCGTCCGTCCCTCCTTCCGCACGACTGCGGGCACTAATTCGCCGGGGATTGTGTATTACAGTGCAGGCCGATTGTGTTTTCGCGGTCCGGGAGAGCTTCCGAAAGCGTATAATATACAGACGAGTGCGGCGGAACCGCTTTTTAATTACCGCACTTGCACTGCAATACACGCGTTCAGCCATTTCTTTTCGTTGATCTCGGATGTAAATTCAACGGCACTCGGGCTCGAATTAATGTCTCCGTCTCCATCGAAACACGCGCGACCGGTCGCATTAAACGATTATACGAGCTGCACTGGCAAAAAAATAAACAAGCAATACGAGGCTGACTAATGGCCCGAGAGCGCACCGAGTATAAACTCGAGCGTCTCACGCACGCTGGCCGAGTTTTTATTTTCGCCCCGATTTGCCGATCGATCCGGCCTCGCGGCGAATGCAGGTGAGCAAAAGTAAGGAGCGTATAAATTCGAATCCGAATCGTCTCTCTCGTCTCTCGCCCCCCTGGTCCCCCTGGCCCCCTGGTCCCGGCGACGCGTGTATATATCAGCTGCTGGCAGGGAGATTGGTTTCGACGGAGCACGTAGGTAGGTAGGTGGGTATAGATTCATGCAGTACTGCTCGGTCTCCCCCACCGTCCCCCTCTGCACACGCGTCCTTGCGAAGCGACGCCGGCACCTGCCCCCGGGCCGGATCTTGTTACGAGCTGCGCGCTGCAAACTCATTTAGCATCCGCGTTCGGCTGGCCGGCCGGTTAATGATTTCCCCGGAGCCGGCTCTCAGCAGTGGCGCACGTCTGCGCTTTCGAAACGAGTCGCATCGCCTAGTCGGCGTAATCCTTTCGAGCGGCCGATCGGCACCGATTATCCGGACCTGCGCGATAATCGAATAGCGCGCTCGCCGGAGAACGAGACCGAGACCGAGCTGCCTTGCCGGAGACTGGAGAGGAGCTTGCTATCGAATTTGCCATAGAAAAAGCTATCGAAATATCGAAAATTGCACGAACGAAATGTCGACGCGCTTGGCTCGTCTTCGCGTGGTGTCTGCAGCCCCTCAGCTGGCCGGGCTCGATCCGCGCGGACGCATGCGACGGCCTTGCCCGGATGGGAGAGAGGATCGATGCGCGGCGCGGGTGCACGCGCTGGCACTGCACTGCACGGAAGCGAGACAGCGGGCGTACACAGCTATACTGCCGGTATACGCTCGTGCAGCGCACGTCGCAGCAATGGTCCTCCGAATTAGAGACGCCAATCAAGTTGACTTATGGGCGACACCGTGGAAATTAGTTCAAAGAGAACAACGTGCTTTGATATCGCGCTGCTGCTCCGCTCCGCGAGTACACACGCTGCTAGGCTGCTGCTGCTTCCTTCCTTCCTTCCTTCCGTCCTTCCTTCCTGCCTTCCTTCTTCCGACCTTACTTATTCTTTCTGCGTACCCGACCCTTTCCCCACCCCCGGTCCCCCGTACGAGCTCCCGTATGTACTCCGCGCGCACGACTGTCGCATTGATTTTTCGCCGGCGCTGCTCCCGCTCGGCACTCGGGCTTCGCGATTCGTACTTAATCGATTGTTGGGCATGAAAAGAAGACGAGCCGATCGCGCAAGTAGCATCGCGGTGATTGGAGTCTCGCTCCGCGAGTGAAGTAGAATGAACGGGGGCTGCGATTCAAGAATGAATAGGCGAGAGCTAGAGAGGGAAGAGAGCCAACTGCTGAATCGAGCGCTGCGCGAGCTTTTCTTTGGAGAGACTGAGAGAGAGCCTCTGCGCTGCACTTGTCGACGTCTTCGCGTGTGGGTGTGCGTGTCCGTGAGGCTGTGCGGCTGCCAGCGGCGCGCAGGTATACCTAACCTATACCTTTACGCCCCCGACCGGCGCTCACTCATTCACTGCCATTCATATGGATGTTATGAGTGGCGGAGCCGCGTACAAGTGCACGTGGGCGGATTTCGTTCGTTCGCGCGGACAATGCAATGCCGGAGGATGGAAATTCTACGAGTGATGCTCCGAGACTTGACTTTGCGCGCGCGTACGAGCCCCCCGCCGCGGCCGGGCTTTGTGCGCGCTTGATATTTTTAACGCCCTGCTCTCGAGAATCGAGTCTCGAGGCCCGAAACGAGGGGGGGCGCAATAAAAAAGTTATTTTTATCGCCGCGAACTTCGGGAGACTGGGTCTCGGAGTTTCGCGGACTAATTGCTAAACTTTCGCCCGAGAGTGACTGCTAAATTGTCAGCATCGTTCCAGTTTACCAAACTGTTTAAGAATCATTACTATGCCGCACTGTCTCCAGCGACCATATCCCTCCCTCCCTTGGCAAACTTTTAACCGTCTCCGGCGGCGTAATGGTGGATCGCGATGCACTTCCAGCCTGATGATCGAGCCGGGTAAAAATTACACCCTTCCGCTACTTTGCCAGCGAGATACATCGGGCAAACGTTCGCGCCACCGAGTCGCACACGTGCGCGAGCAACTCCAGCCCGTCGAATAAAGTTTCATTAAGGAAATCGTCGCGGCACTCGGAACGAACGCGCGACAAAACGGCAGAGGGCGTCGAGAAAGAAAAAGCGCGATACCAGATCTCAGAACGCTTAATCGTAATTCTCCGCCATTCTCCGAGCACCCAGCGGCAAGCTCGGGTGATCGATTTCGTCGATCTCGACGAACAGCAACGACGACCGCGGCAGCACCGGCAGCTTGATTATAAAATATGTCCCGGCCAGCCGCGCTCCATGTGGCGCTCGCGCCTTTATTGCACTCGCCGGAGTAAAATCGAGGAGGTATATGCCCAGGAATCCCAGATAGAATGCTCGCCACCGTTGCCGCGTGGGCCAGTCGCGGAACGCCCGCTGCTTTTCTCGCTTTCATATAGATACACCCGACTCAACTCAACCAAGCCTACTATGCTCGCTTTATATTAAAACGTATAGGCCTGCGCGCGACAGAGGAGGGTGTTCGTAAGTAATCGCCGAGACGCTCCGCAATGTGTTTCAATTGTGTGCTGCTCGCGAATTTATATAACTGCGCACACTGATTGTCCGCTTCTGCGCGCGTATGGAAAAATAAAGTTTCGTTTCATTGGATTTCAGAATATCTGAGCCTGAATTTTACTCGCGCAGTTTCTGCTGGTATTGAGTGCCTCATTAGCCGGGAGATGCACACCATCAAATAGCCTGATGCATATTAATTCGCTTCTTAAGCTCCTCCTACAGCGTATTAACGTTGGATTATGTTAATTATGTGTCACCCGAGTGCCCGTGAGTACCAATCGCGTCTCGAAAGGCGAATATAGTTGGATATGCAGGCAAATTAGAACATTATTGATATAAATTTTATGAATGAATTTATGCACACTGTTGAGACGTACCTTTTGATGATATTATCCACACGTTAATGACTTGATGGTAGGTCGGCGGAGAATAAATTATGGCACTGAAATCAAATAAAGTAGACAGATGTGAGACGACGATGTGAAATAATGGCGAGCGTATATTAAACATATTGAAAATATTAAAGATCGCAATGTAACTGTTTGAACGCTGATTTTCCTCAAAATAATATTTCTGCCGCTAAGGGATTCGCACAACAATTTCCATAAATCATTGTCGATTTCATTTCATGAATTAAATTAATTACGTCATTTTCAATCTGAAATTATTTGCTCGCTGGTCAAACAATGCTCAAAGGACTGTTAAAACGCTGGCGTTGCACGTGACGAATACACTTGTCGGTCAAGTGCCTCGCCGCTTTTTCCGTCCCTTTTAAATATTTCGTACGTTATCATAATGGCTGACCTATATGCATCACGAGCAGCGCATTTTACGCGCTCCGTTAATTTTAATGGAAATTAATAAGCGCAGCTCCGAAAGTGCGCCCGTCGTTGTTTCACTTACAGCCGTATTGCAAGCTGTACAATTTGATTTCAGAATTATAAAAACAAATTGTATTAATATGGGTACACAGACTCATCGTTAATTTAGAGCCCTTAAAATATTTCGTTCCAACTATAAGCGGATCAAAGTCGCGAGTGACAAATTTACGGGCGTGTTGGCCGCCTTCGCCGTGAAAAATCAATGGTTTCATGCATAAAAAATCCGAACTTTTAATGGTGATCCGAACGCTAAGCCATTAAACAACTCCCAACAAAGGTCATAAAAATTTAACTCGTCTCTCGCGTACCGTTACCCTCCTGAAACATGCAGGTGCCAATGACACTTCCGACTCAATCATGCGGCGCCCTTTCGAGCCGATCTTCACGAACTTTGTGTATGTACATGAACGCATATCCGTAGTCGTTGTCACACGGAGAATTCGCTTTGTGCCTCGCACGTGCAACTTTTCAAAACAAACGTATTCGAAGCAGAAAAGTCCTTACATGTGTAATTTTAGCCGATGTCAAGCCGAAGACGAAGTCAACTCGGAGAAATTTGATAATTCATCAAATTCGGACTTTTCTCGCATAATGCCGACTCGAGAATAGAAATCCCATCCCAAGATCCAGATATTCTTAGTTTGAATTTAATAAGCGCAATGAAGGAAAGCTAAAATACTCATATTAGGGTAATTCAATTTCCCCGAATGCAGCGGCGACAGTAACCTTTCAAATTCTGCGTCTCACGGGACGTATTTTCATCGGAGAGAAAAAGATAAGTACACATATGCGCGCATTCTTCGACGCCGGAATTAATGCAGTCGCTTGGGCGCATCGCCGCTGTACCACTGCGCAGGTGATGATCCCCGGGGATTCAGCGTTCGCAGTTTTTATTGTGTATAACGTGCAGTTTTCTCTGCAATATACTTTAGTGAATTATTAATCGATTGCGATAGCACCCAGGGCTTTATGCCGAGAAAGGCGGTCGATTCCTGGAAGAGCTTGTTTTTTTAACTTTGTATGTTCGCGAAATTCCGCGAACAGCTGTGGTTTTTAATGTCCATTGAATGTTATAGTCACGTCGTTACGAGACTGGATCAATGTTTTTCGCGCCTTTTCCCTGTAAATCGAGCGCGCGCTGATGATCCCGGATTTTCGTGGCACGGCGCTCTTTGCTTTTCCGCGAAACGCGGATCCGCTTTAATTTATGTATTTATTTTACTTTTTCCAACGCTGGCTCATATCTCTCGAACGTCCGCGCGGCGTTATATTTGAATTTATGCAGTGGTCTGCTTCGTCGAAGTTAGTTATTTGTCCCCTGGAGCGCGTTTGTTGCCTTTAATTAATACGAAACTACAAAGTTGGATCTGTAAATTCCGTTCAAGGCAGCAGCAGCGGCAGCAGCGTCGGCGGCGGCAAGCGTGCCCGCATTTACTTAAGGCGTCGGGGGAAACTGCGAAAGTTCAGTTCGCCAGAGTTACTTAATTTTGTTTATTAAGTGTGCAACTTTCCACCTTCACCTTTTGTCTTACGGGTCAATTTCATCATTGCCGGCAGCTGTTAACGGAATTATCGATTTCGCATACTTCAGTCGAGGTATTTCCGCGAGAAATACGCCATAATTTTACATTACGCCTCGAAGAGCTGTGCGCGCGCCGCGCAGCGAGCGTGAATCACTCCGAGAGAGCAGCGCTCACTGTCATTCAAATTTACGCATCTATTATTCATTTCGAACAGAAACTTCCATGTTACTCACTTTGAGTCTCGCATGATTTGTGCTCGGAGCTACTGCTAACTGCGCGGCCGCGCGTCGAGGGAATAAAAAAATGCTTTCTCCGCGCTAAGCTTTTTTACACCGAAGCATATATGAATGCATATTCCTCGCGTCGAAGATCTTAATATTCCGGTCGCAACAGGTTATGCCATTACACGTTCCCGAGATATTATCCTCGTGGAAAAAAGCTACGAGGCGAGAAAACCCAGAGGTCGACGACAAAACATCTCAATAAAAACCTCGACTTTACTGCGCGAATATGCATATGATGAGCGAATTCGGCGAGCCATCGATTTATAGGCATACATTTTCCGGTCCCCTCATCCGCGCAGCATCCTTGGCCAGTCGAAATTAAATCGACCCGACAATCGAACGCGGCTCTCGAGAGCAAAACAAACAAGCCGAGAGGGGCATCGATTTCGCGCGAAGAAAAAAGGCTCGCGCGACACGGACCGCGCGCGAACACTATATTACGGGTTATTCGCCGGCTCGACGCGGCTAATTGCGCTGGCAAGCGAGCTTCTGAGCCGAACGAGATATCCTCCGTCTCTCTCTCTCTCTCTCTCTCTCTCGCTATCGGCCGAGCAGCAGCTTGCGCGCGAGCGAGCGCCAAGCTCTCGTCGACTGGGCCGAATATATATGTGACGTTTATTGTTATTACGTCCGAGAGACCGCTATAATTGAGACATAAAGTTGAGAAGCCTCTCTCTCGCTCGCTTGGAAGTAGAAGCGGACGAGTTTAGCCGGCCTCCGCGACTCCTCGATCCCCGCGGGACGTATATTATATGCGCGCTGCAGAAATCGCATTTGGATTCCATCGCTCCTATACTTTCACTTTGGCTCTGCGACGAGAAAAAGGTCGATAATTCTGATGTCACAATACAAATCGTTTGTGGTTATTTTTTTCGAAGGCCTTGTTAAAAATACATATTACACGCGATTACTCGCAGAGCTCAACCAACACTGACAAATTTCACGGATCGTTTCGAACGGAAAAATATTTTCGAATAACCAGTCGAAATATGAAATTAATAAAACGCAGCGAGAGCTGAAAGAACCGTACGTATTTATCACTTTCGTTCGATTGCCTTAACGGTACTCGTACGAGCCGATACAGAATTATTAATCTCCGAGGGAAAAAGCGTGTATTTCGCCGGGATACAGAGGAGGAGGAGGTGTCGGTGCGTCCGGTCCACGTTCGTGCGTACAACGCACGCGTGTGTATACGCTGAGGTATAAGCGCACACGAGCGACGCCGACAGCACATGAATGTTTGAATATCGGAGAGAGAGAATGCCGTCGGCGTTTGTACGCGTGGAGGGACACAGGTGACTGCGCTACTCGACGCTCGTGGTTTCGGGCGTTAATTCTGATTTATCTTGTTCGCGCTGGTATGTCTCTATTATACGGGGCCGGGAGAGGGAGCCGATATTGATGTGTATAAATACAGTTTCTTCCGCACCCGCTCTAACGGCCCAAGCTGCTCGAGAGCCCAGCCGATACATAAAATTACGATTTGTATTTATAAAGATTTTCGAGTCAGGTGGATGTAGGAATTTTATTAAGATAGCGAGAGACGACTTTATTCGCCGCTCAACTTTCAATGCGCTCCAAGCCGGGAGAAACTGAGAAACGTTGGCCAATATATTGTATATTATAACTCCGGGATAAGCCGAGTGCTTAAGAGAAAACTTTTCGTCCTCGAGGCTGTGAAAAACTCTACGCGTCACGGCCAACGATTCGGAAGTTACGTGCGTAAAAACTTCGGGAGCTGAGAATGCTGAGATCCCCATAACTCATCGGAGAAAATATTGAAAAATGCAGCTCGCATCGAAAGCGTGAGACGCACCTCGTAAAGAGCGTTGCACCTGACGGCGAGCCCACAGAGTAGCCCCGAGTAGGTTTTAACATTTCTAACGAGCGCGCGACACTTAATATCTCCAAGTCCCACACGGTCGTGGCATTCCTAATAGACCCGTGGGACAGGACAGCCAGTTCTCGTATCATCCGCGGGCGTCCAAGCTGCATCCGTTCTTTAAAAAATTTGTCCGCGGGCTCTCTCTCTCTCTCTCTCTTTCTCGCTCTCGTTAACGGCATAATAATGAGGCACTTAAGGGGGTCCGGTCTGCGGCACTGGTCCCCGAGCCCTTTCGGCCTACGCTCCTATATACACCACACAGGCATAACGTTGCTGCAGCCGTGGCTCTCTCGAAAATTGAGTCACGTAGCGCCGCGGCTGCGCATACGCAGGGACGTGCGTGCGGCTCCCCGCAGCAGCGCATGTGTATGTGTGTGAGTATAGCATATGCACACGTGTGAACGTGCCGTACGCGCGGATGACGCTTGACGGATCGCCTCCGTTTCGTTCCTCTCCTTTCGTTTCGTCGCTGTGCACTCGCTCGGGCCAATGACATGAAAACGACTGCCAGCTCTTTCATCTTCGTCCTCCACGCGTGCAGCCGCGGCTCGAGTTGTGCCTTTTTTCTTCGCTCGCGGCGAAGAGCACAGCCTTTGAAGGTGCTTCGAATTGCTGCGCAGCTCGGCCCGTTTTCGCGGGGCTTTCGAGCGCGACTCGCCCGCCTGGACCGCGGTAGACTAGGTACGGCATGCTAATTCCGCCGACTTGTTACTCGCGCTCCGCTCTCTTTTCACGCTTCGGCGTCAACGAACGCATCCGTCATTAGTAAGCGACGGGGTAGGAGGAGCGCTGGATTTTAGGATTCCCGAGGCAGGCTCGGTCGCTATAGAGCGTCAAATGAGACGGAAAGATATTCTCTCCGCTTTTTCCCACCCGCGTGGCTGTCCAGTGGCAATCGCGAGAGAGGCTCGTATCTCGGGAAAACGACTGCATCGCGCGCTAAAAATAGCCGAACAGTTTTTTCGGCGACTTTGGAACCGCCGAGAGCTAATCACACGGTCTCGTGACTCTGAGAAATTTTATGCGTCGTTGCCCGCGCGGCCGCGGATGGCCGGTTTTTCCTGGTAAACAGCTGGTTATCCGCGTGATTGATGGCTGTATTTTTTCCAACTAAACAGCCTGCGCTGGTTCATCCGGGGATGATATTTTAATAAACAACCGCGCTCGCGCGCCACAATTACGATCTCCGAGAAATTCTCGACCTCAATTTGGCGCGAAACTCTGGCGCGGAAAAAGCGGATCGCACACTCCGGCACGGGCTCACGTACGCGGGCGCCGGGAAAACAAACGCGAAAGCGAATTAAGGAAGATCTAATATCGCATAGGATGTAAGCTACTTTTTGCGCGGGCCCGGCGCGCCGGTAGCGCGAAGGAATAATTCGCTAAACGAATTTGGCCAATGCAATTATCCCCGGCCTCGGCCGGAGCCGCAAGATGGTGCGCGGCGGGGCTAAAAACACGGAACGCCGCTGCCGCTGCTGCCACCGCTGCTGCAGGCGAATCAAAGAGAGCCGGGGCAAAAAGGCGCCGGCAGAATGCGAGCGGACAAGCGGCAAGTCGAGTGTCATAAAGCAATTAAGGGAGTAGCTGATAGATGCGAGCGTAATTAATTTTTTTTCCCGCCCTCGCCAAGCCCTTCTCGGCGACGGGCCAAGAGATAGGACAGCTGCGGCCACGCGTGTGCAGTGTGCACTGTGCAGCCAAGTTTGTTTTACTCGATTTACCTCACTCTCTGCATCGACTCGCGCGTCAGAATTAAAAAGCGCGGAACCATTTGAGCGAGTAACTCGACAAACACACTGCAGCGTCCCTTTTTCCTCTCGGAATACCGATAAGCTTCCGGAAACCTATCAGAATAACGGGAAAGCCGAGTAAAGACTATCTCAGCTTACGCTAATCTGGTAAATAATGAGGCGCTCTCTTTCCCTCGCTGCAGCTCTCCTCCGTCTCTCTCTTTCTACTCCGCCCTGCTCTCGCGGAATTAGTCGCACTCTCTCTCTCTCTCTCTCTCACGGCGCTTTTTTCGCTCGCAGCCGCTTCTCGGCCTCCGCCTGCCCCTGCAGCGCGCGCTCTGTACTTTGTCATCATTTTATTTTTCGCTCGCTCGTCTCCCCGAGATTCACGAGCTTCCAGGACTATTTTATCCGGAGCTTTCCTCCCTCTCGGCGCGAAGGTATACCTGTACTCGGCGAAATTTGCGTAATGACGCTGGTGGAACGAGGATTTCAATGAAATGAGAGAACCTCTGGGATTTTTATTATATATATATACGAGGAGTAGCGGCGAATTTCGAGCGGGAAGAGCGAAAAATCGACGCCCGATATGTACACGCGCGATATCAGATGGGCTGGATATATATCCGCGGGAGTGTATGAATAAAAATACAGGCAGCGGTCTGTATGCAAATTCTTAATATGCGTGCGGGGTCATACATAGCAAATACGGAGGATGAAAAAGCTCTCGGCTCTGGAATTGAACGATCGGATAAAAAAGGAAGCCTGCGTCGCTCCTCCGATTCCCGCGGCGCGCGAAAAATACGCGGCCGCGGAAATAAACGCATTATGCTCTCTCTTGAGAGAGCGAGAGCGTGTGCGGCGTGAAATCAGTTCTTGGCTGACAGACAGCCGCGAGTGCGCGCGCGAGTGTAATGCATGCGGGAGGAAACCCTCGAAAAAGCGAGGATGGCTTCTCTTCTTTGCCGCGAAATATATGCATTGCGCTCGTCGACTCGCGTGTCGATTCCCTGCTATGCGCCGTCTGCTCGTCTCGTCCTTCCCCGCACGTTCGTGCGGGCTCCCCTATTATAATATATGCACACACGTAGAAGCGCGAGCGACCGAAAAGCGCTTTTGCAAATCGAGTTTCGTGAAAATCTTCACCCCGATTGAGACTTAGCGAATGTTCAACGCTCGCTGCTAAGAGCTGTCCCCGATGAAAAAGTGTCCTCATTCAGAAGCAACAGCGGGCAGGAACTCGAAAAGAGAGCCCGAGCCGATACAGCGCCGTGATAAAGGCAAAACGACTCGGTGGATTCGCAGAAAGCGAGATGCCAGCCGCAAAAAGCAAAGGCAAAAACAGCCAGCAGCGAGAGAGAGAGAGAGAGAGAGAATAAGGGACGGTATAACGAAGGCTCTGCGGAAGGCTATTAGAATTGGTCGGTGTATAGCTTCCGCCCGACTACACACTCTTGTCGTTCCGCGTGTTGAATTTTTCGACATGCAAATTTTACAAGGCAGCTCACGCGCCCGCTCGGTCAGTACATTAATTGTGTCCCTACCGGGTGCCGTTTGCGACACCTGCTACTGCTCGAGGAAAAAAAAGAGGAAACAACGAGAGGCGGCAAAAAGAAGGACGCGCCTGCGGCCGTTACTTTTTCTCGTCGTTTGCTCGCGCCTCGGCCACGTGTGCTCGCAGTGCCGGGAAAAAATCGCCGAGACCTCTTCTGAATAGGAGATCCCTGATTTACCGAGTTGCCTTGCACCTGCAGCTGGATCAGCATTCAGCGGCAAACGCCGTTTTCGGAACTGGCTCGCTCAATCAGTTTATATACGCCGAGCCGAGTGCGCTCCGTTTGCAATTACACGCGATAATTCGGCTTTCTCCGAGCCCACAGAAAAGCCATGTAGAAGCCGCGGCTGTGAAGGCGGAGTAGTGTCTGCCTATTAGCCGCGGATTGTCCGTTAGCCGGAGTAGTAGGCTAAACTAGTCTCTCGTATATGCACAACCTAATCCCGGCTAATTGCCATACAGGCGCTTTGAGGAACGTTGTGTGTAGCTGCGCGGTGCAGATATTGCGCGAGAGTTGTATCTCCGCACAGCAACCAGCACCGACTGCGAGGGCATTTTCCCGGCGATAATGCGCCGCATTGAAGTGTCGACCGGCGGACCCGGTGCTCCGCATTGATTATTTCCGTCCTTTGACGACTGCAACGGCCAGCGCGCACCTTTTCAGAAAAATTTTCAAAAGATCAAAGCCCAAAACTGATCGGGCCAACAGCTAGTTTCGCAGGAGACTTTTTACGCGAGATCCGCGGCTGATTCGAGTGCGTACGAGTCGAGAGGACTCCTCTTGACACATTTTTATCGCGCTCCCGCGAAGGCTCTCGCGCCATACAATGGGTCTTTAGCGGCATCCTGCTGCATGCACGAGCCGCGCAGCAGCCTTTCCCATAGCGAAATAATAATTGCGCGAGATCTGCAGCGTGCCCGCTCTCTGCTTTCCCAATTAGATGATCTGAGACGGCGGAGCGGCGATAAGCACGTGGCTGCGGTGCTCCTCGCTTTTTTGCATTTCGCCGCCAAGATGCTGATCTTCCGACTGCTCGGCTCGCGGTGAAAAAGTTTTCTCGATACGGCTCCCGCGCGATGTCGGACTGATTGCGATGAAAGAAGTGTAATGTGCGAGTCACGTAGGCACTAGCTGCTGACGCGAATTAGAAGTCTCTCAAAAGGCCGGATCGCATGCGAAAGTTCGTGGCGGCGCGGGGGAAATTTTATCTCCCTGGCTTGTTGCCCGCGCGATATGGGGCTCGTTTATTCTCGGCCGCACGTCAATTTTTTATTCGTCCTCGAACGTCGAGAAAGGCCCCCAAAACCGCGGGGCACATGCAGCTCGCACACACGAGATTAATAATGCTCTATGAAAAGAGCTGGTTTTCTTTAAAATCCGGTCACGTATCTCAGCCGGGGCATTACACATCGCTTGACCGGAATAATGCGTGGCTTGTGTATAACGCCGTATTCTGTTTAGCATGCGTGCCAATCATCCATCACGCCTCCGAGAATTAGAGCGAAAAGATTCCTCAAGTTCTCGGTATGAAAAAATTGCCGGCCCCGAGTTGTTTATACACGCAGCGGCACATTATCCGGGCAAAGGCTGGAGGCAGGTTTCGGGCGGCGAACGAACGGCAATTAGAAATTCGCGACTTTTTCGAGCGCGGAATAATAAGCCTGCGGAAATTATCCGCAATACGATCGCGCTCGCTAAACGTAGCCTATTTTTTCTCGCTCGCGAGTTCCAGGCCGCAACTGAAAACGGGGAGTTGAGGTAAATATGCGATAAGTTGGCGTCCGCTTATAAATCCAGCGGCGCTCACGGTGACAGGTCACGCAGCTGCAGTCTATATGCGCGCTCTCGTGTGTACGCGCCGCGGCACAGCGGCGCAGGAGAGATCGCGCGCTGCAGACAGCGCTACCGCCGCGCAGTGCGGCAGGCGAGCTCCCCCTGATAGCTCGAGTCCGCCGACCGCAAGCCCGTAACTCCTTCGACTCCCCCGCTGCAATTGATCCGCTAAATAAAGCGACTCTGCCGCATAAACCTCTCGCGCTAGCTGTGCGCTCCACGTGTATCGCGGCCCCGACAAGTGTCGTGCTCGTTTTACCTCTGTTTGCTCCGCGGATTTCGGAGGAGCAGCTCCGATCAATTAAAAGTCCTGCCGCCCCTTCACTACTGGAGCTACTGGAGTATCTCGCAATTTAAAACACGCCGTTTGCTTTATGACTCCCCCGCCCCAGTCCAGCAGTTTCATTCGCTCTAATTGAGTAGTATAAAGGAGGCGAAACGCCGGCATGAATGCGCGCATACTCGTCTCTTTCAGTGCTCGCGAGAAAATTCCTCCGCTGCAGGCAGCAGCGCCGACACTTCCGGCTTGAATTAGACGCGACTCCGGACGGGAAAAAGAAGCGAGAGAAGCACCGGAGCCTTTGAGCGACAAGTGATCTTCGCCACTTCCTTTGCGCGCCATACACACTTTCTCTCGTCATTCCGAAGGAGGAGCGAGTTGCACTTATTTTCTCGCTTCCGAATATAACTGATTTAGTCTTGTTTCAAAGGCCGCCTTCTCCGGAGCCAATTTGCTCGAATTACACTTTGCTAATGGGAAATTTGTTAATTGAGTGCACCAGTCATTCATTCGGCTTAATGACAACTCTGAAAAAATCCGCGAGACACCCCCATCTCCAGCTGTCTCTAATTAAAACGTATTATTTCAAGCGTCCAATCTCGCGCATATGCGCTCGCAATTGTCGTGCAATTTCCCGCTGAAATAACAGCCGATCGGTCTGCGCAAGTTTTTCCGCATCGGTATCCTATTAAAATTTCAGCCGGACCGGAGCGAACGCGCGTGTTGATCTTGCCAGTTGAATAAATAACGCGTTATCAGCCGTCGTAACGGCGGCGATGATAGTGACTGACATAATATCACATGTAAATACTCATTAGGCCAGAAACGCTGGAGCGAGCCGGCCAATCGATGCGCAAGTACATTAATTATTATCAAACGACGCGACGTATTTACGCGTATAATGTACGCGCTCACGTGCGCTGGCAAAACAATAGCTCCCGCGTGGATGATAAAAGTGCGCGGACGGGCGGCTCGGCATTACATTAATTAATTTTCGGTCGTGTGCGAATATACGGCCGCAAATACGGGCACGAGCGTGCGGCTCTTTCGCGTGCTAATCCGGCGAGTGATGCGACAGTTGGCCGAACGTTTGCGGTCTTTTTGTGCAGCGCCGGCCGCCGGATTATGATCGATAATGCTACACCGTGCTCGCGAGAGCTTTTTCCGAGCTTTCGTAGGCAGGCTTGTTATCCACGGCGCGATATTGAACGCCCACGCACCGAATAAATATAAATCGTGCATTATTATTATTGCCGCTGCCGTTGCGGCCACGCGGGAGCAAGAAGCGCCGGAGATATTTACGAGGAGCAGCCACATGTCATTTAGTCGGCCCCCGATCGCAGTTTGCATTTTAAATTTCATTCGGGGAATGGCCCCAACGCGCGCGGAGTGTGTGTGTATATCGATGATGGCGACGGCCACTGAATGGCCCGATGTGCACCGGCCTGTCATTGTCCATTATTATAACCGATTTAGCCTATGCTAATGGCCGCGTGTGCGACTACGCTGCAGCGCCGGCGGCCGGGCGCCTATATATATACCATATACAATACGCGTTCTTTGTAGTTTGGATTATGGGATTTTACGCGCGAGGGGGGAAACGCTCGGCAATCGATTGCCGTTGCGCGCGCGCGTATAGTCTGCAGGTACTTGTCGTTGATTCGCCTGATGAATGGCGGTTTTCGTAATGGATCGTTGAGGCCGTAATGCGTCGTCGTCGCCGCCGCTGCATTTTCAACCTGCTCGCACTTATGGGGCTTTTAGCCGGGGGAGCTATATAGCATAAGATACTATTTATTCCGTTTCATTATTTTTGCGTTTTCGCGCTATTGCGATCAAAAACTCGTAATGGGGTCTCGTGGTTTCTGCCAGCCATATGATGCTCTCGCGGCACCGCGAAATGTCACTCTTCGCGCGTACCGCTCTGGTTTTTCCCAGGCTATTATTATTGCGATGCGTGTACACTGTACACTGTGCACGAGCTCGGACGGACAGCGCGGTTTGCAAGCTGGCCGACGGTATTGAATTCCCTATGTTCTTTCCCAAGTTTGTATGTAGATTTATGCTAAACAATTCGCGTGCGATTACGCTGAAATTTTTACATGACAATAGCCCGCGGCCCGAAAAAAGCTCCGCGCACAGCATATTTCGCCCGGTGGATAACCGAAAAGCCAGGGCTACGCGCATCTTACGCGCGCACAATAATAATCATTCGCTCGTACGATATTATATCCAGAATTCTCTGACAAAGCCCCTGGCCACCCGGCGGGGAGAGTAAAAAATTTGTCCCCATACGAGAGCGTTGAGCCTCGGATCTCGCCGCAGCCGACATGAAAAACCGTCAATTTATTCAATTATGCGGCTTTATTATCTCCCTTTCGCAGAGGGAGAAAAAAAATCCAAAAAGCAGAAAAAGCTCCCCGAACGAGTGCGCAAAAAAGGAACGAAGCGTGTTTTCCCCTCAGTCGCGAGAGAGCGCTCCTCCCTCGTTCATTTGCCAGCGCTCTGGTGGATACTCGCATTATCGGCCCATTGACGGCCGCGCGCCGTCACTCATCTATGCGCCTCCGTACAATGTACGCGCGCCGCAAGTCAATCGGAATAACGCGCTCTTGCGCACGTCAAATTCGAAATCCCGGAAGGCAGATGTGTGTGCGAGACCCTCTATATACCGCCGTACTGGCCGAGCGATAAAAGGGCGGCTTTGTCTCCCCCGTCCGCGTGTCTTAACGAGCGATTGTGCATCTCGCAGGGCGCGGCTGCGTTCGCTCGCAGATACACCCCTGCGGAGTCGTCCGATTTATCCATCTGCTGCTTCTTCCTTTCCGTGTTTGCCTCGCGCCACGGATATGCCATTCGCATTCGAGCAGGCGGAGATGCGTGCGCCATCAGATAGCTGCTCGAGTCGGGGACAGAGCGAGAGAGAGAGAGAAAGGGGCGGTGGAATTTATTGATTGATCCGAGTTTCGCCCGATGCTTATTACGCGCTCGCTTACCGGCTGCGAATTTATAACGCCGTCGGGTATCCCACGCTCGCGCTTCGACGCTGGAATTGAAACGGAAAAAAGCCGCGAGCAGGAAGTAGCCGGAGCTCGCTCGCGCAGTCAATAACGCATGTAAAATCGTCGCGTGTCCCATTATGCGTCTCTCGCTGCCGCGGCGATTTCAACTGTCGTCTCCGCGACGTGCGCCGCGACTTATACGCCTGACTAATAAGGCTCGAAGCACCGGCTCTCGGAGCTTGTTTCCTATTGTTCGAGGAGACTCCTCTCCGCCTGACACCGAGCCAGCCGCAGTCATCGTTATTTATCTATCGGCATTCAGGAGAAAACTTCCGACGAAACTGTCGAGCCGTTATCGCGCTCTTTCACCCCCGGCCGCGATAAAGCCGCTCGCGAGCTCTCGCCGAGCATAAACTCGTCGCCGGGGATAAAAAACGACGCGCAGAGTCGCAGATTAGCCAAGTGCAGGACGAAGAGTTTTTAAAGGGTTGGCCGCGAGGGGAGATGTAGCCGGGTGATAAAATTGTTCGGCCGGAATGCTCGGGAATTATGAAAAATTTCGCGATTAATTTAAACGGGCCGTGGCCGAGCTTTATCTGCTCGGCTCGCTCGTGAAAAATGTCCAGCCGACACTGATTTGGTCAATTGAAAGAAATAATTTATTCGAGTATTTAATGCGCAGCCCCGGCATTCAGCTGGGTTACGCTCGAACACTTAACATTTAACGAGCGTATGAATAACGTTATTGTTCCAGCGAATCGCGCTTTTTTGTCGCGAACGCCGTTCTAAATAATAAAATCATGACTTTGTATATTAATTCCTGTCACCGGCTGTTTTTATTCCGATTCGCCAGTGTATACGACATTACAGCCTTGAATTATACGCAGCTGATAAAACCGGTGTGCGCGTGGATACGGAATATAGCGTTCAATAAAATTGGCGCGGCTTTACTTCGTTCATGGACTTATCGCGGTATTATCGATGTTTTCGCATTTTCAAGAAAAAAAAAAATACTGCAGAGGGATCCCGTTATTTATAATCAATTGATCGGTTGTTTTTTTTTTCCGACCATTCAAAGATCCGAAGTAGATTTCGCAGCGGTCGAGCAATATGAAATCGAGCCAAATCGGTTTTCGATACCGTAGCAAATGTGCTCGCAGTCGTATTATCAGCATTAGCTCTGCCCCGGCCTCGCCGAAATGGCAGAGAACCATAAATACATAGCCGAGCACTCGGAGTTGCCAATAAATAAAACCCCCTCGCAGCGGCAACAATAAGCCATCAGCGGCACAGTAGCAGCTGAAATGAAATTTTCAGTTCGAAAAGATTATCGCGCGGCCTCTCGCGAATCTCTCGGGCGGAATACGCGCATCCTTCGGGCCAGGGGAGCAAGTCTTCCCCCAGTGGCGGCAGTCGCTCAGTCACTCGCTCAAGAGCAGTAATCTCATATCCGCCGACGCGAGCATGAAAAATTGAAAAGCTCGCGTAAAAATTGCACTCGAAGGAAATTTTTCTAGTCATCTGGCTGCTCGAGTTGCGGCGTGCGTATATAGCGCGCGGGGAAAGATGAAGCCGCGAAGATAGACGAGAGCCAGCTATAGGTATATCGAAAGCGGGCCAATCCTCCGCAGGAGTTTCACCGAGAGAACATCTGTTCGATCACCGGAAGTACTAGTTGGGTTAGTTTAGTCGCTGATCGAGTTAGTGTAGTTAGGAGCGAGAGGGGGCAGAGTCGAAGCTGGATGACAAATAGCAGATGAGCCATCGGGATTCCGCGCACGTAGCTAGTGACTCTCTCTCCTGGGCTATACCTTTGCCAAACGTAACCTTCCAGCCGCCCAAGCCGAACCCTCAAGGGTGATTTAATGCTCCCGTTTGATCCGATATTCTTTATAAAGTTTAGCCTCTCTATCTCTTTCTGGCTTTCGCGATGCTTTTCCTCGTTTTCTCCTCTCTTCTTTGGCGCGGCTGGCGGCTGGCGGCTTTTCAGCGCCGCCGGCGTACCTGATGGAAAGTTTTCTGGACGCGAAAGATGCTTTTACGAATCCCTTTACATTTGATTCTATGGCTGGCGCGAGTCTTGCTATTACTTGGTTTTCCGGCCTCGACTAAATGAGAATCCTTTATTCGGCTTTTCCGTCGACGCGCTTCTCCTCCCGACTCCCGGCTCCCGACGAGCTTTTACAACAAGTGTATGGCTTTTGTGCAGAGCGAGGCTCGAGCCGATCGCGCAGCCGGGCGGACAATTTAAAACGAGATTGGAGGCTTCTTTTATCGGGCAAAGCCCTCGAGTTTTGATGGATCTTTGTCGATGCGCAGTCTGCTCCAGCGGGCGTCGGGATTACGCTGATCCCCCAAATGCCCAACCTCCGATTTCTATACAATAATGCGATAAACTCACCTGTTCGTTTGAAGGCGAAGCCCAGCGGTCAATCATCCCTGAAACAGAAATGAAATTTTGTAGATTTTTATTAAAAGCCAAGGAGAGGGTGTTTCAAGAATCGCGCGAGGTAAATTAAAATT
Source organism: Pteromalus puparum (assembly GCA_012977825.3). NCBI lineage: Eukaryota > Metazoa > Arthropoda > Insecta > Hymenoptera > Pteromalidae > Pteromalus > Pteromalus puparum. Next base: position 786,796 of record CM053169.1, read on the forward strand.
CTGCCTCTAAATTGGTTCCGGCCGCGGCCCGAGTTTTTTCCTTTTTTTTTTTATCACGCTGCAGATAAGTCGGCCCCCTGCCGAGCCAGCGAGGGAAACACGTTATTCTCTTTTACGGCCAGCGTATGTAAACTCGCAAGGGATTTGCATGGAAACAATTTTTTTTATTCGCGCGTCCCTGTGCCGAGTCAGCGCAGTGCAGCGGAAACTGCGCACGTGCGCCCGGATGCAAAAAGGCGAGTCTCCTTTGACTCGCGTTGCATGAATAGAGAAACTAAGACGTTCCTATAGCGATCAAAAAACCATCCAGCGATCTCTCTCCACTTCGCGGATGCAAAAGTGCGCCGAGGGAGGGCGGCAACTTTTCATCGCCCCGAGGCCGGATTGTTCCCGCAAGTCGGCGGCTCTTACACAATCACGGAATTGAATCTGGAAAATCTTGAAGGCGAGTCGCGAAAAACATTTCCGCTGGCGGCAAAGCCGCCCTCTTAGGCCGAAAACAATTTTCGCCAGACGCGCTCGCTTTGTGTCTTTTGTTGTCCCCAAAGGCTGTGCGCGCAGCCCCGCGATCGATTTTTACCTCGGCGAAAGAAAATATAACCTGGAAGGGGCTGCGGTACGGAGGCATTGTTTTTCTTTATTTAGCCAACGTCTAGACGTCTCGGTCTCGGATGCGGGAGACGAGTAGCCGAGGGAAAAAGAGAGAAACCGCGTGGTCCAGGCTTATTACAGCGGAAGCTGGATTCCCTCCGACGAGACACCTAATCGGGCTTAATTAAACGATTGTGTGCAAGTGACTCGAGCTCGCGGTGATGCCTCCCTTCGCGCGTCGCGGCCGACGTTTTACTCGACTCTACGCGTGCGTATACACAGAGTAGAGTACAGGAGAGCGGCGCAATCAATAAGCCGCGAGTTATTCGAAAAAAGCGGCATGCGTCGCTAGCTCGCTCGGCGCGTTTTCTTATTATACTAATTTAAAAGACTCGCCGCCGAGAAAAGCCGGGAGCGCGAGCTGCGCGCGAGAGTATAGAGGGCAAAAAGAGCAAGGATGAGGAGAAGGTAAATTGCGTTCGCGCTCATTCACCAGTCGACTCGTTTACCCCCACAGGAATGTCCTTATAAACGAGGACGGATTGTCGCGAGAAGAAATAATTCAACGGCGTTTTAATTAATACGTATATAAGTAGTGGACGCCGGGAAAAAGTCGATTTACCTGCGCGCTATTACATCGCGCGCGCACACTGCGGCTATACGTGGAGGACTGGTCGATACTTTGAATCAACGGCAACGTTGCAACGGCTGCAACGACTGCATACAGGTACACACACACACACACACACATTGTGCACGCATCGCGACTTTTCTCTGCTCCTTTTTCATCCCTCTCTCGCACGCTGTCCTTCGCCTCGCGAAAACAGAGAGAGACGGAGAGCAGCTCTTGTACAGCCATTAACGTCTTTCACGGGCCCCGCGCGCGCGTGCGCACGCAGCGAGAGAGACGGAGCGAGCAGAACAGAAGAAACGGATGTACAGGACAGGCGGACTCGGCATGCGTGACAGTGACACATATAGGCGGCAAAGCAAACAATGCATCGCTCGAGGGCGCCTTAATTACATGGCGGCGGCGGCTTTTTCTTTTTGCGCGCGCGAGCCGGAGCTGAGCTATACTTTTCGACTGCACAGCTCTTTCTCTCTCGCGGCTCGCTGCATGCGACAAGAGTCGTCAGCTCGCGGAACGCAGCGAAGGACACCGCGGCCGGAGGAAGAAGAAGAAGAAGAAGAAGAAGAAAAGGCACGACGGGCGTTAGTCCCTCTGTGCATGTGTGCGTGCAGCGTTTCTTTTTTCTTGACCCCTTCCTCCATTCGGCCATCAATCTCGATTTTTCCGCGGGAAATGACGCTGGCCAGCTCTGAAATTTCGAGATCGATACGGGCGGATAATTAAACGGCAGCAGCAGCAGTGGCATCCGAATTAATCAAGCTTATTAGCGACTCCGATCATTTTTCCGCCGGAGGAGAGAGTGAGCGTACTTTTTGCCGGACGTGGAATGCGCGCAGCGATGACGGGCCTCGCGAGCCTCGAGTTCCGTAGGCTATTAAGGCGGCGCGGGCCCAAAAGATCCGCGCTTCGGGAGCGAACTTTTTCGCGGCCGCCGCGCGCGACGATTTACGAGCGCCGGGTGCTGCGAGGGTGGAAAAAAAGACGGACCAACTCGGCCGGGCATAATCTGCCATAATGTGGCGGCGATTCGCGTCTTTTTTGCCGCAATTACCGAGCTATTTCGGAAGCGGCGTGCGGCACGAGTCGATACCGCCGAGTATCGGGTTACCAACTTTCGAAGATCCCATAGAGCCGCGTTTAATATGCGCAATAGATGCTCCCGGGGAACTCGTCGCCGCTGGCCAACGCGGTGTAAGAATTAAAATAACGGTAACAACCTGCGGCGCGGAAGACTCCGGCCAGAACCGGAGGGGCAGAAGTGCAACGCGCCGCAGCGGTACATTAGGAAATTCGCAAAGAATTACGACGAGATATTCTACTCTCCGCCGGCTCGCGCCGCTGCAGCTCCCGCGGCCGTGTATTCCGGGCACGTAGGATAAAGTCTGGTAAGTGGGAACGCGCTCGAATAAGAATTCACGAATAATTTTCCAGAGCGCGCGGCGGCGGCGGCGGCGACGGCCAAGAGAGAGCCGTCGAGACGACGTGGCTATCTTATAATTACTGGCGAGAGGGCTGGAATGTAAATGTCCCGAGAAAGGGGCCGGGGAAGATAGCTACGAAGAAGTCATTAGAAACAGTTTAACTTAATTTCGAATATAAAAGTTGACGCGCGCCCGCAGATGTATAGCCGCGTCGTCCTTTTCAAAAGGGAGCCAGCCGCGCACCATAATCGCGAATTAAGTTGAAAGTCTGTTGCCTCTAATAATGCTCTCGATTTAACGACGGCCCGGCGACTTTGCATAATCGCGATATTAGTTTCAATTAATAAGCCGGGAGGCGAAAAACATCGAGATATAGCTGGAAGCGCAAAATATCGGGTAATTTGAGCCTTCGGCCTCCTCGGGGCGCGACAATTTCGCCGGTCATTTGCATTCGCGTACGTGTGATTTCTCGAGGGAGTCGCTGCAAGAAATTAATTTTTTTCGGGGCTCCATTACTTCCTCTTCAATTACAATAAAACCTTTGTACCAGTGGAAAGTCCAGCGCGATGATTCGCATGCAAATCCCGCAATATTTATCAAACCAAAAGGAAGCCACGGCTCCGGCGTTGTGTGTTATGCTTGACAATAAATTCTTCCACTCCGGCTTTTGCTCTCGGTTCGTTATCGCTTCATCGGGCGCCTTTAACGAGCTCCTCCGTCTACGCGTATAATACGAGAGAGCGACATTCTCCTCATTACGAGGGCAGCCCGACGAGCCACGAAAGAGGGACGTCTCATACACACGCGCGCGAAACTTCGGAGCCAAAGACAAATGAAGAGAAACGGTCAATTTTCTGCAGGCCCTCGAAAAACGAGGAGCCGCACGAGCGCGTATATGGTCATGACCCGGGAGTACCCTGCCAGTCCGGCTCTCTCGATAACGAGCTCGACCTTGTCTCGGGGCCAATAAAATCCCCCGCGGTAGTGGCCCTTCGTCCTGTAAATTCGCCCGGCGGACGACCACAAATCATCCCTAATTGTTAGATTTTCGGTAGCCCGAGCGCGCGATTCATCAGCACGTCGTTAGGGCCGCTTGTTCAGGTGATTTTCTGGGCCGCGCGAGGATTTTGATTTATCTTTCCGCGCGTCCCTCTCGTTTTGTCCTCGCCACGCGCGAATTTCTCGAGGCGTACATGCGTAGCTTTGTCCCAGCGTCAATGGGATGAATTGCGACGCGAGCGATAGAAATCGGCTCGGATCGCTGAATGAAAAAACGCGCCGGCTATTCATCTCTTTACAAGTGCTTTTGATAACCAATTACAGGGCGTTTTTTCTCTCGGCGTCCGGGAAAAACGCTCGTTTGAACTCGGGCTGGCACATTTGCGCGCAACGCGCTCGGCTGCGTACACAAAAAACAATCGCTCGGACCGAAGCTTTCAAAAAACAGAAAAATCGTTTTGGAGCGGCTTTCAGTTTTTCCCCCATATCAGTCGGTCGACGGGATTATACGGAGCAAAGCGTTTTGCTCTAGCTGAATCTGAATTGCCTGTACAAGGCCGAAGAATCAGTAGCGAGCGATGACGCGCGCGCAGCTCGGCAGCAGCCGAGCAATGACAATGTAGCTAACGAGCCATTCAGTCGACGCTAATATCGTAAATCAAGGCAAAAAGCCGACTCGGAGGTGCGTCGCTACCGTCGCACGGCGGGCTATTTCGCTCTTATTAGCCGACTGGTCGATGCTCCCGCGCAACGCCACGTCGAAAGCGCCTCAAAAATATTTCGTTCGATTCTCTCCTATACTACCATTACTACCGCGAGCTATATCGTGGCAGGGATTATACTATACGGTTAGAGACGACTAATCAATCGAACATGCGTCGCTCATATTGATGTAATGCTAATGACATTAATTGGACCTGCGCCCGCCATGTTTGATACGGCAAACAATTTGGCATAGGTACGTATGCAAACAAACACGACGTGCACACGGATCAAACGAAAAGGAAGCCTTGGCCTAGATGGAGAGCAGAAGAGCTCAGTGCGATGCATTAAAAGTTTGTTAACATCTTCAGGCGAGCGTGGTATCAATCAGTCGAGAGCGGCCCTCAACAATCCCTGGTAAACGCACGAGTGCGCGCGGCTAAGAGAATTTTCAATGATACTTTTTGTTTCCTCTGCACTCCAGCTCCTCTCTCATGATTCGGCGCGCGGCGGCTGCGAATTTGCAGTAGCGCGGCAGGCTACAGCGGAGAGGTGAGCAAACGGCTTACCGCTCGTGGCTGTGTGCGCGCGTGCGTGTACGCGGAGGAAGAAGCTCCCCACCGCACACACGACCGCTCATTCTCTCTCGCACAGGAAGGAAATGGCGAAACTACTTTCGGCCCTACGGCGCACATAACGACACACACACACGGACGGACGCGCGCGCAGACCGGCTCCCGAGAGTGGTTAAGCCCTGAAGCTGCGCCGCTGCCGACGAAAGTAAAACTTATCGCTCAAAGTCAATTCCAGAGAGATTTAGCGGTAATTGGAATCGTCCAAGGTCGTAAACATACCTCGTAACGAGTTTACGTCGCGGTAAGCGGCATTCCTCCCTGGAAATCAGGAATTGCGTGGACATCAGCGGCGGACGGAGTAAAAAGCTATCCACCGCCGCCGAGGAATTAACGAAACGAAATCCGCGAGCGCAACTTGTCCGCGACCGAGATGCAAGACGCTGGGAGTCGAGCGACCGAGGGCTCGTCGCTCTTTGTCCATATACGCTCGCGCGGAGCTGAGCCTGATGGAAGAAGCTGTAATTTTCGGCCGCTCTCCGAGCTTCTTTGCTGCCTCTTTTTCCACGGGGGTCGTATCGTGATCCAGGCTCGCTCGTTCCTTCATTACGCCGGGAGATGCGTATGTGCGCTTATTATACGCTTCCGTGAGCCTCGGATTTGCCTTTTTCTCTCGCAGTGCATCGGGTGGCAGTTTTCGAAGTTGATAAACTCATTCGGGATTATGCAATAACGCTCTCGGTTATAGTAAGAGGCAGTGCTAAAATCCCGTCAACGAGATACGCGCGCGGATTATTTACAAGTAGGTCGCTGCGCCTTCGGCCACGTAATAATTATGAATAGCACACGGTAAAAGAGAGCAAACGGACCAACTCGCGTATAGCAACTACCGCGCCGCGGAGTCATTAGGAATATACGCGTGTTTTTATAATCAGCTAGTTATGCTTTATGGCGCATTAAGCTTTATTTATTCAGTTATTTGTCGTAAATTACGCGATTTCTGCTCGCAGCTGCTTCGCTTTATTGTTCCCTTTTACGCCCGTTAAAAACGAGTTTCGCGCGCGAAATTGATACGCCGCTGCGACGCTCCTGCAATAGACGAGCAGTGGAATTTCGTTGAATCAATAACAAACCAGTTATCACGGGGGGTTATAGACTCACGGTTATAGACAGGCCGCGCATGTAATGCTCTGGAAATGTCATTGGCCGGTATGCTAATAATGCGATATTACGATAACGGGCAACTATTAATTATCTTGATGATACGCTCCGCGTAGTGTATAACTCGGAGATAAAAAGCCCCGAATATGGATCACATCCTCGGGCCGTATTTCTCAAGACCTCGATCGAAATCGAGACATATGAAAAAAAAAGACGAGGGAGAGAATAACTTGTCTCGCGTCTAATACAGTTGACGCGTTCGCGGGAAAAGGCGCAGTAGTTCTCAAGCTCTTCGGGTGCACAGAGCTGTTAGCGTGATGTTGATTCTCCGTGACTGTCCCCGTTCTCGGCGGCGTACACGTATAAGTCTAGAAGAAAGTGACTGGCTCGCCAGCGAAATGGAAAAGGAAGAAAGAGCAGCACGACGTCGTACGTGCATCATACATGCGGTGTAATTCGGCTCGCGCGCCACACGAATTTGATCGATCTCAAGCCTCGCGCGCTAGAAAACACCTCGGATATTGAATCCGGACACTTCCGTGAGCCGGCGCATTCATAATTCCGAGAGCTCGCGGGAAACCCGATCCATCGGTGATGTGTGCTCGCGCCGCGTACGTCCTCCCCTCCTACTCGCGTCCCAGATAGAGCGGATCCATCTCTCGCGTATCCTCCGCGACTTTTGAGGCGCCCTCGCGTCCTTTTCCGGACGTTAAAAATTTGTTATTTCGGCTTTTAATTAACCTGCCTATCGCGGCCCATCTTTGACATAATATACGGTTAATGCCCGCTCCTCATAGGCTGGCTTGCGTTTCGAGGAATTTCAGCCGAGTTATCGAGCGATCGCATAATTTTAGTCCGGCCCGCTTGAAAGTTGATACACACGTATATACTAATACGCTTTTGTGTACGCGAACCGGTGAGCGGCGCGCGACGAACGAGCGAGCGAACGAACTGCAGCGCGATTGCGCTCGCGTAGCTTTTCCTTTCCCACAGATTTTAATCGCCAGCCGCGTTCATGAATATTGGAATATTCGATTATTATAACGAATATTCGGCCGATCTAATTCCTGATCCTCTAATTGGCTGCATGTCCCCGCGTGCGATCGCGTTAATGGCAGCCTGTTATAGGCACGCAGTGGACGTCCCCGACTCGATGATTTATTACTCGGTCCGAAAACAGTGAGGAGGAAAAGAAAAAGCCCGTGATGAATTTGTTCGATTCGGAGAAAACAGTGCGGCTTATTAGCATTTCTCGCATCTGATAAGCCGGCCATTAAAGCGATTGTGCAACAACCGCATATCTCAGCCAGTCATCCAGGAGACCGCTCGCGTCACTTTCGAATCCATTATGCACTTTCTCCGAAATTAACAAAACAATTTTCCACACTCTTGACTCCTCGCAACACAGGCCACTGCGAGCCACGCAGTCGAGTGCAGCAGCCGCCCACGAAAAAATCTTATTATTCAAAACCGCAAAACCACAACAATCGTAACGAGCCGAGAGAGCTGTGTGAGCAGTCCCTTGGACTTTCGTTTCTGTGGAGCAGCTCTCTCGCCGCTCGCGCAGACATCAGACACACGGAGCCAATCTCATTTCGCACCGGTCACGACTCGGGGCTCGAGAGTCGCGAGCGCGCGAGACGATATAGTTTTCCGACACCTACGAAAAAAGGCCCTTGCGGCTGGCTCTCCCGCGGTACACAAACGGAGGAACGGGAACTGGAACAACACTTTCACTGCACGGCTGTATCCACCGATATATGCGCATTGCGCACACAGACATGGGGGCTATTTGCAAACGAGAGCCAGTTTACAAGTCAGCGGCGGCTCATTGTCGTCGGCCTACCGCACTGCGCCGGGTTAGGTATGGATATCTCAGAGCGCACGATTCGATTTCTAGTCGCGACTCGTGCACTTTATCCCGCGGGCTTTTGTCGCGGTTTAGCCGGCAATTTGCCGTCCCTCTCTCTCTCTCTCACTCTGCACACATACACGTACACTTGGAACGAAGGTGCAGAGTAGCGTGGGTTTTAGAACTGTACGATCTCGTTAGCGAGACCGGCTTGATTGTACACTTGTCATGTTAATTTCCGGACGCGACGACGCTGCGGATGCCTCGCATGCGCTGTCAAAAGCCAGGCGGGAAAAGCCAAGTGCTCACTTTGCAATTTTTGCCGAGTTTGCAGTAAAGGGAATTAGGAACACTCTCGGCGAAGGTTGCAGAATTTTTATCGGGCACTCGATTGAATGTTCGAAATTCGCAGCTGTAGACATTTTTTCAATAAAAACTCGGCCGCTCGCGATTCGAGCGGAAGCTTTTGTACTTGTTTCAACGGTTTTAACGGAATAATCAATCCGTAAAAATTCGCGCGCACCGCTATGTACGCGGACTGTAGCGTGAAATGAATTTTCGAATAATTTTCATTTTTGCGAGGCCATTTTCGATAGAATTGGTTTTTTTATTTCGTTTGTACCGGAAAAGGCTTTTCAGCAATGATTGAATTACGCCCATTGTGCTCTGGGAGCTTTCGAGATCTGAAAAAATTGAAATCCTATTGTTCACATCTCTATGAAAGTTGCACGCAAATTAATCGAAATTTTTTCCACCTGAATTTTAAGGGTTTTTTTTGCACTCTGTACCACGTTTCGTCAAGCCCGCTCTGGTGAATCAAGGCAGACAGTTTTAAGCTTCTGTTCGATCGATGGACTCTAAAGTGTATTGCTATCCCTTCGAGTAACTTGGCGAAGTGAAGTGAATTAGTAAATGGACATTTTTGCCAATCGTCAAATATCTGTCTAGCGTCTATTTGTGGTAAAAGAACTTATGTAAATATCACATTATTCGTGCCTATACAAATTGAACATTGCATAATGGGCTGATTATGAAAAGAGAAATCCATGTACTGAATTCTAGTGAATAATGATTAGGTAATCCTGCACACAATTTGCCGTTTTCTCATTTTTAACTTCTGAAAATCAAATCGTGCACTGAGAAATTGCATTATACTAGTCGCCTGCCTGCCGCCTGCGTTCCTTAGAGCCAATATTGATCATGGCGCACCAGGCGGCGCTGTGTATGAAAGTATAAGCAGAGCTACCTGGATTTTCAATCTCGGCCCATAAATATTTCTACGGAATGCGCCAAAGACACTTGGCGATAAAATAAATCGGAAAAATTAATCCTGCGTGCACTTCGTTCGTTAAACTCGACCTCCATCCTATTTTCGCGCTTGTTCTCGTGCGCATAGCTCGTCCAGCGGCAACAACAGTCGCGGATTATTCCGTATCGCCCTATAAAAAAAGAAGAGAGAGAAAGAGAGAGAAAGTCACGGGCGATAGATTACGGGCAATAACGGCGGCCAAAGCCTACAAGGTCCGTTAAATCGAACGACTCTGCGACTGCATGGACTATCTCTTTTTGCCCATTGATACACGTACGTATGTACGTATATCCGCAGCATGTATCTCTGAAAACGCGCGTGAGTTATGCTGAATCCGACGGAACCGCCGCAAGACCTTATAACGCTCGCCGGCAGATAACTGCAATTGAATTAATACAATGGGCCTTTATACACTCCGATATTCGGACTGCGCTCGCTCGTTTCGCTTATTCCCTCCCCGGCTTCTTGTCCTTTTCCGCCTGCTGCCACCCCCCCCCCCTTTTATCTCTATGATTTCGTCTCTCTCTCTCTCTCTCTCTCTCTCTCTCCCGCTCTCGCCAATGCATATATGTATTGCCGCGAGATGGAGTCGAGTGGTACTCCCAAAACAAAACTCGCGGCAGTTCGAGAAATCCTTGCAAAGGACGCGACTCATCGATGAAATATTCATGAGCGCTGCGCTCCGGCTGCACACCAAGATTCGAGTGCCTTGATCCGTGACTTTGTGTGTACACGCCGTATACGCGCGCCTCGTGCTTTTGCTTCCTTCCTTCCTTTTCTTTCTCCCGTCGCCCACTCGCACGATACTTGGAGATCTGTGCAAATTAATGTTGGCTAAATATTTTCGAGGCCTCTCTGACTTTATTGGAATGCACGCGATGTTTACACAATTTTAAGGTCGTCTGATGCTCCTTATTACGAATTCGATGTACGAGTAATTTGTTTACCCCGGGATACAAATAATTAGCGAAGATTAAATTATCCCATCAAGTTGGATATAAACAACACGGCGTATTACCATAGCGCGGGGCAGGAGTACATTCCTCGGTAGCAGCTAGAGCGCAAGCTTTTTTCAGTCTCTTATACACACCGCCAGCGGGCAAACAACAAATTCCATTTCAAAGCGCTCAAACTCGTTAAACTGCACGCGGCATTTTATCCATCACACAAAGGTTTTTCCAGCGCGAGGAAGCAATAGGGGAAAAACAAGGAAGCGCACAGAAGTATGTGGGAGGGGCGGACTGCAATAGCGGCCGAATGAATGCAAAAAAAGTCAATTTTGTTCGGCCGTGTTCCGGGCGCTCCGATCTAGCCCGTCTGCCCTGCTCAAAACACAATAATGCCAGGGTTGGTAGCTTTTTCACGCGAGCTAACGCGTTGATGGGAAATCGCCGAGGACGCGGCGCGAGCCATACTCGAAAAAAAAAAGAAGAGCCTCGAACAACGTTGGTCCGGCAAAACGTCGCCAAGTCGAGAGCTCTCGGCTGCCGCCACCATCGCCACTGGATATTCCGAAATAACGCCGAGCGCGTGTTTGGCCGGCACAGTAAACATTGCGGGTTTTTCTAGCTGCTCGCAGCGTCAGATAGACTATTTTTTGGCTCAAGAGCGACAGCAAACAAAACGGCTAGATAGAAAGATATTCGCTTCTCTGGTGATCGGATCTGCAAGCAGAATTTCGAAATATACCTCACTCTTCAGCAGGAGTAATGGTTGGTATTTCGGATAACGGGTAACTGCAGTAACCCAGTCATTCGTCTAGATCATTCGACGAAATTCGCTAACAAAATCGAGGAACAGAGAAAAAGAGAAACACAGTTCGTTTCGCTGTATACGTCACAGCATCGACCGAGGCTCGCTGCAGTTCGTTTTGCGCACCGACGCCACCGTTGTTCCGCGTCTCTATCCCTCACGCCGCCTGTTAATTTAAAGCGAACGCGATATTTAAACTTCGACGAAGCGATTTTCCGCCGGAAAAGAGAGCCGCGAGTGCGTGAAAAAATGGCTGAACGAGCGCGTTTTAAACGCTCTCACTCTCTTTCCAAATTGGATTTTTCTATTCGCGCGCACTGTTGAACATTCAAACGTTTCGCTAAGATTTTAGCGTTTATTTCGAGAAGCTATACAGGATTCCGGAAAACGCTCTCATCTCTTCGGGGATAAAGTAGGTCGAGAAGCGCGTTGCTAGAGAAATGCAATTCGCTCCCGACGCGATGACGGTGTACTAGTTTTATGATGACAATTTCAGTCCTGAAGCGGCTTTTTCCGTTTTAACGTAGCGTAAAATGACTTTGACTACGGGATCGCGTTGCACTGCAGTGCGCAGCAGCGGGAGACAAAGTATAAACGTAAGCGATATAAAACGAAAACGTCCCTCTTACTCAGACGTGCGCGCATTTCTCCGAAATGAGATGATCGTGCGATTATTTAATATAGTTAAGCTCTCAAAATCAAAAGGCTCAGAATAAGCTCGAATTGAGTCGCAGCCCAAAGGAGATTCCCATTTTCCGGAAGTGCCCGTAAAAATCTCTTTGGAAAAATTCGTTCTCGGCGAGCGCGTGCGCTTCGTGCCACCATCAACTCGGTCGCGCGAGCGTACGCGCGCGCGCGCGCGCGCACACACAACTCAATCCCGAGATTAGTTTTTCGCTCGAACGAGCGCGGCCCAATTTCGACGTTTTCGCCGCGTCGCACAAACGCGAAAGATCAGCCCGACGACTGCGGGGAGAGACGACGAGGAGCAGGAGGAAGAGGAGGACAAGCGAGTTAATCTTCATTGCGGCCAAAGAAAAACCCCCTTACAAGAGCGATTAAACTCCTGGCTCCTCCTCCTCCTCCTCGTCGTCTCGTTTCCTCGGGCGCTGCTGCACCAGAGTCTGCGCCAAGATGGCAGAATTAAAACGAGGGAAAAAGCCCGGATCGAGTCGGAACCGGGGAAAAGGAAAACGTCGCCGCATTAGAATACGCGCAGGCATCTCACGTGACAAGAGCGTTCACCTCAAGATGCGGAGATGAATCGAAAGTTTTCTCGTCATCGATTGTGCAACAACGAACACCCCCCGACAACAGCGTCAACGGCAGTGGCCCGGAGGAAGACGCAGCGGCTGCCGTCTCGGTCTCTCCCTCGCGGCCGGTGTCAAAGGTGCTTTTTGCCCCGTCGGCGCATGCAATTCTTGATGCGGCAGCCCCGAGCCAGGGCTGCATCAATCTTCGTTGCGACTACTCGAGAAAAAAGCGGCATAATACGCTTTATCAGGCCCCTCTGTCTCTCGCTCGCGCTGCACGCACACGAGTGCGGCTCACGCAACTCGCGCGCGCGCGAAGAACGAGGGAGGAGCGCCGGACGAGAGGAGACGCTGCAGCCGTTCTTTCATTCCGGCTTCGTCTCGCTCCGCGAATTTATTCAGCGCATTCGGCCGCGTGATTCGTTCGGCTTTCCTCGCCTAAATGGACGGTTATAAATTGCCGATAATGAGAGCGGAGGGGCCTTTAGTTGATCCTTCGTCTCTCGAGGGGGGAGAGGGACGCCGTACGGCGGGCGCAAACGAAGCCGCAGGTTTTTGTCGCGCGCGTGTCAATGTTTGCCCCTTTTATTTCCTTCTCTTTCTCCTCGGGCTGTGTTCCGCCTTTTTTCGCGCTGCGCTTTCTTTGCGCGGCCGCCTATCATCGACTCCGCGTCGCGGATCGAGACGTTTGTACGATCCCGAGCAAACATTGAAATTTGATTAGGAGCTCGCACGAGCAAAAAGCTCGATAAATCAGCGCGTCCGATTTTCGGCCCGGCGGCCGTCATCCGAGTTTCGTTTCGGTTCCGCGGGAAGCAGAATATTAAGGGACCCGGTCGAGAGCTGCCGCTGCTGCGAATAATTTGTTCTTTCCGCGAGGTCATTTGCATTCTAAAGACGATGGTAAATTACGAGCTCTCTCGGCTCAGCCTCTCCACCCGCCTGTGTACTGTATTCATGCCGCGAGCTCTTAGAATGGATCCCTGATGAAAATTAAACAGTTCACGTTTTTCTTTGCCGGGCTCACTTTTCTCGCGCCCGCTCGCAATTAAATGCGTGCACAGCCACTCGGTATTTGGAGAAATGATTTTTTCGAAAACGGGTTATGAGCGGAGACTGACAAATATGCGCGAGTCACGTGCGCGCGCGGGAAACGGTCGGTAAAAAAGCCGTTTAAAATCAGCTCCAAGGCACCTGCATATAATGCCATAATACGCGGCCTCGTTAAAACACGCGAAGTTATTGCGCCTTCGAACGGGTTCAATACTTGCGAAATAAATCGAGCTACACATAATGCATTTATCAGGCGTTGCATCATGGAGCGTAACTGCAGCAAACTCTGCCAGCTTTTAATCAAAGTTTAATGGCCCCCGAATTCCTTATTCAAAAAACCGCTCCCAGATCAATCTTGTAAATTGAATCCGCTAGCTCGCTTTTCCTCGTGCTATACATCCTACTCGAAAATCCAACGGCAGAGAGCGAGAAGGTATAGACGGCTCCGGAAGACGGAGAAAGTAATATTCCGATACAGCGGATAGATCCGATTGCCCGGAACTCGCGCGAGTGCGCTGCTACGTTAGTCTGCTCCGTGAAATCCGAATACATTTACGAGCTTTATATGGGTCGCAGTGAATTCGATTGATCCGTCTCTGCGTTTCTTTCTCTCAATCGGAGGTATATCCCCTTTACTTCCGCAACGCGAACACACATTCGGTGCTCGATTTTTCGCGCAAACGGATTAATTTTTCTCCCGGGGAAACGAACTGCTGCAGTGGCTTCCTTTTTGTCCTTGCTCTCCCGGACGGATGTGTGTATACCGTTTGCTCGAGCGACACGAGAGAGAGAGAGAGAGAGAGTTGCTGCCGCGTCGTTACGCAACTTTTTTCGACCGTGTATAAAGGCTCATTGCGCATGAGTTTTTAATTGAATATTTAGCGAGACGAAAAAAGCAGCGCCTCGCCGCTCCGCGTATAAACTTTTAATTGCCATCTGCGTTTAATTACTACCGGACGTCGTTCGAGTTTCTCACTTTACGTTGGGAAACTACTACCGCTTTCGCGCAAATTATGCGACACTGAGATTCTACGCAAAGCTGCACGCCGAAGATAAAAATGACGAACTTCATCCGCGCCTTTTTGACTTTCAGCACTTTTAAACAAACAGAGCATGCACGCAAGAACATTATCTCGTTATCTGCAGCTTACACGTCCTAGTGCCCCACCAAAGCCAACGGCGGCGCGGGTTTCGCGGAACGGCGTCGAAAAGGAGTTTGTCTTTATTCGCGCGCGCAAACAGCAATTATCCTGCGTCGTCCTGTGCGAGCATACAGCAGAACAAAAGACTCTCTTACGTAGTATTCGGCGATAAGGACCGAAGCGAACTGGGCCAAAACACATTTTGCGTCGAATTCAACAATGCCTCGGATTCTCGTTAATTCAACCCGTTCTTGCGCAAACGCGTCGGGCTCGCGTGTAATTTTCCTACGATACGCGCGCGATAAAAGCTTTCTCTCGCACGAATACACGTACATTGTATAGCCGAGCACATAGACGCGGTCGCGCGAGATAAGAACGCGTAACCGCATGTTTTTCGAATAAACACGCCATAACCGGGCAAATTCCCGCAGCTCTGCCTTCTCCGACACATCCTCTTTTTACGCGCTGCGCAAACAGAAACGATCGTTTAAGTGCCTCGCGAGCGCGCGACCAAGTGAGTAAGTATTTACAGCCGAAGATAATCTGGATTAACGCTCGCTCGCTCGCGCGGAGAACTCGTCAACGCCCGGAGGAATTAACTCAACTTTTCGCCGCGCGGAGGGGAAGCGAGAGAGACTTCATATATTTCCGCAGTACCGAATACGCACTTTGCTTTCTTTGCCCAGAGTTCGCTCGGCGGGTTATCTCGTATCGAGGCATATTCGCGGGCAAACAGTATCCCGAATCCCGATACCGGAACTATATTCCGCGCGTCAAAGACAGCCCGTGTACGCTGCACCGGTAATCACGCTAGCAAAGTTTATTCGCAGCGCTCGCAAACATCCGAAGGCTCAAACATCAATTACAGTACATCTCTGCGGAAACCGCGAGTGCTGCTGACAGGCGCAGATAGACAGACAAAGTACCACGCACGTGCTGGTCCACCCATCGTCGTCCGACGTGTATACGCGTATAGGTGCGCGCGGCTTATCCGCAGCGACGACAGAGAATTTTCCTACGGCGGAGGCGGCGGCGGCGACCAAAGACGAGAGGAAACCGGAAGCACTCGAGGGCCTATACGCTTCCCCGCGTCTCCTCTCTTTGGGAACAAACATCACACAGCAGAGGAGGCAGGAGCCCTGGGTGATTTAGCAGTCGCGGCGTATTTGCGCCCGCTTTTGCCGCGCCATTACCGCGCACCTCGCCGAATATTGCGCCGAGAAGCCCCGCGTGCGATTTCCGTCCTCCTCCTTTATCTTTATCTCTCGCACACAAGCCGACTGTATAGATGCTCTAATACAGCAATACAAGTGACGTCTGCTTGCGGAATGGCCCACTTCCTCTTTGTCCTTTGTGCACACGAGGGATACACACGCGCGCGCGCGTTTAGCGAGCTGGCAGGAGATATGCCTCTCCTCGCTCTATAATTAAAGTTCCACGCTCGCGCACTATCTCTCTCGTCCTCCCTCGCCGCCGCGGCGCAGCTTCTCTCTGCGCGCGTATACGTGTAGGTAATCGCCGATAGCGACGGAATTCCAAACGAGCTCTACTTCGATTAACATCGTCGCCCTTGGCGGATTGTACTTAACGCATGTTTAATGCATCTGTGGTACGGCGGCGGTGGCTGCGACGACGACAAGAGCGACGACTTCGATGAGGACGACAAGCACACGAGAGGGAGAGAGAGAGAGCGCGCGACCGCCGCGGGAGTCACATATACACGAAGCGTTAATTAGCCTCCGCTCCGACGTTCGTCGATTTCGCTCTCCGTCTCTTTCTCCCCTCTCCCCCCGCGCTCAAGAGCGAAAACCCGATGAATCGTTTCATCGGGTTTTCGCTCGACTGATGTTTATATGGCTGCTGCTGCCGCAGCTCGCGTGTTTCTTATTAGAGAGGGACAGCTGTAGGAGTCGTCCTTGGACCTCCCCGTAGCTCCCTTTTCTCCTCCTCTCTCGGCTGGCTCTTCGACTTTTCGAATCGAATGTGCATCTGCGTTCTTTGCGGATTTCACAGCTACTAAACGTACATTATGACGGTCTACTCTTATCATTGAGACGCGTTCGGCTCCCAAAATGCAAGACAAGCCGCGTGGATCTCGCTTTTTTCTTCGCTCCTTGCCGACACATATCCACATTCAGTTGTCACTGGCGCTGTACCGTTTCTCGAAATTCAATACGGCGGCTTAGCTAAGCAGCTCCCCAGCCGAAATAAAGGAAGCCGCTAGCACGAGAGGAGAGGAGATAAAAAAACCGGCAGGAAGACGACGGAGCAAATGAAAGACACGCAACTGGGACCTGACACGGGGACGTGGCCGCATGCATACCCACAGCACATGTAACTCCTGGCTTGTCTGTGCCTGAACGCTGGCGTCTAAGCCAATAACGTTCGAGAATTTCCTTGCCACGATTGCTTACGGTCCCTCTCTCCCTCTGTCTTCGGCTCTGTGGTTTCGCGACGCGAGCACAAAGGGCCGCTCGCGACAGTCGCGCGCATAAGTTATGGGAGCAACGCGCGAGACGCGGCTCTTCGGCTTCCCCACCCACGCGACGAGTCCGCGCCTCGCGCTCGCAGTGTTTGTGCGTATGCCAACGCCTGTGAGAGCGAGCCGATGCCTCTGCTGCTTCCATATAGGAGATGCTCACCGAACAAAGAGAAATGGACCCGGCAGGAAAGCCCGGATTTTTGCTTAATTAGAGCGGGTTTTAATCCGGGAAGCACCGGTAGCCGTGCTCTAGTTTGTAAAATCTGCCGGTATGCACCCATGAACAGAGATGCGAAATCGTTGATTATTACAGTCATTTTTTTACTCCCGACCGCCTGACACGCTTTGCTAAATCAACAAACACCGGAAAGGGGCAAATATAGCAGTGGATGCAACAACAACATATTCACAGTCTCGGCTGGATGCAGTCGCGCAGGAAGGAAGCCGGTTGCACAAGGCTACGGCTACGGCAACGACGACGACGACGACGACAACGAAGGAGATGGAGAGAGGAGAAGACGAGGAGAGAACGAGGAGCCGAGAGACCGTCATTAATCCGGGACGCGAATGATTTAGCGCTCGCGCGAAATGATGTGCAATCTAAATTTTTTTCCAGCGATTATTAACTTGATTGGGCCGATTTTTTCTCCGCTCTCGCCTCGTCTCTCACGCTCGCGAGCCTTATGCAGAGAGAGAGGGTTGCGCTACCGAGGCCGACGCGGCTGCAGGATGCAAAAGCGGGCGACAGCAAAAACTTGACGTTACCTGTAACCGAGAAGATGCATTTATGGAAATAACGCGATATTTTATAAAATTTGATAAAAAAAGAAGTGAGAAAACATGCTGAATTTTCGAACGAGAGAGTCGGGATGAAATGTCGCGAATACAAAACCTATTTTGGACGCTTCCAACAAGGCCATCGCAACACAAGCGGATCGCTGAAAAAAGAAAAGCTCGCGAATGCTCGTGAGTCAAGCGGGCGTCATTAATCCACTGCCCGAATGATTTAGTGTCGCACCGACTGATCCTCCTAAACGCAACGAGGTCGTCCCTCCAAAGCGAGCGAAAAAAGCAACAGAGACACAGCGAAATTAAAGCAAACGAGATGAGAGAAAAAAAAAGTCGAAACTGCATCAGAAGCCCGCACGGTCGAGGGCAAGTGCAGTTGGGTGGGGGGAGAAAAACCGCGAGAGGGAGAGAGAGAGAAAGAGAAAGATCGCACGGCGCGCGGTCTGGCCGATACCCAAATACGCCAAGAGTGAGCGAGAGGGAAGACGATCGTGGTCAGAGCAGAGGAGCAGCGGCAGGCGGGGAAGGGGTAATGATGGATAGGGGCAATTAAGCGAACCGCCCTGCGATCGCTCTCCCGCTCTCCGTCTCTTTCCCTCTATACTGCTCCCTTTTGCTTCGCGAGAGCGCGACTCTATATACACACATACGCGTGCGAATGCGTGCGGCGTCGGAAACCTGTATCGACAAGCGGCTCTGTATAGGTACGTCGTCGTCGTCGTCGTCGTCGGCGGCGGCGGCAGAGTTGTCCCCCTTTAAAGGCTGCGCGTACGTGAGAGCCAAGTTGGACTTGCCGCCACAGTCTCGCTATATGCCGGCTCCGGCGGCGGTTGCTTGACTTTGTAATGGGCCGGAATGGTGGTTATTACGAGCGAGGGGTAGCTAGGCGCACAGGGTATAATGTAGATATAGAGAAGCACAAGAGAATGGCTGTTGTGGATTTGTTTTGATGTGCGGGTGCGTAATGGAGGCGCGCTCCCATTCACAGGGGACTCGAGAACAAATATGGGTAGCGTCGAGGTGTTTTATGTGTCGGATCCGAAGCCAAAGCTCCCCACCATCACGACGAGTGTATGTCATTTTAATCGATCGATCGGAGGGTGATGTGTATTTGCTCTTCATCGATCGATGATTCACTCGAAAACCATTTGGCAATGAGGGAGTCAAATCGGCTTGAGAAGCTCTAAATTGACCTTAATCAACAGAAGTTTATTGAATTATTAATAAAGACTCGAATCGCTAAAGAATAATTCCTTTGAAAGTTTTATACAAGCCAAACTTCTCGGATGCTCTCAGTCTAATTAGAAAGAAAGGAGGAGATAGCCAAGAGCGAGAAAAAAAGAAGCAAACTAAGGACGTAGGCGAGATACGTCGAGATGTCTGACTGGATATAAGATGGAGAGAGAGAGAGAGAGAGAGAGAGAGAGAGAGAGAGAAACTCGCGAGCGCGTGTCCGCTCGTCGAGGAGATTAGATCGCGAGAGTGAGAGAGAGAGAGAGAGAGAGAGAGAGAGAGAGTGAGAGAGCGGGCTAAGCCAGCTCGCGCGCACGCTCTTTCCTTTGAGAAAGCAATCTCCTGAAATTCGAGTCTAAATAGGTACACAACGAGGGAGCATCAATTTGATTAGAGATTTCGTATATACGGGGCCCACTCCATCACGTTAATTCGAGGGAATGCCGCCGCCGCCGTCGCTGCTCGACTTTCCTTGGTAGCGTGCGCTCCAGCTCGCCTTATTCTTTAACAATGTTCCATCAGGCCGATACAGCACCCGTGATTATTTATCCAGCTCGTAAATGAATAATACCGAACGTACGCTTGATTATCCTTCGTTTATCTCACGTTGTTGCGCGGCGAATATTGAATCGTCCCCCGTAATTATGCTCCTCTCCTGGACGAGGGCTCGCGGGATTAATCAATGGCTGAAATGAAAGTTTGAATCAAAAATTTTTCTGAACAACTATTTCTAAAAAGAATACGTGGAAAACTGTACGTCTCCTGATCTATTTTGTTAGTTTCTAATTGAAATTACCCTCGTAAATGATAGTGGCGTTAAAGTGCACATATGATAATAGCAACACGTAGGCGTACATGACACTTTTTTTTAATGACGATGTCCGCGTCATATTGACGATAGTATTTCATCACTAGGCAACACGCGGAGCTTGAACTTTGACTTTGAAGTGTGTCTGACTGCACTATCGAGATTAATGAGCCTCGTCTACAATCGAACGCACCTGTCTGACCCCGTGCGGATGATCTACGAATCTACTCACGCTTATGAAATACGTGCTCTACTTCCGTTTTTCAAAAGCAAAACCCATTATTCGTAATTAAAAGATCGTCGCTGGAATTCTGTTCTAGAAATTAACTTTGGATTAGGTATATTTTATTTTTTCTGAAAAAACGAACTGATGCGCAGAACCTTGTATGTCGAACAATGGTGTTTTTGCTAAATAGTTTAGAGTTTATTCATCTTCCTGTTTGCCAATTTTTATCATACTTTTCGACGCGCCGAACTGTTGTTACCTCACCGAATTCTCACTGCCATTTAGAGTGCCTCTATAAATCTGGCGAGCAATAACGTTTTCGGAGATAAAATGTAAATTTTTAATGTTAGGTCCGCGTGGTCAAGAAGTATATACGTTCGTCGCCCGTGAAAGTTGGGGAGTCAAGGATATAATAGATCACGAAAAGACGCTCAGTTCCAGATACTTCTCCATCCTAAATCTTCGGGCTCCATGGCAGCGGCGCTTATTTTATAATTACCGCGAAACGCAACTTTATATTCCCCGAAAAAAAAAAACCCGAATCGCGGTGAGAAAGAGCTCGTAAATATCAGAGCCGTGAGTCGCGACGGGCGGCAGCGACAGCGTCGCGCGTTTATTGAAGAACTACCTGATGGCATTTCCGGATTTTCTGATTTATGCGCGGATAAAGAGTTTCGCAGTGTCCATTAACAGATGCGGTTTAACGAGGTGACTCAGAGATTGGAAGACACACAGCAAGTGGATAAAAAACGGTTTCGGGCGAATGTAAGCAGCGACGAATCCTCGTTTCAAGGTATTAAAAAGAAAGAATGTAAAGAGATCATAAAAAAGAGGCAAGCCGTCATCGCGACTTCAATCTTCCACGTGCGAATAAGTCAAATCTACGTTAAATTTTATAGAGCTGAGACATTGTTTGCCACCCTGCATCGCTTTCGAATTTTATGAGGTTGTGAAGAGCTAACACGATTCATCTATTTTCGTAGAATCGCAGGTTGCCGCGGCTTTACTTTGTTCGAATTTTATTATTTTATCTACCAAGTACAATTAAGTGTACATTAAATTACATCAGCACATGCAATACCACTGAAAACGCGAATTTTAATCCATTTGCTGATTTAGTAAGAATAAGGTTAAAACGGCGATCTACTGGGAATCGACTTAAATTTTATACTGCGGGAGTTAGTTAGTTAAAGATTTTATTTGTGACCCAAAAAGCAGGATATCTTGTTTTGAGATAAAGTTTTATATGGTAATAAAAAACCTTTAATTATTCAAACTGATTCCTTCACGAATATTTTAGACAACTGATGAAATTAACGTCTGCCTCTCGAGCTTGCAAGTTTTATCAAATTTAATTTAGCGTGAATAAGCATTTGACATTCCGTTTAATTAATATCTAGAGTTCAATTTTTTCGATAGAAGCACACTTGAAAGTGTAAACCGAGTTTAAAGTAATTTCTAAAGAAATATAGAATAGAACGTAATTCAGCACCATAGTTGGCACATTTTGCTTTATTAGATTTCTAGTAATCGCTATATACATACACTGTTCCTTCCTTTGACGGTTATTCCACCAGCAAAGTTGCGTGTAGAATCAGAAGACATTCCAACGGCTGATAAGGCCTGCCTTTATTTACGTCAAAAGTCGCAGCGAGCAGCAAGACACGGCCATACACACGCGAGCTCAAAATTATTTCAATTGGTGCGTCGTTATGCGGGTCATTTTTAGTGTAAGCTCGCGCGACCGGATCTTAACTTTTAGCGACGAAGACGGGGACGCGGGAACATTAAACAATTTAAGAGAATGGCCTGCCCAAATATCTGAAATGAAACTTTTTAGATTAACCTGAGAAAGGAAGAAACGAGTATAAGGAGGACGGAGACGACGAATCGTTGATCGTTGGGTTTATAGTGCCACGTGTTCTATGAAACTATTAAAAAAAGGCGAGGAGGCTGTTTTACGCGCAACGATAAAATATAAGTGCTACTAAACATGTGAAAGCTTTCTGAAAGCGGTAGTTAAATGTGGCGAATACGCCGTTTCAGCTAATGCAAAATTACAATAAACGATCAACTTAAATTTGTATTTGTAAGATGCGTAATTAATGCGCAATGTGGACGATTGCCTACACACACTCGTTTTTTAGCCCGAATATATTCATTTGCTAGTGCGCCGTGAAAATACAAATTCTTCAATTTTATTCTTGCGATAATCCATTGACCGATGCACATCGCGCCAATAACAACAGGAAAGCCGTCCGAGAGGAAGAAAATCCTATAACCTATTAGAATTTCAATATTATCCCAGAAGGCAGCACAGCAGTAGCAACAGACATTATTTTGCGGTTTGCTTCAATATTCGCGTGGGCAGCAGCATAAACCACGGCAGCAAGAGGATGTGCACGCGCTACTCCGAGCGATTCAATAAGCGATTTTCACAATACGCGGATCAATTGAATAACGCGCCACCGCCTTTTCTAGAAATCCATAGGCGAGAAGGAGCGGAAGGAGAGGCTAAGGTGAAGTTCAATTTAGCTAACCAACATCGCGAAACCGCGATCTCGGCGACCGCCGTTTTAATGACTTTTCCCAGAGAGAGAGAGAGAGAGAGAGAGAGAGAGAGAGAGAGAGAGAGAGAGAGAGAAAGACAAAGACAAGAGGAGAGATGAATAAGTGCACAAACCAGCAAGCAAGCGCGTCGTGTAACATGCCGTGCTTTTGCACCGCTCGTGTTCGCCGAGCTATAATTGCTTTTATGGTATCGAAGATTGTGTCGAATAAAGCGCTGTTACGCGCTCAACTTTTTCCCTTTTGTATAAAACATTGTCGTTACTCTTGAGCTTTATATGTGTTTCAATAGAGTAACAGATTTCTCAGTGTGGTTTTCTTTTTGAGTTACAGTAATTGATTATACACACATTAATATGTTACCAATAATTACTTCCTTTGACTCGCCTAAAATCAACAAAGTAAAATTAATCTAATCAATTATTATATGTGAAATTAACGCATTAAATAAATATACCTATGTGCTACATTCAGATTAATTTCCTCGCAAACGCAAAATTTGGCCCATAAATCAATAAAATGTAATTCGTACACGCATAATTTATGAATGCTGTATGCAGCATATCTAGCCTCATACCCTTACGCTAAGAGAAAGCGAGAGCGCGACTACCATTGGAAATTCGAATCCGCGTCTCTGCAAGAACGATGAAGAATCGCTTAATAATCTCAAGGCCTCGCGCGCAAGTCCATACATAAACCCATACGTTTCATCCTTTTCCCCAGACCCCATCAATAAAAGAATTACAAAAGCCTCGCACCAGCCGACAACAACAGCAAGAGCGACAAGAGCGACGTCTCAGGCCATGAGATTTTTTAAAAAAGTCCCCATTAAATTTCACGCTCAAGTGTCATCTCTGCCGCGCTCGCATGCGGGCCATATTCCTGCATCGTGCACGCAGAGCGCTCGAGGCGCACTTGGCCGTCTCGATTACAATCGAGTCACGGCGGACGCGGTTGTGTGTGTACGTACATATATAACGCGCGCGAAGACCACACAATGAAGCGAAGCAACGCTATGCGGAGAGGCGAAGAGAGAGAGAGAGAGAGAGAGAGAGAGAGAGAGAGAGAGGCTGTGCGTGCACGAGAGCCGAGGGCCCATTAAACGTCCGAGCGATCGCCCGACTTCGATTAGCTCACTTGAGAGGCAACAGAGAGATGGAGAGTCGCGGATATTGCACCTTCGCGCCCTGCGCAACGAATTATAATGCTCTTTTATCATATTACGAAGCGAGGGAGAACCTAGTCGTGCGTGCAATCGTTTCTCTCCCTTAAAGCCGCCTTATGCTTCTTCTTTTGCACGGAAGGCGTATTTTTCCATCGCAATTTTGCATGCAAGTAAAATTCAGCTTCTTCCTCACGACATTGGATTTTGTTTACTATTTACGAGAACTTATCGTAATTTATCTCGAGACAAAATTTTACATTTTGTATCTATGTAATCAGTCAACTTTTATAACTTTATACTTGATATTTAAATAACTTACATCAATGATTTCCATCGCTGACAATGACGTTCTCTTTAAATTTCGTTATTCATTAAGGAGCTTTAATAGCATCATTGAAACTTCTTGAAACTTCAAAGATCCTTTCGAAACCCCATACAAATAGGAGAGTACCAAAGAATGACGAATATGCGAAGAAGCGAAAAAAAATACTCCATTCCATGCACACCGAGAACTGTAGATAATTTGCATCTATTTGGATTCGATTCTGGTACAACAAGAGCGTTCATAGCTGAAAAAACACAAAAAATTAGTTTCTAATTTTAATACAATAGGAAAGATAAAAAAGTTTTAAAAGAGCGGTCTTGGCAAGAAAAAAAGAACATTCAATCAGCGTGTCATTTAATTTTTACTATGCATACGACGCATCTTTAACAGTTCAGAATGCTCAATTTTTTTCTTTTAATCTTGCGCGCGATGCTCCGTGCTCTTTATTACGCTGCATGGAGAACAGAGAAAGAGAATGCAGAAAAAGAAAGACCTTTTAACTCTTTGCTTCTGCCTGGTTCTCCTTCTCTCTTGCACACGTGGGCGTTTTCTTGTATTCTATACAGAGCTAAGACCTACGCGTGGTCTGCATCGTCGTCGTAAAGCCGAACTAAAGAAAGAAAGGAGGATGGAGAGAGATTTATTGTGCTCATGACAATGGCGAACAAATACGTATAATTCGTAGTATCATTCATTGAAATAAAGTTATTATAAAATAATGGAGTCTGGATTTGATTAATTGTAGCGTAATGTTTGTTATGTCAATAGAAAAAAAGCGCTTAAAAGAAAAGAAATATCACACAAGATTTAACGCCACTCTAGTGAAAAATTCCAGCCATGTCAAAGCGTTTCAATACGACCTTTTTGACCTGTCAAGTTATCCAGATCGAGGAAAAAGAATATTACGGGCCTAACTCTGAAATAAGTAAGATAAAAATTAAAAATTCGTGGGCGAGCGAAATAGCGGCGAGAACAATGAGCCAAGGAGGTAGCCTTGGACCTGCTCAGCCTCTCACCCTCAATAAAAATAAAGAAAAGAAAAGCAGAAGAAAAGCAGGGAAAAATAGGAACGTCGGTGAGAGAGCTGCCACCGACCACTGCCAATCGTGAGAAGGGAATTAATATTAGCTCGCGCGACCGCACGCCTCTCCGGCTCGGCGCGTGTAGTATCTTGTCCGCGCAGCCGATAGGATTTATTAAGGCCGACCCCGTGATGGATGCCATCAATATCGCTCTGCTGTCTACCTGTGCGCGACCAACCCATTGAATTTTTCCCGCGCGCGGACTACGAATCACGAGATGAGCAAATCGCGGTGGCGGCAACGGCAGCTCATTGTCTTCAGCAATTGTGCTCGGCGGCGGCTGCTTTCTTCGAGAGAAGAAGATGAAGGAGCGATGTTGTGGTTCATTGTCTGGCAGCAAGCGCGATTGATAACGGGTGTATTCGAGCACGAAAACAGCTTGTTCCCGCTCGCAGATTTGATGAGCGCATTTTTACATCAGCATAGTCTGATTGGGTTCGTGATCGCATTTACGTCATAGCGTTAGTATAATTGATATTTGTACTACTGCAATCGATCTTGTTTATGAGACAATTGATTGTACAACAAAGTTAATTAAGCATTGCGATGTATTTTTTTTATTCGTCGTTTAATTTCTGTGATTTCTCCGTGATTTATCCGTGAACGTTTTTTGCAACATCCATATACTTTATTGCGATCGACTCGAAAAAGAAGCAAGTTTTACGACAAAGAAGCAAAGCGCAGACATAAAAGAGAAAATATTCTCGCCCAAGAAAGAAAAAGGAACGAGTTAGGGATCAAATGAAGAATACAACAAGCGAAGAAAAGATGCCGCGTTCTGCTCGGTATTCGCTTTCTGTACTCTGAAGCGCGACAGATTAAACGCGTTTCAGCTGCAGGGCAGAGGCTTTAGCCCTATCTCTCTTGTTCTCTTGCTTCCACCCCTAGTGTATCGATATACAGAGAGTATAGAATAGCGAGAAGAGGAGAGGAGAGGAGAAAGCTCGGAAGCGCGAGCGAGATAAGCGAGGATCGTGTTCAAAAGTACAAGAGCCATTCTAGGGACGATGGGAGAGAAGAGAGGCGAAGAGAGGGAATATCTGCAGCACCCGTAACTCGATCGGGATGTAATTGGTAAATCTACGTGGAAAGGCTATTGTCGAAGTTGGAGCAATCGGCGCAGGAAGGTCGTCCTCCCGTACTCGTCGTAGTCGATTCAACGACACGATTCTCTCTCCTCTTTCTCTCTTGTTACCCATACACATTCATGGATGGCGACAGGAACTTTTTTTACTCGGTTTCAGTGCTTTTTTTTCATCCTCTTCTCATTCTTCCGCTTCTTTTTGGGATGCACTTGTGAACGACGGGTAGTTTTAAGGGGACCGCCAAGCGAGTAGTTGCGGTCGAGGATCGAAAAAACCTACTTGGATTGAGCGTAAAGAGTTGTGTTTCTTGAGAAAGTTTTAATTTCATCAAAATTATTTCTAGTATCTGAATTAATGCAAGAAAATCATTTTCAAAACTGAATTCTACTAATTTTCTCATCTACTCTCAGATTAGTCTCAACCAACTGTACAAATCGAAGCGGGAACCGGTTAACGAACGATCGGCTAAATGACAGAAAACAAACGACAGAGCCATCAAGGAGGACCACCATGAGAAAATAAAACCCATGGACATGAATAGAGAGGGAAAACGTGTTAGCTTGCACACAAATACAGGCTTGCCTGAACACACACCTTCGCGAAAGAGAAAAAGAAGACGAGACAAGATTAAGGAAAAGGAGAGAGACAAAAGTGGATAGAAGAGTCGTGGCAGTGCAGTCGAACGTCTATACAGCGACCAAACGACTATCTACTTATCAGCAATCTGTGACAAGTTGGCGTAATGAGGGCTCCGTCTTTGTGGAGGAGAGGGAGAGCAAGGAAGGCCAATTATCGAGGCCCAGGCTTCTTCACCCGTAGACTCTCATCTCTCTTTTCCTCTCTCTTATTCTATCTTTTACCTTGAGTGCCAATGTAGGAGCACCCTCTGTCTTAGCATGTCCTTCTTGCTGACTTTCTCTATCTTCTCATTCTTTATTTTGCCATTTGCCTCCATACTTTCTTGCTTGAGCATTCATTCAATGTGTTGAACCTAGGAAGGTCAATTTGCATTAGAAATTTATCTTAATTTGAAAATAACTAAATAAGTAACACTTAAAATTTTACCAAATCAATCCTAAAAGTGTATGCTGCAACAAACTCATAGCTAAATAAAGCTTTTGATTGATGGTCTGATTAATTACCCGATCAATCAGTATTCCTCTACCACCTCTTATACATCTTACATGGAAACCCGCTTTTTCCCTCTCACTTTCTGCTTCTTTTCAACAGTGAAAACCTTCTGGATATAATCCATTGAAAAAAGAAAATTGCATCAATTAATTCATCAATTCTCTTTTAGAGAAATTTTTTACTAAAACCAAACAGGCTAATTTTTAATTTAACAAAATTTTACACCAACTTACAGTCCCACGTGAGATAGAAGTGAGCTGATGACTGCATTTCCAGATGCTTCTGACGATAGGAAGGCAGCTGAGTACGAAGACACATGAAGCATGGTAGGGCCATTTGCAGAGGTTTCGAATCATCCAACGTTAGCTGTGGTAAACTCATGCATGCAGCTCCTCACTGACGCCTGAAATGTCATATTAATGTGAGTAAAAGACACAAATTCTTTCCTACTCCTCTCAAATGCAACACAAGCCCGAACATAAAAGACAAAATAAGTTAAAACGACAGCTGCAGACTTTGAGAATTAAGTATACAATACACCAGCGAAATAATCAAGAAGTCGTCGATTCCCAATAACCGACAAAATGTTTAATATTTCACCAATTTTTTTTTTTTTTTTTTTTTTTCCCCAGAAGAAGATAGAAAGACGAGAGCAAGATTAGGTAATAGCGAGACGACCAAGTGGGTCTGTGGCAGTGCGTCGTATTATATTAATGGCGACCTCATATGATCAGCGAACTCGGACATATCTAACGTACTAATTCTATGCTTTATAGGGCATTTGTGACAGTTAGGGGGTCAAATTGTATAGGTGCTCGTCTTTTTTCCTGTGGCGTGAGAAAAGGGGAGAAGCAGGAAGGCCAATTATCGAGGCCTCAGGCTCATTCGAGAACGGCGTGAGTATTGCTGCATATCTCAATCTGTTCCTCTTCATGTTTATTTCTATCTTTTCACCAAGGTGAGCGTGCCAATGTAAAGGAGCATCTGTCTCTTAGGTCTCATGTCCTATGTCTTTTTGGCTTGTGGTTCTCTTCTTCTCTTCAATTCAGGTAATGAAAGATCTTGTAAAAATTCGATTATGGGGATAGTCAGTGTGCGTGTCCAGCGTTAGCGTTGTTTGTTATACCAGTAATTCAGCTCTATATGTTAAGTTGATTACGACGATTGGTATCGATAAATTAAATGAAATACTTGCATTGAATACATGCACTTTATATCTCTCTTAGGCAATCAACATGCATTTTTTAATATTTCATTCTTTGCCATTGCTCCATACTTCTTTGCTAGATTGTCCTTCAAACATGTAATATATCCAAGATGTTGCTTAACGGCTAGGACACCGTCAATTTGGCTTAGAAATTTTATCTTAAGTATTTGAAAATGAGGACTGACACTAAAGTGAAGGACTACTTTAAAATTTTCTTACCAAACAAATGCTACTAAAAGCTGTAATACGACTTGCAACTAAGTCTAGCTAAATTAAAAGACGTTTTGAATGATTTGGTGTTGATATAATATTCGAACTTCGCTTATTCATAGTTACTCAAACGATCAATCAGTATTCTCTACCTTTACACTCTACTAACTAGTGTTACATGGAAATCGGCACCGTTTTCTGCCATCATCCACGATGTTGTTTGAATCTTCTTGGATAGGTAGCAAACAAGACTTTGCTATCTTTCAGTCGTGAATAACCTTCTGGATATAATGCCAATGTCTGAAATTACAGAAAATATTGTCAGTCAATTAATTCAATGCAAATTCTGTTCTCTTAGAGAAATTTCTATGAGCTAAAAAACCAAACAGTCGCTAATTTTATAATTTAAGACTACGAATTTTCCGATTTACGAACCTAACAGTCCACGTTGAGATAGAAGTGAGCTACGATGACTAGCATTTCAAGATCATTCTGACGATAGTGAAGGACAGCTGAGCATAGACAGGTACTAGCCATGTACAGGACATTGGCTTAGGATGGCCACATTTGGCAGAGGTTCGAATCATCTCAAGCGTACGCTGTTCGTAATCATGCATGCCAGCTCCTCACTGACGGCCTGAAATTCATATAAAGTGAGAAAGACAACAATTCTTTCCTACTCTCCTCAAATGCAACACAAGCCGAACATAAAAGACAAAATAAGTTAAAACGACAGCTGGCAACTTTGAGAATTAAGTATACCAATACACCAGCGAAATAATCAAGAAGTCGTCGATTCCCAATAACCGACAAAATGTTTAATATTTCACACATTTTTATTTTTTTTTTTTTTTTTTGGTCTTCTTACCCGCGCAGCCACTTAGGCCCAGCTGCCGGGGGCCTTTCCACCACCTTTGTGTGGAAGTAGTGCCCAATCCTATACTCGATTTCCACCTCACTGTATCCTATTATTTTTCCACTCTGAGAGACTTCTCCGGTGAGGACCATATTTTCAGACACACACCTTGCTGGTTAAGCCAGCACTCTCTGCCCCCGAGAGGGCATCGGGTCCGTCTCTCAGTGTAGCTTTCCCCCGAGAAGGTCCCCGTATTAGACCAGCTCCACGCCGGTAAGGCCGGCGCTCCCTGCCTAATGCATCGGGTTGGCTACCTAATTCCTGGCCTTTACCTATTGTCCCTACCACTGTTTCGCATTCGCCCAGGCTTACGCCTGTGAGGCAGGGAAAACCCGGAATTACTCTGAAGGAAAATTCCGGGGAAAAACCTACCTCGAAACAGCCGGAGTCTTGGGTACTTTTTCCGCTGAAAACAACTCAGAAAAAATCCGAGCTGACCTCACCGGGAATCGAACCCACGGCCCCTTGAGCGAGCGTGTCTCGGCCGGCCAAGGCGTGCGCCTTAGCCAACCGAGCCACGGACGCTCAATATTTCACCAATTAAATATGAAACAAACTCGATTGAGTCATAAAAGGTCCATACCGAGTCCATACAAACCAGCCAAGTATTGATATCCACAACAAACACCACGGGAGGTGATTCTTGCCTGGCGCCGCGACAGGTATAAGCCGGTAATGCGACGCGAGCCGCACGACGGTTGGCCACTACCCCTCCCCCCTGCTCCATCCATCCTTCGAATCTGTAACTTAACGCCGAAAAAACAAAGCTCAGAATGGATAGCCAAAAAGTTCAAACTTTGCGATTTCATACGATAGTATGAAGTAATGAAGTCGAAATGCATGCACATTCGCAGGTCTATTATCGAACCGAACCCGATCGTCGTTTTTTTTTTCACGAAAACGACCAAAATCCCATCGAATGCGTATCATACTTACTTCTTGCTCGTTGCAAAGATTCAGGAGGCGCATGTTTGTAGAAAACGACGAAAAATCAGCACTCCGGCGGAAAAAACTCCATACTGGACCGACGAGACGTTCTCGCGGCGACCGCAGACCGCGATTCGCGAACTGGCGAGCGCGACCGTTACACTAATCTCCTCGGACGTTGGGCGCCATCTTGCCAAAAAATGAATTTCCTATTTTCTCGCGAGCGAATTGAATTTTCTCGCGGGAAAAGTCAGCGTATTCGCCGAGGTTGACCCGGTACACCGAGGACAAAATCCTTCTGTCCTTGTTTGCGCGGCAAAATCCGGTAAAATCGATAAATCTCGAACCTGAAGTAATAAATATTCGCGCGAATCTTCGCGTCCTTCGGAACGACTCCTACGAGCTAGCGCACCAGGTATTTTATTTTGTGCACGGAACAAATAAGTATTTTTTAATGTGAAGAAACTTATTTTACTTGGATTTCAGCGAAAAAAGTGAGAAAATCTTTTGGTCGATACGCGGTCGAAAAAAGAGGGCGCGAGAGGCGCGATGTCATTAGTTGCCGCGGAAACCGCAACCCTCTCCCTTCGCAGTCAGTTACTCGCGGGAGTTGCGGGCGATCGGAGAAATAGGAGGCGGGGGAAAAAATGCATCGAAGGTAATACAGCGACGGAGATGCTGCTGAAGTCGTCGACTCTGGTGAGTGATGGCTAGCAAGCTGTTTCTTTTGCCTAACGTACCTATTTTTTTCGTTTTTCGTTCTGAGATCTTGAAACGGTGTTTTAGCATTTAGTTTAACCCAATAGAGATTAATTTTTATATTTTTCGTCCAGAAAATTCACCGAGCTGTACACCATGGAAAAGTTGATGAAGCAAGCTGCAAGTTCAACAAACTTAGCCGTCTCCTCCTCACCCCTCCCCCCGCCTACTTCACGGGCATTTACTCGAGAGTGGCAGTTGGTGATATACATATACCTACGGTACAGATGGGACTGGCGCATCGGAGTTTTTGCGCTACGGGGGAGGAGATGGTGCCTCAGGTGCAAGCACTACTTGGTGACGACGGGAAAGCCGATGCACCAGGAGTCGCCACTTCCTGGTGAGGTTAATTTTTGGTTTTCTCATATTTATTTATAATTAGCAATAATTGTGGTCCGCTAAAATTGTTTAATCATTATTATAACAGTTATTAGTTTCTTTCTTTAATTTTTAATGCTCGCAGATCCAAATTCGATGCAAGTAGTAACAATACATTGTATCGGCTATCCTTTTACCTTATTTTATTTTCTGACGTTTTCACTTGAAATCTGCTTTGAGACCAACATGACTATTTAATTTTATTCCAACAGGAAAAGTCAAATCTTCTCTTGGTCGATGCATCATGGCTTGCGAAAGGCACAGCAACAGCAAGGTTGGTCATTTTTCTCAATAGAAGCCCATAACATGCAGTCGTCACTTGTCGAAGGATTTTTGGTGTTTTAGTGAGTTAATAATAACTAAATTTTCATGTTATACTATTCTTTTGTGATTTTTATATTTTATAACCTTGCCATCATATGTGATTTTTTCATACTTGCGATGTGTAATTTGTAAATTGTAATATGACTTTGAAATTTTTTAATTTTTCCCCTGAAATGTTCTTATACGGCTACTCCGTTACAAAGAGGCGCCTGAGCAGTGTACTCTCGTTTCTAATTGAAATATTTGCAAGTGAGAGGGAAGCCGGGGAGCTACCCGGACATGAGCTATCAGTCTCGAGCGCGTACGAAGGATGATTTGTCAGCCGAAACAAATCTTAGATTAACCAAAGCAGTAGCGCGGGCAGGGCAGCAAGAGAAACTACGGACGAGACTCGGGCTTTTGTCCCTGCCAGTGCAAGGCCGCGGAAGGATATATTATGAGCTGGTGCGTGCGTGCAGTAGCGAGACACGCTGTCCCCCGTATATAATGCAGCGGCACTGCGTGGGCTATATACACCTGAGGTATATACCCAGCCAAGCAAACTGCCTAGGCACACATGTATCTCTCCCTCTCTCTCTCTCTCTCTCTCTCTGCCTCTGTGCAGCGTGTGTGCGTGTGTGTGTGTGTGTGTGTGTTTGCATGCGCTTCTCGATTCTCGCGCGTTCCGTGACGCTGATATGCACTCGCGCGAATCGATACACACGGCTTGGCCTGTGTAGCCACGCCAGACAGAAGGGGAGGCACTGTTTGAGCAGCGCGCAAGCGAATGCTCCTATATGCTCGTCTTATATTATATATGTCTGCGGCTGCCGCGGTGAGCCGGCCGTGTCGCGCGCACCCGGGAATTTCGCGCGAGGGGCAGCGCATGTACGTTTATTTTTTTCTTTTCTTCGTACGAAGGTCATCGCTGGGAAACAAAATTACGGAGCTTTTCGGGGCGTTATTTTGCGGTTAGCTCTTTCGGTTGCAAAATAACAATTTGACTCACCTTGTATACTCGCACGCTCCCCAGATAGATAAAGGGCGGTGTATAATGTAATTGAAAGGCGGAATGGTATACTGGGGAGCAAAATGCGCAAACCAGTGATACAAACTAGCGTCATCGATTATAATGATGTATAGACTCTAGAGTCTACTCCATTACACTAACGGAGAGCGCGCTCGCTGAATTCGCCTATATACCTTCGTCGTCGATAATCTGCAGCACGTCGCGAGTTGGGTAATACCTGCAGTTATTACATGGATTATTTAAATTGCCAACTCTAATATTTATTTTTTTCGAGCTTTATAGACATGGAAAGTACAAGCGAGTTCCCTCTCTCCCTTGCTGGCTCGTGGGCTGATTCAGAGCTCGCAGGCAGGCTCTCTCGTATATCCTCGGCGGCGCATTAAGTCCTGCTGATCAAAGGGAAGCTGGCAGCGCCTGCTGCTGCAAAAGGAGTAGAGCGTGGAGGAGATATCCGCGTGCGTCGTCCTCTCCTTCTCCTCCTACGGCTATGCTGTACACGCCGGGGCACTTGCGTCGGCGTCATGAGCTCGCTCTTGGGTCCTGCAGAGATAGAGAGCGAGAGGAGAGAGAGGCAGCGAGCATCAGAGGCCGCTTGATGGATTGCTTCGGCGATCTCTCGCCGTGTTCCAAAGTGATTGCATATCTCGCTGCTCATCTCGGCTTCGATGAAGATCGATCGACGGCCATTAAAGCCGCTACAAATCTATATGCGCCGCGCCGCTCGAGATTTGCATGCGAAGGAGGAGGCGGAGGAGCAGGCCTCCTATCCGTGAGATCGCGAGCGTAATTAGATCAGTCGATACCTCATTCGACCGACAATGGAATTAATACCAGCGTCTTGCCCCATCTTTTTGCGCGTGTATACGTCGTTCAAACTGCGGCAAAGTGCGACTTTGTTTTGCACACACGAGAAGCGTATCGTTTTGTTCCTCGTACTGCATCACGTACTGCAGCCTGTATACAGCGCTTAATAAGCACTCCAGCCCCGCGTTGGGACTTTTTTCCCTCGCACCGGCATTCCGAGTCCTCCACTTTCGTCGCTCTAAGAAGCTGCTCTCCCGGTAGGCGCGTAACTCGCATTTCCAGCGCAACAATAATGCGGGCCGCGCGCAAATTTTACGCTACCGCGCGCGCGCGCGCAGTTTCTTACTTAAGCTAGAGCGCGAGCGCGCGTCTTTTACGACGGCAACTGCACCGGCCGAGTCATTAGTCTCTCGACGGCTCATACATATATATAGACGCGCCGCGGATAATATCCTCCAGATACATCCCGAACGGGAAAAAAGCCCGCCGGTAATAACACACGCGGCTAACTAGCGGGAGTACTTAATTCCTGAAATATTTTGCTCGCGCCTCTGCTGTTGCGAGGCGAAAATGAAGCCGCTTCTCCGGAAGGCAAAAAAAGCCGCAGCAGTTGGCGAGAAAACGCGAATATCGGCCTATAGGTATACGGGATCGAAATCAAAAGCCTGTCATCGTTCACGAGACCAAAGTTCGAAAAGTTCATTTTCAAGCGATTTATAGCCAGCACCTCGGTCGTATCAGACATCTCGCGGGAGCCGCCGGTGGCGTCTTCTCTCCGTCACCGCAGGCGCAAGCCCGGCATGAAACACGCAGTCGAGGCAGCGTTCGCGACTGTAGCGCAAAAGATTTTCGATTGTCGAGGGCAAATATTTGCGCGATGGTACTGCTCGGTATGCCTTGAGCCGTAAATCCCCATCGACGAGCTAGAGAGAAGGGGCTCCGAAGCGTCGAGCGCGTTAACCACATTTTCGAGTCTTTAGGAGCCTGGGTAAACACGAAAAGGAGTGCAATGCAAACGGCTTTTCACGAGCTCCCGGCGCGTTAGGGCCGTAAAAATGGAATACTCATTTTACGGCTTAATAAGCGGATTCGGGCTGCTGTTGCTCGGCTGGTCAGTTTATCCGGCATTTTCAGCTGCCCGTTTCGGCTTCCAAGCTGGCTTCGCAATTTCTCAAACGTGTACTCGCGCACTTTGTCAAATTTCTTTATCGATACGATCCCACTGTGTGCCATTGTGTTGGCGAGCACCGAGCTATGCAAATTAGAGCCACCCCTGTATTAAAAACGAAAGTTTTGACAATTCAAAGCCGAGCAATAAATTGCGGAGGCATAAATAGGCATTAGGGATCCGCGAAATTAGCATTCACCGCGCTTATTATCTCCCCCAGCGACCATATGCTCCGAATAAATCCGAGACGTTCGGCTCTCCAAGGTATAATTTCAAAATGTATCATCGAATTTTTAGTCTTGCCCGATTGGCGCAAAACGATATGAAATTCTTATCTCCGCGAACATTGTTCGACAATTACCGAGCCGCTTATGGCTATACAAGCGCATAAACATCCCGGTGTACGATAGAGCGCGTGATGTGCGATGCCCCCGTGAATGAATAAAAAAAACACCGATGCCATTCTATGCAGATATTCCGGCGATGCGCTGCTATATTTACGACACACAAACAAGCATTAGGCCTGGCCCTTTAGGGAAATTAATATTCACCGATTATTACACAGCGAAAGGAGAAAGAGTTATCTTGGGCAGCGCGATCATTTTAAAGCGACCGCCCGGAATTGTGTCTCCTGGCGTAATGTATATTCTTCGAGAGATTTTCGATTAGCAGACTGAGAGCGGAGAGAGGAGAAGCTGGAGAGCATAATCTCGTCTCTGGGGAATCGCACTCTCTCGCGCTCTCGCTCTCTGTCGCGCGCGATAATCTAAATGCACGTGCGCGCATAATGAGCCTAGCGCTCGCAGCTGTTTCGAACCCGGTCAATATTCTCTCGCTCTCCTTCTCTCCTGGGCAAATTTAAAATGCTTATCGATGCCTGCTACTCGATGCTCGCCCGCTTCGCGGAACAAAACGTATCGGCGCTATCTCCCAGGGCTCTCGCCGACGCTGCACACACTCAAGTGCTTCTTCCCCGTATACATAATACGCCTTTCTTGTGCGTGCGGCAGCAGGCCGCATTTTCCCGGAGCCACGCAGCCTTGTCTTTTTTTCCTCCAGATCTTCTCCCCGAGCTTTTTTCACTCCTTCATGACTCCGGGCGGCTGATTCGCCTATCTTTTACTTAGCTACGGCCCGCGGATCCATTTTTTCCGGGGCCAGCCGATACCGCGGGATTATTTCCTCGCGCGAGAGTGGATCCCATCGACGCGAAGCCTCACTTCTGCGAACGCAGCATCCGAGGCTTTAATCGGAAATGCATATTCCATAAATTGAAGAGCCCGGCGTGTTTCTACCGATAATTTCCTCCCTGATAACGTTGCCGATGTACGTCGATTCTCTCAATTAGAGACGAGAACAATCGAGGTACACTCGAGCGAACGAGCCGTCGTCGTCGTCGTCACCAACGCCTCTCGAGCCTATTCTCTCATAAGTTCCGCTCCACTTACGCGCGCGAATAATAACGATAAGCCGATGTTCAGCTGCAGCCTTTCTATCGCGCGCGTGACACGTAAAAAGCAAGCCGTGTATACACCGCGTGAGTCTCGAAGGCGTACCTATATAATATGAGTTTTTCTAATTTACGATTGCCGAGCGCCGCTTCCGTTTTTTCGCTCAGAAAAGAGAAGGAAAAAACGGTTCGCCTAAGTGGTTTGCATCGTTGGGAACGACTCGTTGCAGCACCTTTTTCTCGCCGCGCTGGCTCGGAGACAAGTTTGTGTAACGGGGCTCTTGCCGTTATGCTCGCTGCGCCTGGATATACGTACCCGCGTACGCGCGTATAATTATATGCGCGAGATTAGCGCGCGCGATTGCTCCGCTTTTTTTTCAGAGCGAGTTTGCACTCGTTACCGGTCGCTCCGGAAAAACGAGAGAGCGAGAGGCTTTTTGGCTTTTTCGTTCCGCCGCGCGTGAGAAGTACGAATGTGTCCAGCAGCTCTTTTTCCGACTGCTTTAATCTGCAGCTGATTATATGCGCGGGAGATCTTTATACCTGATGGCGATTAACGCAGATAAGGTTTTTTTTTTGAGTTTGCGCTTTGCCGGGCGGAGATAGGAAATTATGTCCGTTACACTCCGCTCGAGCTTCGATCACTCGAGCACCGGAGCGAGACTCGATTGCGAACTGTAAAATGAATTTTATTCGTCAAAAACGCTCGGGACTATGGAAACTCGTTTGCACGGCAGGAAATCCAATTCGAGTCCGTTTAATGCGCTTATTGAAATTTACATCGACTCGAGAATACGAAACAATCGCGCTCGCGGAATACTGTTATAATTAAACGGGAATATATAGCAGTTTCAACAATTTCGCCCGCGCGCATGTCGCCCCCTTGTGAAACAGATTGCACCATTGACCCAGCTTTTTTCGCGGGTTTACAGCGTTTGATTACCGCGCTCTCGTAGCCCTTCGGCTGCTTTTTACCTTTAATTTTTTCGCGACAACGCGTGTCACGTGTGCGTCGGCTGCTTTGTGAAAAAGGGAGGAAAAACGTTCCACCCACGCTGGGAAAGTTGAATTTTCGCGCTTTGTGTCGGTTGCAGTCTGCACAATACCCAGCCTAGTGTACGCCGAAGCTCGGTATTATACACGCTCACAGATAGAAACTGTTCGTTGCTGCAATCGATGAAATTGCACGTTGACATCCATGCACAAAAGTCTCGGGCTCGCGACGCGTGCCGGTGCTATTTGCCTTTTTATCTCGCGCTCGCGCGTGTATCGGCGACAATGACGCTTCTGCGACAAAAGCGTTCGAAATGAGCGAGAGCCGTGCGGTCCCGCGAGAATTTCTGAATGAGCCTTGAAAAACTTCATTTCACGCGCGCCGATATTGGAAATTGTGATTTTGCTGCGAACGCAGCAAGCTGCCTCTTTCTACTAAAATAAATGAACATTTGCGCGCGAGCGTGTAATTAATTTGCCATTAAAGGAGAGTTGCCCTGGGTATATACGTAGGCGAAAAATATATGCATCGTATTAATTTTTTGTCAGGAAAATAAAATCGCTCGCGTTCGCTCGCAATTCACCAGTAATTATGCTCGAAACTTAATTTCTTAATAAAGGTATGTATATATTCGGAGCTCGGCGGCGCACGAAATGTCCGCTTAAATTATATTAAACCCGTAGCCGAATTATACTCTGGGCGTGAACGGCCCATAATTTTTAGTTTCATTTGCAGCAGCATATTCGCGTGCGCCGCGTTTTCGAAGATAATTTAGAAGCGTCGTTATTAAAGATATCTCACTTTGGTATCGGAATTCTAATTCCTGGCCGCGGCCGACGCGGAGAAGAGGAGTAGGGGAGCAAAAAATCAGCGATAATTTATTGTACTCGATCGCGGAGATACTTTCACGCATAAATATACGCGCGAGAGAGAAAAGGAAAAAAGGGGCATGCGCTTGCTTTTTCTCGGCGCCGATTCATTTTGGGCATCGTAAAGACGCGCATTTTAATTCCGGACGTCTCGGAGCTCGATATAAAATATACTCGAATTACAGCCACGCAATGAGCACGCAGCGCAGTAAATTTCCTCCATTCCGCATAGATAGCCATCCGGCATTCCCGGATTTCGACATGCAAATTAGCACGCTTGGCCGCCGAGCGATGTTTTTCCCGCTGATGATACGTCTCGAATTTCAAATCAGCACCTCGGCCGCATCTGCCGATAACCCCGAAAATTCATCGCCGAGCTTATCTGGCGCGCAACGCAACACCAGCGGTTCCTGGTCCCGCTGCCTTATAATTTGCTCGGCTGCGCTCGGGCCCGAGATGCATCATTTGCCGAGCGCGAGCGAGATGGATGCGGCGCAGCGTCTCCGCGGCACCGTGTGATTAAAAGCAGCATCGCGAGTAGCAGCGAAGCAGAAGCAGCAGCAGAACTGCAGAACTGCAGAAGGAGCGGAGGAAGCGAAGCCGAGAGCACCTTGCGCGCGTGCGTAAGCTCGTTTGCGTACGAAATATGACGGGAAATAAATTTGGCGCGTATCTCGTTCAGGGCGCGTCCGGGCCCTCTCGATTCCGCCGAGAATCCTGCGGTCGCCGCGAAAAAGGAACAGGTCCGGAGATAGCGGGGGGGAGCTGTAGACTCTGGGCGAAGCGAGCGAAAGCGAAAGGACGCTGAGGGGGTAAAAAACAAGCCGGAGACGGTCCGACGGTTCTTTTAATTAGTCGGAGGTGTGAAGAAGTCGTGAGCGAGTACACTCCGCGGCAGCAGCTGCGGCAGCGCCCGAGTATAGCTCGAGAGAGATAAAACCTGCACTCCTCCTCGTCCTTTTCGCAGCCCAGAATGCAGAACGCATAGGCGAAGAAGGAGAGACGCGCAGAGAGCAAGAGAGAGAGGGGCCTCGGGGCCGCGCCTCGCGATCGTCGACCGACGGCAGCAGCAGCAGTACACGCGGCCAGAGACGCGAACCGGTTTCTCATTCTTGCTCTATTGAAATTCCGAGCGTTATATGCGCAGCAGCTCTCGACGGGGAGAGGACTACTTCGCGGCGGAGCGAGTGACCGCCTATAGGCGCCTACGCCGCGGATGCAGCGCTGTTATCGATGCAGCGCTCGGATTGCGTTCGGACGTGAGCATTTTTCAGCCGGGATCAGGCCGTCGACCTGCGCGAGTCGACTTCTCTCTCCGCCGAAACGGAGGATCGAGCTGCAGTGCCGGCAGTGCAGAGGCCGAGCCTATTTATACGCGCACACAACCGCGAACGTGTGTGTATCGATTCGACCGACTTCGTGACTACGTCCGCGTGTCTTTGTCACGGATATCATGCAAATGCGGCCGCGGCTTTTGAGGGTTTGCATAAATAAAGCGCGATTATGTCTCGCCGGCGCGGCTTTTCCTGCCGCGGCTCCGCTCCTATATACTCTACTACTACTACTACTATACGCTGCACTCCGCTGCACCGGAAGACGCGGATTTCTCAAGTGTATGCGCATACATAGCATCCGGCCGGATTATTTTTTCAAATTGCCGTGTACACACACTGCATAACGGGGATATTAATATCGGAGCTGGTTTGCATCGAGAATCGGAAAATTTCCCGGCTACGTAGACCGTTAGTCGTGCTTTCAGAATTGAATCGGCTCTCGCGCGATCGCGATATACCTGCGGAGCGCGAAATCACGCAAGCATTCGCGACGGAAGCAAGCCGGTTAATGATTCCTCTATTATATTCTTCGCGCCAGCGCCAGCACCCGCGAATAACGCTGTATCATGCGAAATTTAATTGCTAATTATGAGAAAAGTTTTTGTTACCTCATGCGCGCCTTGACCCGAAGTTTTAATTAAAATTTTTTCGCAATTTCAATTTGGACGCAAACTTGGGCTCGTAAAAACTCGGTCGGGCCGTTTTTGCCAACTTTCGAAATATAGAGCTGGCGAGTTTAGCTGCTCTCGAAATGGAAGGGCCGCGTATGTGTCGTGCGCGCATCGACGACTGTATAGCATAATTATATTACAGAGAGCGAGCGATGAGAATAAAATACGATTTTCCAGGAATGGAGCTGCACCGTTGAACGGATCGCCACCTCTACGGCAGCTCGGGATTACCATTCATTGCCTAACGATCGATAATTAAGAGCGATATGATTACGCCTAGGACAGGTTGAGTAACCGGCGCGCGGTGGGTGTCCTCGATTATACATTAATGTAAAAGTAGCTCCGCTCGTGCGTAGGCGAGAAAAATCAGCGTACGATGTCGCCTCGCCTTCTTTTCTCCTCTGTTACGCGAACGATTATACTATAGACCTCTCGTGTCGCTCGCAAAAAATGTTAATAACGTTTGTAAACGGAGGGATATTAATTCGCAACGCTATCGTTTTTATGAATAAGCTGAAGCGCCGGTATAATAGCCGCGCGCGTATTCGAAGGGTATTGATCATGGGAGGGAGCCCAGCGAAACTGGGGCAATTGCATGAGGATACGTATCGGGTGATATTTCTTTGTGCGCTCGGAATCGCCCGCGACAGATTGAAGTGCACGATGCCGTTGAATATTGTACCGATACGGCCAATGAAATGCGATTAAAAACGCCGCGCGGCCATTCAATTAGCCTTGCATTATATACCCTCGCGAACGACGTTATGCACGCGTCGCCGCTTTTTACGCTGCAGCGAAGCCCCGATAAAACGTTTATCATCGCTCGCGCGAGCCTCATTCAATTTCGCAATTCCGAAACGCTCCGCTGAAAACAGCGAGGCTACCGAAGAAAACTCGGTGAAACAATCTACATCCACTCGACGCGCGGAGCAATCGTCGCCCGAAATTTCCCAACGCATAGAGTACGGAGCAGCGGTATCACGGCTGCAATTACCCGAGGTCGCCACCGATCCTCTCGTGGGTCCATACACTCTCGGGCTTCGTGAACGTCGCCCGGCGGCAGAGACAATGCACCGGGATATTCGCAAATACACAGCTCGAAAAGCCCGAGGGAGAGCGCGAAACGAGCGCCCCGCGTTTTACTGCGCACTCGATATAGGTGTACGCTGTGTACACACTCCGAAGCTGGCCGCGAGATAAAGTTGCAACGGTCGCGCGGATAGTTATGGTTTTATCGCGCGTGTGCCGTATACAGGGCCAAGGAGCCATGAAAGTGTTTCTCTATCGCGTTTTTATTTGTTTGCAGCCGAGAATCGCTGCGGGCGAAACGTGCCTCGAAGACGCGATCCCGGAGGAATCCGTGCACCCGACAGCGAAAGCGCAGCAGCGCCGGGATGAGGAAAAAATGAGTCCATTGTGCGGCTAGAGAAAGGCCACAGCTGGCAAATAAGTCTGAGAATGCCCACGGTATTAAACAATTCTCATCGCGGCCTCTTCGCTCCGCCACGCGGTTCCGCATAATTTTCCCTCCCCGCCGCTGCAGGGTGGTGAAATGAGAAGAAGAAGAAGAGGCTGCACGCGCATAACGGCGGCGGCGGGACTCGGTCCAGGGATGATGAGAATATCTTCGCTCCGGCTTCTGTTTGCGCCGGTCATTATGCCCGCTTTTTCCCCGACTGTGTGTAAAAAGAAACGCATCTTGGCTCGTCGCTTTAGAATTCAGGAGAAAAAGGGTCTCCCTGATTAAATTACTCGAGCCCGCTCGAGTTTGTTTTTCGCGCGCTGGGGAGGACGAGGTCGTCGGTTCGCTAAATAAATCCGCCCCCATCCTCGTGCGTTGCCTGGTTTTCGAAAAAATCCAACAGCTAGAGCTCGAATTTAAATGGAGCATAATCAGTACACGCCTCGTTTTTTGCTCTGTTTTCCCTTTCCAGCGACGCAGCAGTGCTCAAAGAGTCGAGAGCGAGTGTGATAATTGCCTTGGTTTCGTGTAAAAGCCAAAAGGTATTTAAAAAACTCAGAAACCAACGTTGTCTCGGCTCCGACCGAAGGGAATCAACAAAAGACCGAACGGCTAAATACACCTGGCGCTCGCTTATCTTCCGGCTACAGTACACAAAAGAAGAGCGAAAGAGCCGGCTCTAAATGAAATATAATCTGGAATTCCGGCGAGTTATCTCTCGCAGCTCGTAGCACAGCCCCTAATCCGTCCGCGTCTCGCGAGCCGAGTCGGAAATCCCGCGCGATGCAAATCTAAACGCGTCTATCCCGCTCATTTATCAGGATCATTTTCGGAAAGCCCAGAGAGAACGCAAGAGAGCATCGGAGCTCGCGGCTCAGCCGGGCTTTGAAAGAAGACGGACGAAAAGCAATCCAAGTTTCCGCGCGCCTCTATCTCCCGAACAGCGTCCGCACCAACTTATCTCTCTCTTTCTCTCTCTCTCTCTCTCTGTCTTTCGACTGCGCGCGGCGTATTAAACAAATACAGCCGTAAATTTGAATAGTTTTCATCGGAAAAGAGATAGGACCGGCGGATACGAAATACGCGCACAGGTGAAAATAAACGCGCGTATTCCCTGTCACCCGGCGATATAATGTACTAATGACGGCGACAGTCGCGTTGGCGTAAAAAGCGTGTCGGCCAATTAGAGGCCAGAGTGAAAATTTTCAGCACAAAGCCCGAGGTCGCACGCACGCGCGATTTTATTTCCTCCCCGAGGCGAATGAAGCGACGCCGAGGACCGGTATGCAAAATAATGCGA
This sequence comes from Pteromalus puparum, assembly GCA_012977825.3. NCBI lineage: Eukaryota > Metazoa > Arthropoda > Insecta > Hymenoptera > Pteromalidae > Pteromalus > Pteromalus puparum. The sequence goes on from CM053169.1 coordinate 829,910, forward strand.
TCTCGTGCGCGAGCCTTTTCGTTGCTCGCTTTTTATCGCCACCGCGCGTCAATCCCTCGACGAGATGCGGGAAGGCTGTCGCGCGCGATCGCACTGGCTATAATTGTCGCGAACGCTGTTCATTTTCGCGGAGACCGAGAGAGATAGAGGGCAATTGCTTCGGCCTAATGACACTGCGGCAGAGCAGCGCGTAAAAACCGGGCCACAAAAAGGTGTGTGTGTGTGTGTGTGTGTGTGCGCGCGCGCGATCGAGAGCGCACGCGAGGAGCGGAGGATATTTGAATTTAAATTCGCGTCATTAAAGCCGAATGTACTTATCTCGGGGAGTTTGTTTCGCGGAGACCGCGTTTAATTATAAAATTCCATTTCTGTCTCGGGTTTCAAAGTGATTTTTTGGAATACTTTATAAGCGACAGAAAATTTGCCTCGGATATCGCGCGACACACGGTCGCGTGGATCGCTTATGAATATGCATCAAGGATGCTGGGCTGCCTCATTTTTCCGAAACACCTTGTTCTCTTCAATTTCTCGGCTTGAAAAACTTGTAAATACGCTTATACTGCATCGAGAACGTAATAAAAATAACATTTTCACTCTCGGCCTTCGCATTGACACGCTAACGTGGCAAATCCGATTATCGCTTCTCGTGCCTTATTTACGAGTTTACGATTTAACGTAGATTTCACGCGGCTGTCCTCGAGCGCGCGGAGATTAATATTGAAAGGTACATCTCCGCAGTGATGTACTCTGACTCGCCGAGTGTTTTCGCACTCGTGCAACGTAAATAAATAACGACTGATCTTCAGCATGCAGTTGCTCAAATTCAACGCTGTTCGCGATAAGTATAATCTCGTGCAGTTGTCGAGGTTTTTTAAACGAATGTCCGGAATAAAAAAGATCAATCCTCATAAATGACTCGCTGAATAACCTTACCGCCCGCGAGCAGTAAAAGGTACGGATTACCACGAGCCGTAACGAAATCTGGTTCACATACAGTTTGAATGTTGAATCGGCGCCCCCCGAGTGCGTTTCTCCCCGGAAAAAAAGCCTCGGCACACACGGCTCTCGGTCTCGCGTGCTGCAGCAGCTCCGAGTTCGCACGCCGGGCCGTGCGTGGTTTTATTTCGCCAACAAAGGCACTCTCGAATTACTAGCAGAAGCCGATACTCGAGGCGCATCGTCCTGCACACGGCGAGCGCAAAGGGGTCGCGGAAAGCGAGAGGTGAGGTGCAGGCGGGTGCAGGTGCTCCGACCGTTGGCGGCGGCGGCGGCGTTAATTTTATCTTAATTTCGCCTTCGCTCGCGCTCGTATAACGCGTGTCAGCGAGAAGTAACGATCGTGGAGTATGACGCGCGCGCGCGCGCGCTTTCACTGATCGTGCCGAGATAAGCATTGAAAAACAGAGCCCGTGGCCGATGTCGCAACGAGAGCTCGCGCGATACGAGAGTTGACGCGGACGCTGAAATATGCCCGAGAAGTCCGATGCGGCGGCGGTAAATCTGTCGACGCGCTCTACCCCCGACTTCACACGTGCGTATATATAGATGATAATAAAAACAATCAAGGGCCCGCGTACGACCCGGCCTTGATGGGCTCGCTGTTTTTTTGCGCGCTTCTCCTTCACTCCGTCTCCTTCTCTCCTCTCGACGTCGCCTTATTGCGCGAGTGCGGCGTGTACTCGTTATCGTGGCGCGCGAAGCCTTTATCTCCTCGACAACGGAAACATTCATTAAAGCACGTTTGGAAATGGTAATGCGCGGGAACGAGGGGATGTTCGCCGAATCAGTGAAATGATCGCAGATGCCAGTGTGCGTACGGGTTTTCGGGCGAGATTTTTTCGCGGTCGATCGTCGGGGCAAAAATTCAATTCACACCACGTCGCAATTAACCGCGCGGCAACACATATATCGGAGCATCCGAGAGCGAGAGCCGCATCTGGCCGTAATTTCATCCTCACAATGATAGTAATAACGCGCGTTATTATCGCACCGAGCGCCCCACTCGATTATAATTACAAACGTAGCGGAATGATCCGGCATGTGGAGGGCCAGCCGAGTCGGGCTGCTGCTGCGCACGTGTTGCGTACTCCCCGCAAAAATCGAGAGCGATGCGTGCGAGCTTGGCCGCCTGGACGGGGTCTGTGGGCCGCATGTGCCGCCGCTGCTGCGGCGAACCCGATACCTCGGCGGCGGATCGTAACTAATACGCTCGTCCTATCGGTTTTCTCGAATTGTTCGCTCCATTTTTGAAGTATCAATTTTTGCGACGAAAACTGGAATGATCGAGAGAGAGAGGGGGGGGGGCGGCAAACTTTTCAAATTTCACGCCAGTTATCGCACGAGGCGTACAACGCAAGCCGAGTGAGAGAGATAGAGATAGTGGAGAGCCAGGCGTTAAACTCGATACCGGAGGTCGCTTAACAGGTCGTTCGCGCCGAAAGGCAGTTCGCTTTTGCAGCGGCGGCCCGAGAGTCAGAGAGTAATATCTCGACGAGCGCGCGCGCTTCGCGAAGTAGATTATCGCTCGGATCTCGCCGCAGCCGCCGGACTCGCGCAAACTCGACACACACGCGCGCTCGCGGCAGAGCTCGTTGAGCGCATCGAAATCTCGACGAATCAACGCGATCGAAGTTTCGGAAACTAGATTTGCCGGACGCTCGGCCAGTCCACCGTTTGAAAAGCGCGCTAATCGAGATTCGCTGTCGACCTGATTCCTTTTTAATCGAATCCTTTTTACCACGATGCCCGCGCGACGCTGCAAATTGGACCGCGATGCTCTGCGACGTATTTAATTTCTGCCCTCCCCGAAGAGTACACGTTGGCTCTTACTTCGGACGCCGTAAATCTGAGCGGTCATATCCGGAGGTATGAACAAAGTAACGCGTCGATAAGGAGTATCAGTTAAAGCCATTACACGTATCTCGGGAGAGAAAGAGCGAGGCTCCTCGGGCATCTCGCTATTTTTCTCGTATGCGTCGTACGAGGCGGTAACTCGTTGCGGCTCCGTCGAACGGCAGCGAGAATGAGCGATAATAAAATTAACCTCTCGTATGTACACACACACACACGGGCCCTCGGCTCAAAGCCGCCGAGGCCGGCGCCTTATCTCGCAGCCCACTCGAAAATTCCCCTCTCGCGAGTAACGCGCTCTCTTTTTTATTTTTATCATACGTTTTCTCTCCTCAGGCTCCGCCTCCTCCTCTTTCGCGTCGCGTCAGCGCAAAAAGCGCGCTCAAAGGCGCCCGTTGTCTCTCTCGCTCGCTTTCGGATTAGATTAATGAAATTGCCATCGCGATGACACACTGCGCGAGAGCGACTCCCTTTGACTCTTCGTGGCGCAGACTTTCCGATAGGCCGCGTGTAAAAACGTCCGCAGCGGTCATTAGCATCCGATGCGTCTAGAAAGAGAGCGTGCAGCATCTGCTGATTCTGGCGCAATAGCCGTCGGCTGTCAAAATTTTCGACCGCGATACGCGCAAGTTAGTAGTTTGAAGAGCCCGCTAAACTGGCGGAACGAAAACTCGAGTTGAGTCGGGGGGTAATGTTATTAAAACAGCATTAAAACAGCATTAGAATTTAATTTCACGGCTGCGCTCGCTAACCCATATTACCGCTGATCGATAGGTACACTGCGCGTCGTGTGTGCGTGGCCTACAAATTCCGAATGAAAATAACCGCCCGGAGCATGAGGCCTACTGGAGCGAGTATCACTCAAATTTGGAAACTCGATACCACGACAAGGACAATTGCCTCTACACGGGTCCATATGGCGCACCTTGCTCCGAAAAAGTCGGCTCTGCGGCGTCGCCCCATAATTTCTAGTGATATCTCGAACCGCGTACTCTTTCCTCTCGCGAGCAGCTCCCTCGCATCCAGCAGCAGCAGCAGCCGCAGCATCTGCTCTCTTTTGCCTCATCTCCCGCGTGTGCACAGTCGGCTGCGCACCGCAGAGACCAGCAGCAGCAGCAGCAGCCGAACCAGCGCGTGCGACGACAGGCAGCCGACACGAGACGAGAACAAGAGAAGCTGCTGCTGCTGCTGCTGCATGCACGCGCGAGACATGTGGTGGCGAGGCACGACTACGCCTGGAGAGCAGCCGATCTCTGGATTGCACGAGCGAGCGAGCTGCTCACGTCAGACGCAACGAACGAGGAGCGGGAGAGAACTGGCACCAAGACTCCTGTCGCTGAGCTCGGGGGTAGCTATGCCGCGGAGACGAGAGTCGAGCTCCGTCGTCGCGTGGCTTATTGCTAAATGGAAGTGTCTGCGGCATCCCGCGCTCACTCCGCACACTGCACGATATATAATAGCGTGCTCATTGGCGGATCGATCGATTATTCAACGGCGCAATGTCCCGTGAATTAACCAGCGGAATCGACCTTTTCTCTCGCTGCAGCCCCACACGCGCGCGCGCGCTCTGACTAATTCAGAGGCGCACGTTCGCGTGAAACAGACGCGCTGCTTCTTATACTTACAAGCGGCAGCCGGTCCCGAGGTTTTGCTGAAATCTCGCGACGCGCGGCACACAAAGTAACCCGCTCTGCTATCAGCGGAGAGAGAGAGAGAGAGAGAGGAGGCAGAAGCTGAAGCAAGTGCGAGTTAGCCCAGTTTACGGTGTCTGAAGTTTAGAGCCTGAATATGTCGCGCGCAGGTCGGCCCGTTATATCCGCGCGGCGCGCAAGTAGCGAAGTAGAATTTTACGGTCGTATAAGGGGCAAACGTCGCGAGTTCCGGGAGTAAAGTGCGAAGCTTGCCAGCCCGCAGCAGCCGCGCGTTTAGCCAGCCAGCTCCGATCGTTATACCGAGCGGTATAAAAATACCTCGTTCTCAACTGCGTGTGTGCAGCGTGTACAGCTGTTATTGCCCTTAAATTAGCCCGGACTCGGATATGCTCGGATGTGGGTCGCCGCTGCGCGAAAATTTTCCCGCGCCTCGCGATTTATTAAAAAGTCGTTTCCGCTCGAATTCGCCGCCGACGGCCGACGGAGGGGAAAAAAATCGAGGAAAAAATTGCCCCCGCCGGGGCGTAATTCAAGCGCGAAGAGATTAATATTTTTGTTGTACACGATTGACGCATATTTCTTCCGCTAGACACACTGACACTGACAAATGAGTCGCGCGCGCATTTTTGACACTTTTGCATACCGGTAATATAGAGATTTTTTACGTTTCCGCGCGCGCACATCAGCCGTCTTGACTCTTTGATGCGGAACGACACAACAGCGTGTCGCCGGTGTTTGATCGACTTTTAATTCCTCCCGAGTGTTTTTCGATGCGTTCTATTTCGGCACAGCGCTCGAAGAATAGTAATTCGCCGGATGATGTCGGGACTGCGCGGAAAATTCTGTTTGCCGAAATATTTTTCAATTTCGCTCGCCATCAATCTCCGCTTTGACTCTCGGCGGCCTCTCGAAAGTCTCTCGAGAAAAGAGCCGCGCACACAACGCCGCGCGCGTCCTTATTATACACACGGGCGAGCGAGCTCCCCTTAATTCTCTTCTCTTTGCGCTGCACTGACAGAGAGAGAGAGAGAGAGAGAGAGAGAGGAGAGGCAACAAAAAGGAGGCGACGTCGGGAAGAAGCGCCGACGATGACGGGCTAACGTGGTAAACACCTTGTCACCGTCGGCTATGTAATATTTCACAGGCTACCGGGTGTAAGGACGCGCCGCGGCGAAAGTGACGGGCTGGAAAAAAGAAGGGACGGGGCCGCGGGATGAAACTCGGAGAATTGGGCTGCGAAGGAGTGCGAGCCGAGCGCGAAGCTAATTAAAGCGACGACGCGCTACTCTCGCTCTCTTGTGCAGCCTCGTTCTCGCGTTGGGAAAGAATCGCCCGCTCGCGAAACAAAGTACACGCTCGCGTGAGATACCGAGTTATTCGGAATTCTATCGCGCTCTAAAGGGCCCTCGAGATGAAAGCGAAATAATGCGCGTATTAGCCGCCGGCGGAGGCAACGGCATCCGAGCTGCCGAATATAGACGCTCGTCGTCGTCGTCGTCGTCGTCGTTGGCGTCGTCGCATCAACATTTGTTTTCCGCGAGCGCGCCCCGAGACAGCCGGCAAAGGAGCATCTTTTGCCGCGCGCGTCTTCTCCAGCTCGCCTGGCCTCTTCTGGGTATTCCGTTTGTGCGTCGTAGCCCGGCCGAATCGCAGCAGCGCAGCGACAGAAGAGGAGGAGGAGGAGGTTCTAATAAACGAGCAAAAAAGCGTGTCGGCAGCCTCCTTCAAAGCGCTCTTGGAGGGTATTAAAACGCGGCCTTTGACACTCTGTTTTCTCTATTTTTCGGGGCCGCCGCCGCCGCCGCCGCTCGCTATAAATTTCACCCCGCGCTGAGCGTCTTTTGCCGTATTATGGCCTGTTACGGCTGAATTTGCGACGCGGAAAAATTATTTCCGCGCGAGGCCCGGGAGTCGAAGACGGCTCGCCAAAGACGCTTATGCAATGATGAATTAGAAAGCAAGGTGCCAAGGGAATAATTGATTTCCCCCTTTGTTGCAGCTAGCGCGAGCTCGACGTTGGTGTGTGTACGTGTAACACTCCGTAATTAGGGTAACAGTAATTTACTCGTCGAGCGAGAGTGAATAAAACAAACCCGCTGCCTCGCAATTCACATCCCTGATGTACCGACGATCGAATCGGCGCCGTTATTACGTCAGAGGCCGCGTCATTTGCGAAGGCGGATGTCGAGCCGCTGACACACGTTTAAAAAGTGAAAATATCACTCGCAACATAATGCAGTCAATCGAGAGCGATCCCTTCACTTTCCAGAGCCCCCGAGCAGTGTGCGGCCGCAAAAACCCGTCGTACATATGAGTGCAGAGCTCGGAGGCGGATAAAAGTGACGAAAATCTCTCGTTGCATAACTGTGTATAGTGCAGCTGTACAGTGCACCTCGTGCGTTTTCGGCGTGGCTCGCAATTTCATAAACTGCGTGATGCGAGCGAATGGGCTGAAGAGGGCCCGGGATCCCAATTAGACGAGGAGCCCCGAGGGCTTTGCAGAGCCGAGGCTGTGCCTCTCGCGTGATGCGGCTGGAACTACCGAAAAAAGAAAGAGGGTAATCAAGGCCCGCCGCCGCTGCCGCGTGATTGTTGCCGGGCAGCGCATTCGGTCCGAGAAGCTGCTAATACTAGATACAATGGGCTCCCTCTTTTCGAAAAAAAAAAAAAAAATTGCGGGCCGACGATTGGTCCGTTCTCCTGTCCAGGTGGCCGACTAATCGAGTGGCTGGCCATTGTGATGCGCGCTATCGCGTGACGCGAGTCATTGTCGCGTTGTCGATGCGCGACGATGACAGGATGATGTCGCTATGCTTGTCTGTGTCGAGCAGATTGGAGCGGCACAGCGAAAACCCGAATGACCCATATACACGCGGAAAAAGTTGCAAAGCGAAGAGATATAGAGCCGCCTCGATCGAGAGCCCCCGCTGCACGTCGTGGAAACGGGTGCACTCCGTCGAAAGTAGAACCGCACGACCTTTGCCGGCGCGCTCGCGGACGCGGATTCCGTTCTCCGCTTGCATGCAGTGTACATGTGTTGCGCTGCGGCGAAAAAGAGAACGGGGAACGGTGCAGCGGAGCGGCATAGATGGATGCGGATAACGCCGGACCCCGCCCGACTTGCCCTGCGCTGCTGGATATCTCTTGGCGTGCCGAATCGAGCTACGGCGGCGACGATCTCCGCGCAGATCCGAGGGCCAGATTGCGCCAGTATGCGCCGCTGTTGAGATCTTTCGGGCATTTTTTTCCGGAATCCGCGAATGTCAGGGACTCGTATACGATCATTGTCGCGCGTAGAGCTACTGAAATATTGCGCGCGCGCCTCTCGGAAATTTTCTGCGGAGAGTCGGTGCAATAATGTGCGCGGCCTTAATGCTTATGAGCCATCTCGACGCCAGTGGCGCGTGATAAGGCGACGCGCTTTCCTTCTATTTATTACCGCGGGACGTTATGATAATCTCGCGACGCGATAAGCCGCAGAAGATCTCTCAAAAAATTCCAATTAACCGCTGCTCTCGCCTCTTCGAAAAGTATAAGCCGGCACTTCCTCAGTCCGTCGGTCTATGAATTAAATTGGGTTTGCGCCCGGCACCGTGGAAATTAAGCAACATTCCACATATTATGTGCCATTAGCTCGTGCCTACGTACACAATTATATGCGAAGGTTCCTCGCAATTTGTACATTTTTCCGCGAGTGGCCGGGGAAGCGGTTCTCCCAAAAATTTCTCATTAAAATTCGCAATTTCCCCGCGCTGCACTTACTTCCGCGCACGAGCGCATCAAGCGGTACTTTCTTTGCGCAACGACCCGCTCGCGAGTCGCGCTGCAGCCGAGAGAAGAGAGAGCAGGGACGACTCGCCGCGCGACGACGGAATGAATGCACGTAGAGCACGTAGCGCCGAATAATCTCTCTACAAATAGCTGTAAGTTTAAGCGCGGCTGTATTCTCGCGAACAATGAGCGGGAATTCGAGTTTTTATACGGGGCTCGCCGGTGAGATAATCGAGCGTAGATTTCCCGTATATTTCTGCATCTCGCTCGTCGTTGTTTGTCTCGTTGTTCTCGTCGGCCGCGATTAATTATCGAGTGAGCATAATTGTTGGTCAGGGCGAAATAGTCGGTAATTGGGCCACTCGGGCGACGAAGCTCCGGCCCGAGCCGTGGCTCAAGTTCGCGTATCGTGAACTTTGGCGCGCTGGCGCATGCACAGTCCGTTATAAACCGCTAGAGCGAGAGCGAAGTTTGTGGAGCACCCGGAGGCGCAGTCGCGCTCTCTCTCTCTGCGCTCCCGCGAGTAGGGGGAGAAGACAAACACACGGTGGGGGCGAGCCCCTCGACTTCCCGTTCCGGAGCGTCGCCGCTGTCGCGAGCGTACGTGTGGTCGGGTTATGCACGCCAGAGATCCAGCTCGGAGCGCAAGAAGAAGAAGAAGTTGCGCGCTTTGCTCTGCCTGTCTGTGAGCTAGCCGGCAGCCGAAGCTTGCGGCGGAAGAGCCCGGCGAGTTTGGGACTACGCCGGAGATGAAAGCGGTTTTTCGGGAGACGGAGATACCGCGCGTCCGCCGACTTTTGTTTGCGAGCGGGTCGCTGTTTGATCCGAGTCGCGCTCGCTGATACGCGCCGTATGTACGTGGAAGCAGTCGCGGCAAAATAAGAGCGCCGAGGCCGCGGGAGTGCGATGGACTCGTAACCGCGGCAGCGGGGGCTCCGCCCGGTTATGCACCTCTCTCTCTCTCTCTCGCGGCTCTAGCTGTGAGACGCGTGCATGCAGCCTAGAGCGCTGCATAAACTCGCGACTTTCTCAAGAGAGGCCCCGATGCAGCAGCGAGAGGATATAGCAGCCTCGGGAAAATGACTACCTTTCCCGCTCTCTCTCTCGCTCTCGCGCAGCGGACCAGTTTGTCCTCCTCTTTTTCTCAGCCCCGCACGCTCAGCGCGCTCTCTTTTCGCTTTTTACTCTATGAGAGTGCTGGTCGCTTCTTCTTCTTCCTCCTCCTTCTCTCATTCTTGCTCCCGATCGTTTGCTCCATTTTTTCCATCGGCTCCGTTGCGCACCAGCTTTTGCATTTCGCCTCGCTTTTATTGCCGGCGTGGGGCTCTCGCAATTATTATTGCCGACGATGGCTTGTTATCTTTCGGCTGTTAACATTATAATAGCCGCGAGGCAGGCAAAAAGTCATAACGATCTCTCACTCTCGGTCTCGTTCCGTCTCGCGGATTTCTCCTCCCGCGCGATTGAATTTCCACCTCTGCGATGATGAGCCTGCATTGTCGAGACCACTCGACGCTTCCTCTTTGCGTCGAGTGTAATTGCGCGAATCCGATGCATCGCGAAAAGGTGAAAACTGCATAGACACTCGGGTCTGGAAATGAGATTTTTTCTCTCATCTAATTGAATCTCGCAGTCGCCGGGCTATCTGCTGATGAGTTCATTTCGATCGCGGGACGCTAATTCTTCTCTTCTTTCATTTGTATAATTCACTTCACCGTCGACGAATTCGCGTGTGCATACATCAGATAAGCTCACTTTTGCCGGGGCACATTATGCTAATTAATATACGACGAGAGTTGCGCAGGTGACCGGGGCGCGTGAGAGGAATTCTCTGGCCGATACGCAAATACGCGTCTCGTTGGGAAACGGAAAAACGCGACCGGTTCTACGCAACGCATGGAAAACTGGCACGCGGTCGCCTTTTCTGCAGCGGAAATGAAAAAGAACCGCCGCGCACGCCTTCGGAGCTGCTGGAAAATTAAACCGACGCCTGACGAACGCCGACGTCCATCAAACGGGTTTCCACTTTCCCGCTCTCGCCGCGACTGTGATTAAAGTTTTTGCACTTCGCGGCCGAGTTGATTCCGAATTGAATTCGCCCGTTACTCGCGCAATGCATCTCGGGGCGTTGATGAGGTACGATTAGCCGGAAACAAAGCGATACGGCAGTTTCTCAGAATGAAAAATAGGCTCGCCTGACATTTTACAAACAGTGCAGCGGCTGGGCAAACAAAAATATCGCAGCTAGCGCGAATAGACAGCGCTAGTCGACGGGCGGCAAGTTTCTCCTCGAATACAGTTATAATCAGAACTTTCCGCTGGCAGCCGGCGGAGCAGTTAGTTTTCCTCCGATGTTAATTAAAGTGTCCGTTGCGTGTTCCAAATTAAAGTATGAATTGTCCTCTTATTTCCTCCCGTGTGTAACTGACTCCACTCGCTCGTAACTATCACTTACGCGCGGGAAGCGCAAAAAGGGAAAATAAAGAAAGGAAGTGCTGCGGCAGTTTCTCTTCTGTGTATATACGCAATGCGACCTCGGGAGAACGAGCGCGAGAGAAGTTATCGTAAAAATCGAGCTTCGCGAAAGAATTTCCATATCTCATTATAACCGAGGGCGAAGAAAAAAGCACGCTTGAATGTGTCTCCGTGTATTACTTATAGGGTACTTAAAAAAATCCGCGCTGGGCTCGGTCACGCGTGAACGCGACTGGCGACTCTCCCATGCAGCGAATATAAGCGCGCACGCGATTCTCCTCTGTGTACACCTTGCGCTCTCGCTCGCACGCTGATATGCACACAGTAGCTCATTTCCTAGCGAGCGGACGATGAAATCTTTCGCCGCCGGCGATTCGAGACTGCCTTTTTCTGGCAGGACTCGCCCTCGAAGCCCAGCGAGCCGAATGTTCCTGCATTGTTAGTCTCCACTCGAACGCATTCCCGTGGAAATTAACGCACTCGAAGCTTGTTGTATATCATAATCGCTTGCACAATAAATCGAAGGCGCGACGTGCCTTACACCTTTACAGACTTGTAGCGTGTCACCTTTGCGCGCTGCTATACGAGAGGGACAAAAGAAACAAGACATTAAAGGAGATAGCGAAGCATATAAATCGTGGAACGCCTTTTACTATAAAGCTATATAGCGCGTGAGCGACTCACGGACACGCTCGCGCGTGCGCGATAGAGGAGAACGGGACAATATCGATGTATGAATTTTTTGTCCCGCGCGCGAGCGATAACACTTTTACCGCCTGTTTTGAAACGGAGTACGACGCATTATCAACTCGCAGCAGCATGCGGGCAGCAGCGGCCGAACATAATCCCATATCCCTTCACGAATTCTATCAGCGCCGCACGGTTAATCCCTTCTGATGGCGTACAGCCGATTTTCCGCCGAAAAAAGAGGGCGTGCGCCCGAGCTCGCAACGTCAGTATATCCTTCGTCTATCCCGCGGAGGAAATTGCAGCGGCAGTGGCGTCGCTGGAGAAGGAAATTAACGCCGCCCTCCTTTCGCGAGAGAGCCTAGGCGTGTGCGCTCGTGAAACAACAGTTATATCCCCGCGGAACGCGGCCAGCAGCTCTCGAGGAAGCGAATATCGCCGCAGCGGCGATTATGGAACCGCGAGCATCTCCTCCGCGGCGCCCCGGCGATTCTATGCAAAACGCCGTTTCCAGACCGCGAGCCGCGGACACTCTTTCGCCCGCGCGCACGGATTTTCACGGTTACCGTTACTTTTATTCTCGCGCACTCTGCTCTCTCAACTAGATGTCTTCATTGAAACGCAGCTCTTTCGAAAGTGCATCTCGCCGCTGTGAATACTTCTGACCCGCGGCGGCGGTGCGCATAATGGGACCCGGCCCCTCGTGCGCGAGACGCCGAGAAAAGCCCGCGCACCAAGCGTTGGCCCACTTATGGGCGAAATTGCGTAAAGGCGTCGGGGCCGATACGTATCCCAAGGCGCCCGTGCCTATCGGCCAAGTCACGCGCGCCGGACGCTTCTTGCTCCGCGTGCGCACGTGCGCCCGCTCTTTTTCGCGAACGTAATGCTGAGCCGACGGAACGAAGCGTTTTGCCTCGATTTTTCCACCGACTGTCCGTTTTGATTTGTTTCGCTGCTCTCGATCCGCGATACCTCTCGCGACGCGCGCAGATGAATGGCTCTTGATGCAGTGTGTAACGGTTTCTCTCTGCAGGCGCATCGGCTCGAAATTGTTTTTGTTCGCCAGCTTTTAGCAAATGGACTGATTGCGAGATGCGATCGCGCGAAATCATTGTCGACTTTCCGCGGAATCCCGAATATCGAATTTCAATTTGTCGAGTTTCGTTGCGCTCTCAATTTTCACCGTAGCGTACATTTTCGAGATATGTTTACGGTGCTGAAAAATTTGACAATGAAATACGCCGACCATCCATCACAGTTCTAACCGAGTTTCGCGTCCGCTCGAAAAAAAAGCAAAAAAAAAAAAACTATCGGGAGTTCGATTTGTTTAGACTCCGCGCGTGTAAAACAGTAGAGTTATATTGCGCGACAGGGGGAGGGTCGAATGATTCAGTAGAAAAGAGACATGTGCGGCTCCTACTGACACATAGGCATCTCAAATAATTGAACGGACTAAAATTACGCCGGGCTGTGTGCACACGATCGACATTCGACGTGGTACGGTCATCAACGATGCATACGACTTAAGTAGTCTATTTTAATTCTTCTGCGCCCTTCTCGAAAATAAAAGTCCGATAATAATGAAGTAGCTGGCGCGTGCTTGGCAGAAATAATCCCGCTCATCACGTGTGCCTGCAATATTCATCCGAGTCAGAAATAAAATAGAGCGCGTCAAGCGACGCTCCGGGAGAATAATAATTTTCCAGCCGATGCCTGCTCGTGGAGCGTTTTCGAGGCCGCGCGCTCGCGCTCCGCGGCCAAGATATATATTATGCAAGAAGTGCAAGCGAGCTCCTCCACTCCTCTCGCCCCTTCGTCTCTCCCGTCCGCGTCGCGGTAGGTATAAGCGGATTCGATTTGACGTCCAATTGAGCCGGAAAGTGGCCGCTCAGTCATCCGTGTAAGAGGTCATTTTCGACGAGCTCCGTGCAGCAGCTCGTTATCCGGCGCTCGTTGCGTTAATGAGGCATTTTTTTCCGCCGTCGCCTTCTCGCAACTCTAGCCCACACACATCACGAAACGCGTGCTGTTCTGATCGAGCGGAGATAAGAGGCGCAAAGTGAGCATTGTTTACGCTGTCCGCGACGCGTGTCGAATAAGGTGCCAGCTGCCTGATTGGGCTTTAATGGTCCAGCTCAGAGCTCCAGTGCGTTACCGTGAAAGGGCGCGAGCCGGTTTATAAAATGTGCTTCCGCGAAGCTTTTCTCGACTCGCCGGTTCCGAAGATTAATACCTAGGCATCCACGACTCCGCCGCGTGAATGCGAGATACGATTCAATCGGGCAAAAGCACAATTATAATTGAGATGTTTCGACCGCCTAGGCGGGCTAAAAAACGGTGCGAGAATCACAGACTCCAATTAAGAAACGCTTAGCACTCCTGCTTAGCGCCCGTGGCTCCCTACTCTCTCTCTCTCTCTCTCTATTATCAACTTTCCAGCGTTCGCCGCGGGTGTGGGTACACATGCACGTGCACCGAGACGCGTGCGTGTGCGTCGTATAACCGTTTCTGCGATTTCCCACGTTACGTCGACTTGTTATTACATTTTCTAGACGGCAAACCAGTTTCGCGCGTATAAGAGTTGGAGAGCGAGTGAGAGAGAGAGAGAGAGAGAGAGAAAGAGAGCGCGCAAAGCAGCGGCGGCGTGATTGCTCGACGGGCACAGGAAAAACTTCCTGCTATGCTCCCGCTCGCCTGACTCGGCTGCGATATGAAATTGCTCGATGGGGAAAATGAACCGGAAAATTGATTTTCGATGTCAATTTCTAAAAGTCGAGTATGCTTCCCGCTCGCCGGCTCTTTGCCCTTTTATTTTCTCTTCGTTTTTTTTTTCGCAAGCGCAAGTTCTAATGAGGGAGAACTTTTGACTGCTCCACTTTCCAACCCGAGCTGCCCTACGGTATATAAATACGCGGTACTGGAAAAGGTCTGCGAGAGTGTGCATGCGTGTGCACATTATACAGCGTATCTGGAAACGCCGTGCGCTTACGTAATTGGACGCGAGCTAACGGTCCCAATCGAGTGCGGCAACACCCGGCTTTTTTGCCTCCGCGACCGCTGCAAAACATTTTCCCTGCGTTGCAAAATTCGCGAATTTTTCGTCGGAAAAATTTGCAGAGCCGAGCTCGATCGATCCGAAGATAAATATCGAAATATCATTCCTCGTCTGTGTACCGTGGGCACACGCTCCGGAGAAAGAGAAGAGGTTTACATACTCGCGGACTGACTTTTTCTCGAGTTACCGAGAGAGCGGAGGAAATCACAAAAAGAGGGGGGAGCACACGCGACGTGCGCCGGAAATTTGGTTTTCTGACTTGTTGGCTCGTAAAACGTGACGATTTTCCGAAATCCCGATACGCGGCCCAATGAAATCGAAAAACCGACTACGATGTGTGTACAACCCATACAGCATTGTACCGCACTCGTGTATGTCTCTTTTCAAGGCTTTCGAGACACCTCGTACGATTCTCGCGCCGAAAATAAAGTTGTTTAGAGAAAGTTCTGTACTGTCATCCCAAGTCACACAAATCTCGGAAGTAGAAAGTCGGGAGAGGATGTTTTCTGTTTTCCAGCGGATGCGCCGCGTCCACGTGAACGGTTGATTATTGCCGCGGCGACAACGGCGCTTGATGAGAGTTTTCTCACGGGAAACTCGTATACTCGTAAGCACATGCATCGGGGACCACGCTCCGCCTCGCGCACAGCTGAATCGATATTTTATGCAAATGCGTCGGTGCTCTCGTTGCGAAAAGCTCGGATTAATAAATTCGTAAGTCGAATCGTCGTCAAAAAGGCCCGCCTAACGACTGAATTTAAGCAAAGTAGCGCATCGTGCAGCAGTCGTCTCTCGCGAGCGCACACACGTGAACAGCCAGAATTTCCGCCGGCCGCTAATGCATGTAGCGTTCGAATTGAATTCGACCTCAAAGATAGAAATCCTTTCTGCGCGGGACTGCGCACTGCCGCTAATGTATGCAAGCGGATCGACGCGCGGATATACGGGCTGCGGAGCGAGCGAGAGGCAGGATAGATAAAGCGGAGCAGAGGGAGAGCGAGAGAGCGAGAGAGAGAGAGAGTGCTAGAGTCACGAAAGGAGCTCGGCCAAGACAAACCTTGGTTTTACTGCAATTGCGAGCGGCGCACACACACACACATACACGCGGCCGAGTCGACCACGCCCTGCAGTGTACGGCTGCCTCGTGCTGCACGAGCTGGCTTTTTCCCTCCACGCACACACGTTTCTGCACAAGTGCAGGCTCCGTCGTCCTCGTCGTCGGGGCGGCGAGCAGCTCGCCCGCGGCGATAGTGGAGCGCTGTCTATACAGCGCGGAGGAAGAGTGAGAGAGAGAGAGAGGAGAAAAGGAGCGTGTGGGCCGCGGCTTAACGGTTAATGCTATACGTCGCTTTCCTGCCTGCCTGCCTGCCTTTTGTGCGCGCCGTGAGCCGCAGAGAGGCCGCGATATGTGTAATACACGATTAACATGAATTAATAGATGTGTATTTACGTGGGTAGTTATTGCAGGCTCGATGTCGGCTCTCGCGAATATCGCCTGCGCGTGTGCATCGCCATACGATGTTTGCGGCAGTCAAGTGCGCCTCGATGGATTTCGATTTTGATTTTGATTTCGCGCGCATAAGCCGATCGGATGCGCGATCGGAGCCGCATTTTCGAGCGAGCGTAAGGCTTGTCGTTATCCCCGGGAATATTGATTACGATTCAGTATCAGTCGTCTGCGCTAACGAGGCGTATACTGCAACATCCCGTTGTGCTCGATCGGGCTGTCCCACGACGCGACCCCCACATTGTTGCTACGCCGCCCGCTGCAGCATCGCGAGTACACACGCTGTTGATCCAGGCACTTTGGCGCAATTAGCGCGGCCTGCGGGTAATACGCAATAAGGCATTTGCAATGTGGGCCAGATATGATCCGTTTTTCTCTATGCCACTACAGCTGCATTACGTCACGGACGCGCCGTTAATGATTTGCGTAACCCCTTGTTATGGAGCGCGTGTATATCTGTGCCGCGGACACATCGCACGCACAGAGAACAGGAAACCTAATCTTCGATCTTCCCGCGGCTGCTCTGGGCTCAGCTCGCTCCGTTTTCGCGCGCAGTGTGTATATCGACGCGGTATAAAAGACATTCGAATGGCCTTTCAATATGCTAACGCCCGAAATGTCGCCGCAATCGCCGCTCGCATCTTGGACGCCGGAATCTCGGCGGCATTCAGATGTCGACTCTCGTGCTGCAAAGGTGTCGCGAAATCGAGTTGCGAAATTTGATTTCTCGACCTTCGCTCGCCTATTGATCAGGCTTGGAGCTGCACGAGCACGAGGGATTTTTCAGTCCTCCTCTGTCTTAGATCTTGGTTTTTCAACAAAAAAGTGATCCGCGCGCTTTCATTTCGCTCCAATAACACAGCCTTTACGTTCTAGTGCACGCGAAAAGAGCGCCGCCGATATTTATAAAGAGTCACACCTCACTGTACCATAGCAGCGCCGGCCTTTTGGCGATACATCGAATAAAGCGCAGGGCGTTACGTATCCTCTTGCGAGCTCGGATCAACGAATTTCCATAACTGCCGCGTCGAGTGCCAGAGCGGGAGAAAAAGTGGCTGCCATACGTGGAAAAAGAAAAGCTCGTTGACGGCGTGTATACTGGCAGCTCTAAAAAGGACGGCTCGCGCGTATGGGCCGTCGATCGAACCTGTCGAAAACTCTGGCCGGGAGAGAGAGAGAGAGCGCGAACGCGACATCGCCTCGTTCGAGAGCAACGTGAAAGGACCGCGAGAACTGTATGCTCTTCTCGCACCCGAAATCCCACCATGGAATAGGCGATTCGTCGCCCTTCCTGCAAATGTGTACACTATTTTATGCAGCGCCAGCTAATTGCCTACACTCGAGGTAAAAAGTGCCCTCCTGCAGCTCGATAACCGGTCACGCGTATAATAGAGACGTTGGAAAGTCAATCGGCGGACAATTTTCAATTTCAACTTTTGCCGACTCCACAGCCGCGCGCGTAATACACGGGAGAGAGGCACTTTTGCAGCATCGGCACCGATGGGAAACCGTCGCTCGTCGCTCGGGCGTCGTCGTCGATCCCGCGCTGCGTGCCCGGAGATTGCCGCTGCCTCTAATCGTATAATTCAGCGGATTAATGCAACTCTCGGGCCAAAGGCAACTTTCCAGACGCTGAGCTCATTATAAAAGGAGAGCGACAGCGTTGAAGAGGACTCGCAGCTGCAAACTTTTCTCTCCTTGGCTGCCGACTAAAGCAGTCGGGGCGCGAATCTTTCGCAGATTTTCCGCCGACTTCTGTTTCTCCGTTTTCGAGTGGTCCGATATACCGCCTCTCGGAAAAGATCGAGTCCATGAATATCTCAGGCCGAGCCTTATCCCCGAGAGCGGCCACTTTGCTTTATTTACTTATTTAGTCCCTCGTGTGCCGCAAAGTGCAAACATATCCCGGCTATTTATATATCCACGACCTTCTCGCGCGCTTAATCCTTCACCTGCTGCAGCAACGGAATAGGCAATCGACTCGCGCACATTGTAAGTCGGGGGCTCGGGGCTGTGTCGTCCGCAATCGCGGTGTTGTGGGGTCTGCGCGGGGTGTAAATACACGAGAGGCACGAGGAAAAAGGGGCCGGAAAAAAGGAGGGCCCCCTCGCGCGATTAATCGTCCGCTGCTGAGCCTATATGTTTTTTTTTTTTTTTTTTTTTTTTTTTAGAACGCACAGCAGCGCGCCTCTGCCTTAATTACATATACAAATCATATCTAACAAAATCTGCTTGTGCATGACACGCTTGTTCATCTAACAATACCAAAAAAACAAAACAAATAACAAAAAATATAGTAACAGACTTCTACTACAATGTATCAAAACTGCACTCCCCATGGCCAAAGAAATCTCATCCAAATTCCACTATCACAATTATGCCTATAACTACAACGTTCTAACGTACACTGTCATTACTAATAGCGGACTAGGAACAACCT